>VXAD01001110.1:159478-276434 GCA_013399195.1 Dicrurus megarhynchus
CGGGGAGCGGGGGGCTCCGGCAGCCGCAGCACCGAGCCCCTGCGCCGCTCGCCGTGCCGGAGACAAAAGCGATATTCCCTGTGTCAGCCTGGCCCCGGCCTCCTCCTCCCCCCGCCTCCCCGGCTCTGCCTCCCCTCCCCAGGGCCAGGGAAGCGCAGCTGGTCCTGCAAGTCCCACCGACCGGGGGGAGGGGGGCACCGTGAATTGGGGGGGTGGGTGTTTGCTTGGGTGTATTGGGTTTGGGTTTTTCTCTTTTCGCATCCTCCCCTAATAATAATGGGATGGAGTAGCAGAGCTGCAGCCGCGGATAGGAGGAGGAGGAGGACGCGAGTCCCCGTCACTGCAGAAGAGGCGGCAGGTTTACGCTCGCGGCAGCAAGGAGGGCTGGAGCTGCCCCCTCCAGCCTCCCCGGCTCCGCGCATCCCCTTCCCCATCACCCACACCGGGTCTCCATTAAACGGTACGGGGGAGAGGGGGGGCCACATGCATCCCGCTGCTCTCCAGCAACAGAACGATGCCCCATGGCCGGACCTGGACTGTCCCCCGATTTGGGGAGCCGCTCCCACCCCCCCATACCGCAGGGGAGGCTCTGGGCGCGGGGCCGCCCGGGCCCCAGCCCCGCAGCCTGTTGCTGCCGTCGCGGGAGTGCAGAGCGCCGGCCGGGGCACACGGGGGGCAAAGGGGGATCGGGTTCCCGTTAACAGGGAACACGGAGGGCACAGGGGATATCGGGTTCCCTTAGCAGGGAACACGCAGAGCCTGCGGCGGCCGCAGCCCAGCCCTGCTGCTCTGCCCCGGGGCGTGGGACGCCGCTCACCCCCTCCCTCCGCCTCCTCCATCCGCCCACGGGGAGCAGGAGGGGACCCCACGAGCAGCCAGAGCTCCCTCACCTGTGCTACAAAGCGGCGTGTCCCGCCCCGCTCCTCCCCCTCGCCCCGTTCTCCTCGGCGGGGCAAAACTTCCCCGCTCCGGGGCCGCCGTCGGGGGAGGCAGAAATCTGAGGCAGCCGGCGCCCCTTGGAGCCCGGCACCGCTCGGCAGCGCCCAAAATAAAGCGCCGGGAAGGGCGAGCCGTGAAATGCCTGGGGGAGCCCCTCGGTGCGGCACCCGGGCTCCTCCTGCCCCCTCTCCCCACAGCCCAAGTGGCCTGTTTGGGGGTGGGGACACGAGGGGTTTCTCCAAGAGCAGGAGGGAACGAGGCAGGGCTGGCTCCCCCGGGGAAGGCAGTGTGCTCTGAGCGCTTCCCCGCACATCGTGCCCCGCTGCAGGAGCGGCCCCGAGCCCGCCGGGGGTCCCCGGGACAGGAGCGGCCCCGGGGCCGCTATTTTTAGTGGGGCCGAATTCCTGCCCTGCACCCTCCCCTGCTGCAGCCCGGGGACAGCTGGCCGCAGCTCGGCCCCTCCTGCTCCTGCCCCTGCCCCGGGCGGGGCCACCGCGCTGCCAGGAGCAGAACAGCCGCTGAGTAAGTGGGTGATGAAACACAGCGTGGGTTGAAGTCTCATTCCCACTGCACACAAGTGGCTGGAGATCAGGTGCAGTTAGGGATATTAGGGCTGTTTAAGCTAAGAATCAAGAGCCAGGATGGCAGATATGATCCTGGCTCTTGATTGACCTGGTAGGGTCAGCTTTGCTTTGCAGAGACACAGGATTGCTGGGGAAGTGGTGAAGTCACCATCGCTGGAGGTATTTAAAAACCACAGAGATGTGGCACTTAGGGACATGGTTTAGTGGTGATCATGGGAGAGCTGGGTTAACAGTTAGATTTGATGATCTCAGAGGCCTTTCCCAATCAAAATGATTCTAGGATTTGGTAAGCCCTCTGATGATAGTGGCCTTAGAGTGCTCTCCATGTAAGTCTATTTCACATGAGCCTCTTCAGTTATTTGTTTTTTTAACACATCAGAGACTTTCCGGGGGTTCAAAAACTTGGTCTTTTTCTTGTCTGTTTCTCTCCAGTCAAACAGGGACCACTGAATGTAGAGAGCTGGAATGGGAAAGGAGGGATTCTGTGGTTCAGCTGAGCCAGCACTGTCAGAAGTAGCTGATGAACCCCAGCAAGGAGATTTCAGCTGTCCAATACAACTTAGACCTGATTTTCAAAGGCACTTGCAGTGTCTTTGCTGAGAGTCACTGACAATTCACACTTCTGGTCTGAGGTCTTTCCAGCACCAAGATAAACGCTGTGTTAGTGCTGACAGTGAACTTGCCTTACCTGAGCCGTTCTCATCTTTGCCAGGAGACCTGTTACATTTTGCAGGAATAGCTATTACATTGACCAAATGAGGTCCATACACTCAAACTTACTACATTGGAAGGAGGCAGCAGCTCAGCGGGTTGTGGGAGAATTGTACCAACTGGTGGGCAGAGAGAGCTTACCCTGCTGTTTTAAAATGAGTTAGCTTTTCCCCTTACTAGTTTTCAGGGCTTGCTTAGAAGTGTCAGTTAAAACAGTAATAAAATATCGTGCTATGTATGCAAAATATAAGGGGATTTGCATGAAGGCTTATTGCAATCCAGGTATAGTTTGCACAGCCTTTAATTTTAGAGCTGCCTTGATGGCCCGAGTATTCTAGTGGAGATGGTATTTGTGGTCAGGATGCTGACTTACGTCTGTCTTCAGATTCCCCCATCAGTTCCTCACTCTGACGTGAGCATCTCTGGATTTTAGGTAAATCACTTCAGGTCTGGCTTTGCAACAAAATTTCTTTAACTAACTCACAAATATTTAAACATGAATCTGAGCCTCAGTGTCTTGGTACATAACTTCCCAACTATGGCAGGGAAAATTGTCACCTCATTGCTTTATAGCTACAAGCCTGGAAGCTGAGAAGCACTGGGATGCTGTGGTGACAAGTGATACACACCAAGCTACATAGCACAGCCAGGCTCATGCAGAAACTTACCTATACATGGCCCTGACATGGATCCTGTACCTCTCATGTCAGCATTCTCTGAGTTTCTGAATTTAAAGCGATTTCTGCGCCTCCAGATAAATCAGGTACCCAAAGGAAGAAGATTTAGTGAAGTTCAGTACAAAGAAATCTGATGTGTCCCGTGTAAATGCTGTTTAGGTGTTCCCTGTCCACCTGTGTGTCTTGGGAGGGCTTAAATGCAAGACAGTCTTTGTTAGGAGAGCACGATTTAAAGTCAAATATCAGTAAATTGCTCTAATTACACACCTTTTGTGTGCCTCCCAAGACTGTGATGGAGTCATTTAAACTGAGTGGCAACAAGCCAGGCAGCACAAATGGTTGGAGCATCATCTGTACCCTTTTACGGTTTCTGAGCTCTCCTTCCCAGAGGGACAAACGCGATGGCCCCAGGCAGAGCAAGATCTCACAAGCTCCAAGTGTGAAGTGAAACATGAGGCTTTTGCAGCAGAGAGACACACACAGCAGATCATATTTGGGCTCTCCGAATACTCACAGCTCGGGGTGGCTCTCTGCAAGCAGGCACAGCAGAGCTGACGTGCTGCACGGAGCTGTGCCTCTGCTGAGGGTATTTATTCCCCCAGAAACATCTCCCGGAAGGTTCTGACTTGGCACAGGCTTGGCTAAGTCAAGTATCACTTAACAATCTGAAACTGTAAACTGTAAGTGCTTTTATACAACAAAACTCTTGCTGCTTAATGTGCAGTAGCTGTATGGTCTGTCTATAAAACACACTCAAGTCATGAACATGCTTTTCCTACCCTCATAAAATATCTATAGAGACATATATCCCCTGAGGAATTTTGGAACTCACACAGATACGGTAGTGACATTGCTCCTCAATGTACTTTTTCCTTTGTTCTTTGGCTGATTCTCAAGTTGAAATTTTCTCTTTTCTACAGGCAGGGGTTTGTAAAAGGTCCAGATTGTAGTCTTTTATGTAGCAGGAATCTTACATTATGCTGTTAAAGCTTTGTTGTGATGGCTCATGGTATGTTCCCAGTTAAATCTGAAGTAAAACTCTCCCTACATTCAGGCAGAGCAGGATTAGGCCTTCCATTTAAGATTCCAGACATGATAAAGTCTCACTAAAACAAGTACTTAATCCTCATTTCAATTTATATTTCAATATTCATACTGGCATCTAGAGGTATCTATTCAATGTTGATAAATAAGTAAGGCACATGTCTAGTTTAGCTGCCACTGTTTTGCGATGGTGCCTATAAAATCCGTCCAAAGAAATCCATTGCACATCTCCTTATTTCCTGGCCTACCACTGTTTTGATTGGAATGCCAGGGCAAATTTCTTGACTACCAGTTGTGTGTTACAATAAAACCCACGAAGATTTACAGATGAGATAAATACTAAACACAGGGGCAGAGCCTATCCTTGAGCAGGCACATCCCTGTTCCAATGCATGTTTAATTTGGCCCCCATCTTATTTTTACCATTCCTATTCCTACGCAGTCTTAAGCACTACACAGAAGATCTTTTTTGGGCAGACAGCTTTCTGTGCACAATCTTCCTCCTTTTGATTGCCAAAACCCAACTGCTACATGCAAATAGAGTTCCAGCTAATGGATAGTACGGAGATTGCAGTTTAATTTCTCTAAGTAATTCAGTCTGATCAACAGAGACGCCCTTAGAAGATCCAAGTGGGAAGGGAAGATGCTCATACATCCTGGGGAGTGCTGGCCCTGGCTGGGTGCCAGGTCCCACTGCTCCATCACTGCCCTCCTCAGCAGGACAGGGGAGAGAAAATATAATGAAAGGCTCGTGGGTTGGGATAAGGACAGGGAGAGATCACTCACCAATTACTGCCACAGGCAAAACAAGTAATTCAATGTCTTAAAAATAAAGTCAGAGTAGGATAATGAGAAGTAAAAACTAAATCTTGAAAACCTACAAAAGAAGTTTTCTGTCTTAAAATCCTACCCAGATTACCTCTAATAGATGCCTGCTTGCCAGCCCGCCTCTGAGGTTGCCCCTCTCCTCAAGTTTGATGAATTGCAACTGTTTAAGGATTCTCCTTTGCACCAGCAGCATCACCCTGACACCAGAACCTTTAGATGTGCAATAACCATTTATCACCAGCACCCTGAGGAGCACTGGAGGCAGGGACAGAGGTTTCAGGTGTGTCACGGGGCTGTGCTGCAGTGGGACAGTGCAATAAAGGTGCACCTTTCCCTTTCCCTTCACCTGGCCCAGCCCTGCCCGAATTTGCACAAATGCACGCACACAAAGCAGGCGGGGCTAGGTCCTTGCAGAAATGACAGGTAGTGTGTGTCCTCTGCAGGGGAGACACTGGGGACCATAACTAACTTAAATAAAGTCCTTAACTGGATAGCTTTTGTTAGACACCTGCAGACAGAACTTTAACAGGTGGACTGAAAGAAAATGAAGGCAGTATTCAGGGCTCTAAACTGAAACCAGGTGCCTTGATGTCAAAAGAGATTTTTGCCCAGGGCCCCTTCTCCAAGACTGGTAAAAGGTTTGTAACAGCGTAAAGATGAAAGACCTGGGAATGGTTCTTGTGCTATTCATAGCACAGCCAAGGGGTGAAGGTTGTCCCACACCCCTCACGGGCAGAACAACAAGAAGCACAAATTGCTATTGCTCACTGCTTGCCACGGTGTAAAGAAAGAGCCAAGAGCCCTCCTGCACACAGCCCTCCCTTCTGCGCAGTACAGCCTCCCCTTACAACGCCTTCTTCTGCTTGGTCAACTCCTAAAACTTAGAGGGTTTTGAAGTGGAGCTGGAGCAGGAGCTTTGATGTCTGACTGCGCCGAGCTGCAGCCTGGCAGCGGCGGCTGATCTCGCTCCAGCCTTTGTGGAGCTGAGAGAAAACAGCATTTGGAGAGGCTGGGGAGGCAGAATGTGCATCATACCTAACCTGAGCCTGGGATCCAGAGGCAGCCTCAGCCTCAGACGTTCCTGGAGTCACAGTGCAATGGGAGACCTGACATTAGAAACCTTCGGCCACGTCAGTAATGGGCAGGCAAAGGACTGCAACGAGCATTTCATGACTGATCTGAGCCCTCCCTCGAGTTACACTTGAATTTAAGAGAGGTAATAGAACAACAGCAGGAAAAAGAACGTACAGCAGTATTTGAAAGGAAACTTACCCAGCAGAACTCTAACATTATTGGAGGTTTGCATATACAATGATGGCATAAAATAACATTTTCATGTCTGATATTTTTCTTAAGTGTTGTAAAAATTAATCAGTGTTTGATTTTTATGAGCCTGAGAGACAGAGGGGGGAATGTGATAGTTAGTTTTTTGGGTTATTTCTGGCCTCAAAGAAATCTAAAAAAACCAGTTATGCTTAAAGTTCAGAGTGGTTCCTTAAAGGAAAAACAGAAAGACATTAATTCAGTTCAAAAACTCATCTTAAAAGAAACTTCTAAGTGTTGCAAGAAGCCTACAGTGTGTAAGACAAGATATATTCTGCTAATTTGAATGTGCTCTTTCACACCAAGCAGCACTAGAATTGTACAGCCACAAAATAAGTTGCTTCCTCTGACATGAGCCTATTACCTGTACTACTTTCTGTTCTTTTCCTCCGTGGAATTGCCTTCTCCTTTAAAGCTCTGTGCAGTTCATCCCATTGCCTCTGTTCTTTTTAACTTGAAGAAATTTTAAGCAGCACCTGATGGAATTTTTTCTATCATTTTCTTCCCTCAGACATGACCTAGGTTCAGTGCTCACCCGGGATCAGAAGATGAAGCTCACCTATTTTACGCTGAGCACTTCTGCCCCATTTCTCCTGTTTCCTCGGGTCATGACGCTCTGGTCGTGTCATGTGTCCCCCAGGCTTCCCGTTCATTTCCAGCTGAGCTGAACTTGCAGCTACCTCATAAACTTCTCACATGTCTTAATCAGATGGCAGCTGGTATTTCTTATGTGTCAACCAAGTTTTGATCTCGATGACATAGACAGTGCCGTGTGTGAGCACGAGCAAAGAAATGAGAAATACTTTTCCCTTTTGTTTTTATAGAATTGTATGAGTCCTGCTGACCCACCAAGGGGCTGGCTGTAGCAGTGGTCTAGTACCAAGCTTGATCTTTGAGGAAAAGCAAAGCTTTAGCTCTGAAAATCAGGTGTCTCGTGACTGGAGATTTTTTTATAACAAAGCAGACTTCAGGTAAGTTGGGGGATTTGGATTTGTTCAAGGCAGAGCTTGCAGCTACAGCCTTTCTCCTTTAGACCAGAATCAAGTGCAAGTCCTTGCCTTCCCAGCCCAGGAGGATTCTGCCTGCTCATCCTTTGTAGAGAACCACAAACACTTCAGGAGATGTACCCTGTTCAAAGAAGACTTGGAGGTCATAGTTTAGAAAGGGAAAGGGTTTAAAACTGGTTTGTGTGTATTTAAAAATCTGTTTCTAAAGTTCCATATGAACTGTGCTGATATAATTGAATTTTTTTGATGTTTTCCTCTCGCCTCATTTCAAAGCAGTAGCCAAACAGTGCATTCAGATCAGAAATGCTGTGTGCAGTAACCTGTGTGCACCAACACTTGACATTTTGTTTGAGGCAGAGCAGCACCTGGGCTCAGTGCTGGTGACTACAAACTGGTGACTCCTTGTCATGCCATCCTTCACTGGCTTTTTCCTGAAACATTGCCAGATGCCACCTTGGGGCACCACTAAAACTGTGCTTTCAGATTTGGCTTCCTGTTCCCCATTTCTCTCCTCCAAAACTATTCCTAGGTGTACATACTTTTTAGTTTCTGGTGACACTGTGAGAGCTGCAGACACATTATTTATGGCCACAGGATTTGTCTTTCTGTGCCTCCGATTGGAATGGTCCTTCACTACTTTGTATCGCATTTTGTTTTTCCTGTAGGGAATATGCCAGCAGGGATGGGGCTGAAATCCTTCTGGATCAGTAGGAGACAAATGCTGCTCTGTTTGTAAACACTTCAAGGCTAAAATTAGCAGGAGTCAGAAGAATCATTTATGAACGTCAAGCTCCCCCAGCCATCCTGAGGAACATCTCAGGCGTGTGGACAGTGTGCACAGGTTTAAACAGCGCCTGGCACCCTCCCCCAGCTGCCACCTCCCCGTGCCCAGCCCCTTGCCTGCTTCCACACCCCTTGGCCTGGCAGCACCACCACAAATGACCCAGCACATTTTCGGCTGGAGGGACTCTCCAGGGCCTCCATAACGGCTGGAAGAGACTGGAGGAAAAGCCTTGGTCAGCTAAATATCGTCCAGCAAAAGGGCAGGGGTTTGGGGGCCAATGAAACAGGGGAAGGCCAGGAAACCGCAGCGTGAGCGGTCTCTAAGCAGGCTTGTGCTGTGCAGTTTCAAGCTTGAGGGAAAACTAAGCCACGCTGGGTACAGCAGACAACTGAACATTAACCAGGGTGGACGAGCCCTACGTACCCCTTCTTTCAGCAGTTACAGGCAGCAGATCATAAAAACAGCCTTTGCTGTGTCTGGAGGAAAACACGACTATAGAGAAGCAGTGCTATGCTCAAACAATGTGCTCAATAAAATCCGTGCTCCTCAGAAGAGGCTGCCAACCAGATGCCAAACAATCTGAATATATCATGGCTACTAAACTCAAGTCTTTGTAGACCCTGAAGCGGCACCTTGGCTTCTCTTGTTTTGCAAAGCCCATGCATACATACAGCTATGCATACAATGCTTTTTTAAAAGCCATAGTGAAACCACAGTGTCTTTTCTGACCATCTATTGGCTTCATAAGACTGAAGGAGATTAAAATATACACAAAAGAAGTAGCTGGTATATTCTAAAAAGAAACAGACAAAAAATGCCATTACAGTCCAAAAAGCAAACATCTCCAGAAAATGTCAAGAGGCCAGAACAATGCTGTTTGGAGTTCTATCCAGTCTTGGAGAACTGTTGCCACTTTTTTCTCTTTTTTTGAAAGAGAAAATCCATGGCCATAAACTTGAGGTTATAGAAGGAACTCACAGAAAGAGCTGAATTTGTTTAAGAGAGAAAAACAACTGAACTGAAAAGCATAACTTCTCCTGCTAGGTGTTATTAGCTCAACATGAGAAAAACTAACATCATCTCCACAAAAGAAAGAGAGAGAATTCCACAAGAAGGGATTACACCCAGTCCCCAGTCTGGGAGATCTTACTGAGCTTATTCAGTACAACTAATGCAATTGGTAGAAGTGCTGGGATTCTCTTCAAGAGAGAAAAAAAAAGGGGAAAATATAAAAACTAGATATTTGGGATGAGCAATCAGGACATTCTGGACACACACTGTTATTAAATACAGCTGCTTACCCCCCTTACTCTACTGCCTCCTCTGTGCTTTGCTCTTCAAGTCATCCCCTGAGTGCAGGGGAGCTGCTCCAAGGAAAGTTTCACACAGTCCTATTTGCAAGGGTTTGTACAGACAGCCTTGACCCTGATGCTTCTGACCACTGTGTACCCCTCTTTCACAGCACTTTCTCTGCAGCAGACCTCTGAAACAGACCCTTTGAGAGGCCGTGGGCAGTCGTATGCAGCAGGCGCTGTCCTCTGGGACACCCTGATCCATCACTGCTTCTTGGGGCGCTGCTCTCACTGGCCATGGCTCCCCTGCATGCTGTCAGACGCTCTCAGCAGCTCACCAAAAGCCACAGATCCTGACAATCCAGCTTTCACAAAAGCCCAGAGCTCCTATATTTGGAAAGCATCAGCAACTCCTTAAAAGAAGCGGTAAGAGTCAATGTGACACACGGCACTTTCAGAAGAGCCATACCCTTTCCATTTAAAGGGTGGTGCTTGTCACCGTTTCCATCCTCTGCCCTTGGCAGAACATGCACACGCGCACCATGTCCTGTCCACAAAATACTCAGCTGCAGTTTATGTCCCCACACTCTTTCCTGTATGCAAAATATCCCATCCATTTAAATAGGAGGATTATAGGAGTAGGAGGGAGCTTAGCACAAACAATAGCTGTGATCAAACCCAGCGTGCACGAGTGATTTGTGGGAAGTGCGAGACGCATCAAAGATGGCAGGTGCTGCTCTTGCTCGCGAGCTATTTATACTCCTGGAGTCACTCTGCAAACACTTCTTGCTTTAGTATGCTTGTAGGATTCCTTTTCAAAGGGAGAGGAGAGGTGTGGAGTATGAAAGCATGGGCCAAGTCTGTAATTTTAAAGATAACGGAATTAAACCTTGCATAAAAATCCCACTATAATATACAGAGAGGAGTAGCCTGACAAGACCAGGTTCAAAGCAGGGAATCACAACAAACAAGGAAATACATAACTGGGGGGGGGGGAAGATACAAAAGGGGGGGAAGGGAAACAAAACATTTTTGTCTTGGAAAATACTAACCTTAGAGATCCAGGCTCTGACAGGATTTTGTCTTTTTATTTTTTCTTTTACTTTTTTAATGAAAGAATCACTGCCTCCCACTAGAGGCAGATATATTTGGTAAACAAGATTTGGCTGCTTACTTCTGAGGGTTGAGTGATGAACATGGCCAACAGATGCATTTGGGGGGTTTTGGCCCCAAGGTGGGACCCTGCAGCTTCAGCTGGCTCAGGGCTTCAGAAGGAGCTGGGAGCGCTCCTCGGGCTACACGCTGGCCGTGGGGATGGCCCAGGGCTGCAGCCACGGTCATCCTGCACAGGAACCTGCTCTCACACGCTCCCAAACCACCACAGCACCCAGGCACAGCATGAAGGCTTTTGAATTCAGCTGGAAATAAAAGCTGAAACCCACAGAGCACAGGCCATCTGGGGACATTGTCAGACTCAGTCCCAACACTCTCAGCTGATGTGAGACATTGTAAAGCCCAGGATTAATCCCTTACACACTCTCCTCGAACTGGGGAGGAGCAGAGATGTCACCACAATCTGAGCCCTGCATCCCCACTCCAGCATCCACACTGTGAACATGCAGCCCGGGTGCCCTTTCAGAGATGACACCCCCAGCGCTGTCATCCTCACTCGTGTGCCTCTGGAAGTGATGGTTTGCAGAACTGCTATTTCTGACTCAGAATTCCAGTTGTGAGTGTATGTACCATGGAAAGGTTAGCACCCACGTTATTTACATCTCAGCTCGGAGGCACTCACAAAGGTTAAAGAAAGCAAGTCCACTTGAATGTCACCTATTTTTTGTAGTCTTCATCTTAAGCCTTTTAGCCTGGCACACTTCCATTAAAATGAATGAGAACTTCTGTGCTAAAGCTGGAAAATTCACCAAAAATCATCCTCCTCATGTTTTGTTATTACAGCCATGTAGTTTTCAATTGCTCCTCAGACACAGTTCTTGTAGGCACGAATTGCATCACTACCAATGATTTTTCCTGAAGTACCAAGCATCACTGTCACTGTGTCATAACTAAGGCAATAATACAACTCTCAGAAGAGATTTAGGGAAATAAAGCAGATCCGATTAGCAAGCATCTTCTTTAAAGCAAACTACCACAAGTCATTAATCATAAAAGTTTCTAATTTCAGAAATGAGTTAACTGAACTTTAATGAGACAAACAGCCTTTAAAAGCTGCCACCATGAGACTGTCTGCATTAAACTGGGAGAGTGTTGTAAAATGACTGATTTCATTACCAGTCCCAGAAAGTGCTCTGCCAGAAACAGCTTGAGGAATCTAAAAAATCCCCAAATTTCTTTCAAAAGTTCTACTTATTTGTGGTACTTGATGTAGAGCTGAGGTCACCACCATAGCACAACAGCAGATAATGTTACAATTAATGAAGCAGATTCCGTGCCGTGTTCCAAATGGCCTCAGCTGCCACCCTCACCGAGGAGCGGTGCTGCAGTGACCCCTCAGCCAGAAGGCAGCTGGAGGCAGAGGAGGGCTCCTGAGCACCCATCTCATGCATGTATTCCCTTGTATTCCCACCTGGCCTTCCCTCCAGCTTCTCAGCCCATCAGTAACGAGTTGGGAGGGAGAGGAGGAGACCAGGAGAGGGCACAGAAGGGTTGGTGATGGCCATGGCACATCCTCCCAGTGTCCAGGCTGATAAGGTCTCTTCCAGACCGATAGTTCTGTGATTATTGACCTTAGGACACCAACATGGATGCATGCATTTGAATCCAGTATAAAAAAAGAGAAACAGATTGTTTCTTCTGGGAAACTGCTTCTTCCTAAGTGTAGTGTTGGAGCAGAATCCTTGCACTCTTGGTGCAGAAAAACTTATGGATATCAATTACTGAAGACCCACTGCAAATCAAAACAAATACTCGCATTAACAACGTGTTAGTCACTGTGGGAAACAGTCAAAGGGGAGGGAAGCCTGATGTCATTGCCACATTTGGCCTAAGCAGAAAGTTGCTTTGAATGGGATCAAAGTTTTCCTGGGAAGCATTCAGCTACAACACACTGCAAGTGAGCATGGTCCTGGAACCATCCTTGTTTCAAAGCTACACCCGCTGGCCTTCCTGCAAACAGATGCTCACAGGCAAGTGATGCTCACAGGCAGGTGACTTCCTGTTGCCTTCTCGTGACACAGGCTGGAGCAGACGGATGGTTGTGTAAGGCCCAGGCCGGGTGCTGCTCTCGGCAAACGACAGCCCCATGGTGCCAGGGCAGGCACGCTCAGAGCTGCCAGAGCCCTGCTCACACTCGGCTTCCCCTCCCTCCCTCCTGCCCAGCACGGCCAGCACCCTGCCTGCCCCCGCGCTGTCCCCCGGGCCTGGCACTGTGACCAGCAGCCGCCAGTTCGGGGCACTGGTTCTGCTCCGCAAGGACCAGATCGCCCCGCGCAGGCTCTGCTCTGCTCTGCAGCCACCTTCACTGCAGTGCCGGCCCCCGTGGGCTTCCACTGCCCCAGCACCAGGCCAGACACGAAAGCCTGGAGTGCTCAGTGCACACGGTACCCGTCACAGCAGTGCCTGTAAAGCACACGGTACCAGTCACAGCAGTCCCTGTGCANCAGCACACGGTACCAGTCACAGCAGTCCCTGGTCACAGCAGTCCCTGTGCACACACGGTACCATCACAGCAGTCCCTGTGCAGCACACGGTACCAGTCACAGCAGTCCCTGGTCACAGCAGTCCCTGTGCACACACGGTACCATCACAGCAGTCCCTGTGCAGCACACGGTACCAGTCACAGCAGTCCCTGGTCACAGCAGTCCCTGTGCACACACGGTACCATCACAGCAGTCCCTGTGCAGCACACGGTACCAGTCACAGCAGTCCCTGGTCACAGCAGTCCCTGTGCAGCACACAGCCCGGGCCGTCAGTGCTGTGCAGGGACTGACGCCGGCCTTGCCCACTGCCAAACCTGCAAGGGGATCGGGATCAGCTACCCAAGTGACTTCATCTCTCTGTATTTAAATGAATTCGACAATAAGCTGTTTAAGAACCCTTTTACTGTGTTAATCAGTGCAACGTGGTGTCATATTTGTTTTTTGCATTAAAACGTAATTAAGGGAAACAGCAGCAGGCAATAACTTGAAAAAAGGGAATTGAATCAACTGAAAACTCCCTTCCTTGAGCAAAAAGTTAGATACACCTATATTTACTGACATCTAGTGTGGCAAGATAATGCTTCCCAAGAAACAATTCAATTGCTCTTCCTGACAGTGAAGCACTAAGAACAATTTCCATTAAGAATACCTGGAAGAGCTACTTCTCCCTGAAGGAGGGATGAACCGAGAGCTCTTCACTAACGACTTGTGATTCATTTCCTCACACCTCCGGTAATGAAGTACTGTTGTATTCTCTTCCACAAGTGAAGCACCTACTCCTTCATCTCCAGGGCTATGCCCAGTGCACAATTTCAGGTTTTTCCCTTTCCTGACTTAGTCAGAGCTTAAAAATGCCATCGCACTGTCTGGGTAGCTTTGATCCCCAAGAAAAGCAGTTATTTCTAGAAGAAATATTTGCCCTCCAGATTCACTGTTTCAACTGTACTGGGAATTCAGGATGATCATCAAGGACATTGGACCACCACCCACCAGCAAGAAATTAAGGCTGGAAATTGCTGAACAGTCATATGGCCAAATACAAAACGTTTTGAGCAACCTTGTGTTTTCCTGGAGCTACCCAGAAAGTAACATAGAGCATTGCCATACCAAGAAAATATTTTATGGCTTTTTCTTTGTTATCCAGCAGTTCTGAAGTAGCTTCTTGTGGCCAATTAATGCTCTCCTCTGTCTGAAGGTCAGTTCACACTTACACAGGCAAGGTGCTTCCCACACTCCAGAAAGAGCCAAAACTCATTTCATGAGGTCTGTGCAGCACAAAAACTGAAAGCTCTGCCCATGGAGTCGTTACCCACAGAGGAGAAGCTGGTACCTATTCCTTCCCTCAGAACTATCATTATTTCCAAATGCTGTCAGTATATTTCTGCTTGGTTGTACAGTCATGAAAGATCATGTTAATTCTCCTGCTTCACTGGATGTGCTGAGTCCATCCCAGAAAACTGGATGAGGATGAAGCCCTCCTGCCCACTAAGCCTTCACTGCCATGCCAAATTAGTGGGTGTAATTCTTCACATTCCATCACGTGGTTCAATCAATATTTTGCTAGCTGCCCAACCACCCTGGGAGTGTTTCTGGGCCAGTTCATCCCTGTGCTGGGATTTCTGGAAGGAGGTGCAATTACATCTGGAATGTCAATAGCTGTTCCACAGCCTGAGATTCAGGCTTGCTCTGTGCCTAGCAAAGGCGAGGCCAGAAATGCCCTCACCAGGCTGGGATTTATTTTTAATTCCACGATGGCTTCTGATGCTGAACATCAGCTTCTGGAGAGCTCCTCCCGTTGTGTCTTGTTCATCACACGGGTCCAAAGTTCAGAGTGTTTGCACAGCTGCTCCTGGAGCTCCCAGCCTGGGCAGGAGCAGAAGCCCAGCTTCATCTCCCACTACCATTACTGGTGCAATCCTTCTGACTTACAGGAGGGCAGGGCTCCATCGTGGTGGTTAATGCTTCTTACTGAGTGCTTTCCCAGCTCTTCACCCAAACTAGATGTCTTCATTCTAGGCTGCAGACTTGTATAAATACACAGAAAACAAAGCTCTATCCAAAAATTTTGGTATTTTACAAATTCTCCATTTGTCTCTTCTCTGTCTCTTTCCTCTTACACCCTTAACTAGATGCTAGAAGAAGCAGGGCTGGACCCATGCTAGGTCTGAACCACATAAGGCTTTCAGTTTTAACAAAATGCCATGTCTAGAGCAAGAAGATGCTGTAGAAGGACCATGCAGGAGCTCAAGAGATGCTGAACAGGTCAGAAGAGCATGGTCTGTGTTCCCAGATGTCACAAGCATTCAGGCCCGAGGTCTGGCCCATCTCAGCATCCTCCCTGTGTTCTATTAGCGATGCCTTTGTCACTGCAAATTCAACAGCAGCGGATCAACTCTCATAAAAGCCTCTTGCTTTTCATCCCTTCCAATCTTCCACCAGTCCTACATTAGCCAGTTGCAAATGCAGACTCATATCTGCTGGGCAGCAGAGCCGGGGCCCCGAGGATGCTGCTGGAGACGGGGGAGGCTCATGCCCGTGGAGCACAGAGGTCCCCTGGCCCAGGGAAACACACAGCGTTTGGCAGCTGCACAGCCCTGAGTGCTCTTTGTTAGCTGCTCTTCGAGGCTTGGATTGTATGAAATATTAATTACGATTCTGCGAGGTCCCAAACGTCCTTTCAACCACAAATCAAGCTGAAGATACAAGATCTGTTGCAGAAAGATGCAGCAAATAGAAGAAGGAGTAAAAGCCTTACTCTGTCCTATGCACGGCCGTGTTTCCTTGGATCAGCCCCGTTTTGTTGGGCTGCAGAGAGACAAACCCACCTTCTGTACAAATTGGCAGGGGTTTGTGGCAGGCACCACGCTCCTCTCTCAGCACAGGACACCTGGGTCTGCTCAGCACTGGGGGTGTGAAAGTCTCTCTGGTTGGAGATGTTCATAGCTTTACAACCACCGATTCCTGCTGCCAGCGGGAAAATCCCAGTTGTACCCATGAGGAGAAGAACACGCACAGAGGGAGGGAAAGGTGATGGGGTGGTGCTCCTGTGCTAGCTCGGGGAGAGGAGCAAGGAGCTGCCTTTCTCTCTCCTCCGTCTGATATGCTGGAGCTCAGCAGCCACAATTAGCTCTATATTAGGGTTTTTAATGGGCTAACTACCTGCCATGCAGGCTGGACCCGACTTTCAGGTGCCCTAATCGTGGAGATGAAAGAGGGTTTTTCTGTCCATCTGTGTCTAAGGGAGTTTCGGATCCATTAGCAATTATGATAATGGATCTCTTTCCAGAGAACTAATTGCTCCTTTGCCCAAGTCATAGACAAGTTTGCTGTAAAAATTAATTACTTGGCATATACAATACGCTTAACAGTCAAGTAATAAGCTAATTTTCAGAGAGTCCACAGAGGGCCCCCCAGTCTCCCAACTTCTCAGAGTAGTTTCTGAATATCCAGTAAAAAGTCAGTTAGCTGTTGTTGTCTTGCAATTCCTTTCCCATGATATTTGACAGCCCCAAAACTCCTGAGCTGGCACTTGACAGCTCCAGACCCAGCAAACAGCCCAGGAAAGTACAGGGGTGTTCAATTAAGCCACATCTGCAAAACAGCCATCCCAGCCAAACAATTCCCTCCTCCCAAAAACGCTGATGCTGTCCCAAGGGCAGCGTGCATTATGTCTGAAAATGGCTGAGGAGGATGACACCGAGCAGTGGAGGATCAGGATGGACAAAGCACACCGCTCTCCTTTCTCAGTTCACGTCCTCCTCCCGGGAGGATTCACTGTCACACCAGTGGGAGGTATCCAGGGAAGGACAGGGACAGCTGTCTTGCCAGAGGACTGCCCAGCTCTAAACCCCTCAGCTTCATGTCCCTGTCTGGTTCATGGATTTGGTGTTGCCTCTCCCCACATCCCAGGCAGCTGGTCCAAGGCAGAGGGGATCACTCCGTGCTTTGCTGCCTAGGATGGCTTGAGCTCCCACCATCACCTCGTCTGTGGGAATCTCTGCTTTCTGCCCAGCTAGTGGGTGTTGTGGCACCTGCAGCCTGCCAACATTTCGCAACCTCTGCTGTTTTCACCAGTTTTTTTGGAGCTGACCAAATTGTTCAACAGCAAAGGACAGCAGGTTTGCAACAAGACTTTTTTCCTTAGGAAAGCAGAGTTAAAATTTGCATAGAATGTTTGCAAGCAACCTAATTAGCTCTCCTGAACAACCTCCCACCCATCAGGTAGCCCACAGTGATTGATGCTGTGTGCTCCTCTTGCCTGCCCCAAAAGCAGAGTGAAACAGTTTTACCTACATTAGCACAAAGATGTTGGTTTTGAACAAGATCTGAATCCTTCTGCCAAATGCCCACAATAAACAAAGCTAAATGCTTTCTGTGCATGCAGGATCACAGGACAGTTAGTCTACTCAGGTTTGTAAGATCATCACATTAAAAGAAGGGGGATGCCTGGCCATTTTTATTAGTGTTTAGTGCAGCTATTTGCAGCCCCTACAAATTTCTTTCAGTACCTTAAATATTAAAGGTCTTTTTATAGCCCTCATGAACATATGTAGCACTTTGCATGAACCCCATACAAACAGATGCAAAGGGATTGTACTTAAATAACAGAGCTGACCCGCTGTGTAGATGTAAATGAGAGGAGACAAGCTGGCAGAGACGGAGGCTGGGAGCAGAGCAGGAGAGCAGGGGCAGCAAGGACAGCAGCCTCCCGGGGCAGCTGGCCCCAGCAGACCTCCTCAGAGCCACTACAGGGCTTGGGATGTTTGTTCCTACTCATTTAATGAGAGCTGAGCATCCAAATATCAGCGTCAGAAACCTCAGGCTCGTTATGGCAGCGCCACAGGGCTGCATCCAAAAGTCCTGCCCCAAGGATGGAAATGCCTCCAGCACAGGAGGAGTCAGTGCCCAGCTCCCGTGGGCATCAGTGGGAATAGCCCTAACTAATGCTGAGCATATCTGGAGGGGAAAAAATAAAGCCAACAAAACCCCCCCAAAGCAGAAAAACAGCACCTTCCTGACAGTAAAAATTACAATTTAAAACTTCTCTTTGCTGATGGTTTTCATGACTACTTTGCTAGATGCAGGTGTTTTTAGCAGTAAGACAATCCACAACAAATCAACAACCAATCTAAATGTTAATATAATGTCACTTTAGGAAATTAATCTGTTTTAAAAGTACAGAACAGTCCTGGCTCAGTTATTTTCTTAACCTTCTCGGTGTCCTTGAGTGTGCACAATTCATACAAGGAAACAGCACTTTTAATTTCTTGCGGACATATGTTATACAACCTCACAGAAGAATGCTGGAAATGATCATCTATGAAGAGCATGGGGCTTCCATCTGGCACCGTTTTGATTTGAGACTGACGAAAATATCTAGCAGAACTGCTCAGAAAACACTGAGATTGCTAATGGCCCAAATGGTGTCTTCTGGGGAAGAAGGGGAGAAGAAAAAGAATAAAGATAATGAAAATCAGACAATCTGCCAAGAGACGTTAAAAATAGAAAAAGGGAGATTTGTGGTTTGGGTTGTCTCTCTTTTTCCCCTGTAGTGCTGTGAGTGTGCTGGTTCCTGCTGCACAGAGCCACACAAATCTTTTCCTCAAGTTTTATTCTCAGGAGGTGGGGAAATCACAACTGCCAAAGGAAGACAGGTCAGGATTAAAAGCAAGAAATATGTTGGTTTCGTCCCAGAAAATTCAGTAGCAAGGAAGCCCACCAGAAACATTCAGTTCTGCTTTGGCTTATGCCACATGCAATTGAAATTTTCATCCATTTGAAACAAAACCACAAACAGTATCAGTTTAATAGAGAATTAAAAATAAAATAATAATAGAAAAAAAGGTACGGATAGAGAGATCACATGGGAAATTGCCATATCCTAGTACCCAGGGACAACTGCTTGAACTGGATCCTGAGTCCAGAACAATTGAAAACAAACAAATATGGCCATATAGGTTTTAGCCCTCGCAGGAGAAGGTTTTACAGCTCTGTGGTTCAAGACAGAGAAGGGACTTTGGAGAAGTTTTCACAGCACTCTGCCTCTTGCTCCTGTCCAGCCAACTGCAGTTTTATGTGCCAGGAAATTGATTAATGGGCTAAATTTCTCACATAACAGAAAAAAAATTCTGCAAAAAATAACTTCTTGCAGTGAAAGCCAGTGTGTGGGCTGCACCATCAAACTTCTGCAGACTTCCAAACGTCAGCCAGACTGGCAAGACCTTTTACTGTAAACCAGGACATTTATTTCTGAGGAAGCACTCAGGTATATTTCATGGTGGGGCCTTAAAAAGAAGAGCTTGCTGCTTTCCTGGGACTCCAGGTAGCTTTTTATGGCCTGGTACTGCCACTCTGCCGCTGGCTGCAGTGGTGAGAATTTTTTGTATCTTCTGAGGGATTTTATTAAGCTAAGATTCTGCTCTCCAGACGGAAAACATCTGACAAAGCCAGACTGTGCCATGAGCTGTTGGTGGGAAGGAGGGAAGGAAGCTCTCCTCCCTTGGTGCTCCAGGGGTGCAAGATGAGCAGGGTGCTGTCCTTTCATCCCCTCTTTGTGCCTGGCAGCCTCCACCAACAGTGCTGGGAAAGAGGAGAGATCTGCCCCTTGTCCTGCTCTTTGCTCTGAAATGCTGCCAGATCCCAGGAACAGGAATCTCTAGTCCAGGATGCTGCATGTGCCACTCATGGAGCATTTGCTCCATCCTCACAAGCAGGAGTTAAACCAGCCAGTCACTCTGAGAGCAGCATCCTCCCTTACCTGTGTGTTTGCCGTGCAGCATCTCCCCATCCCCTGCCACAGGCATTTGCTCTCTCCCCTCCTTCACACTCCACGTGTGCCCTGTTTCCTGCACAGGGCTCAGCACGGGACATTCAGTGCCCTCCCACCAGCTGCACTCAACTCAAAACAAGGCAAGTCATCATTGAACAGGGGAGGTGCTGCCCCGGATCCCTGCCCTGCCATCCTCCCCTCCCAGCTGCGGGGATCCAGCTGTGTTTCCTACCAAGGCTGCCCATCATCATCCTCTCCCGGTCCCCGGACAGACCTGCCTGCACTCTTGCCATGCACACATTTCTGTGTCTGGGGAACATCAAACACGCTTTGCAAGCCCAGATCATGCCAGAACAAACCCCTTTAGCATCCTTTCCTTCAGCAGTATTTCTAGGAATGGCACAGAGAAGCGTTGGAGGGGTTTTCTTTGCTGCTGTTTCCATCGCAAACCCACCCAGGGCCTTTGGCTGTGCCCCTGTCTTATCACAGCTGGGCAGTGGGTCAGTATCTCACCGGCACAGGGGGCGAAGCACCTCGAGAGAGCTGAACTGAAAACAGCTTTATAACATCCCAGCAGTGTTCTCAGAGCCTTAGCTGCTCTGCCTCAGAGAAGATATTTCCCAGACTGCAGGTGTTGCTTCAGAACATCCAAGGAAACGTAGACAAGCTTTAAGCATTATGTTTAAAGGAAATATTCAGCTGTTAAATGCCTCTGTCTACCTCTCTGCAGAGAAGGATGCGAATTTCTGAGTCTAGGCAGTTTCCAAAAAAAAGGCAAATTTCTGTCTGGCAGTGTTACTGTTGAGTTCTAAGAAATATTTCTCTTTCTCTGAGATCTGGTAAACTCAATCCAGAGGAGAATTTTATCTTAAAATAAACTAATTTTTCATTTGGCTCAGCTTGACAGACCCTTCACCTCTACCATCCAGCCACCTAGAAGCTCTTACTTGTAGACATATCCATGTCACAGAAATGTGGGAAAATGCTGTAAATCAGGCATGGCACTGAAGGTGATGGAGCCTTGCTTGTCAGAACACTGGGAAAAAAGCTCTAGCCAAGCAGAACAACACTGAAGGTGTGTTGGTAGAACTGCCACACAGTGGTGTGGAAGGGGGAACCAAGAAGGCAAGATTCAGAGCAGTCTGGTGCCAGTTTTGGCACCAGAGCACCCACAGCTCTGCTGCCCAGCACATCCTCTGCCAGTCTGTGCCACCTTCCTTTTGCTGTACAGCTGTGGCAATAAAAGTGAACAATTCTTATTTCACCATGTGCAATTCCTGATTTTATAGAGCTATAGATTAGATTTATATAGACTAAATGCTGATGGATCCTGTATATGTCCCAATGGTTCCTCAAGGAGAACAAATACCTTTGAGATCTCTGAATGAACCTGTTTTAGGACCAGAGTCATGAGGCTGCAAAGACCACGCATGGCATGTTATTGAGGTAAGATCTTACAGGAAAAAATCCTCCAAACTGTGTGAAAACAAACTTCTTAATTGGTGAAAACCACAGTTGGGAAACATCCCAGGCAGCTGTTCTTCAGCTATCTGGAGCCCTGCCAAGTCTTACATATCAGCTTTGAGCTGAGAACAAGTGTGATAAATTCCCGCCAAGAGGGTAATGTTTTTGAGTTATAAGCACCTAAAAATAGTCATATGTAATGAAATTGCCTCCTCAGCCATAACTGCTGTGAGGGTATAATGCACCATGTCCCCCCAAAGCCCATGGGGTCCTGCATCCCGCTGAGTCAGGGCATCACTGGCCTGGGGTCTCCTCTCAGCTGCGCTCATCAGGCTGCCACAGGCTGGAAACCATCACCAGGGAGGGGTCCCACCTCAGCCATGACTCAGGCAGGGGGACCCACTCCAGCTGCAGCCAGGGCAGCAATGTTTGCAGCACCAGTTCCACAGCACGGGATGATCATTTCTAAACATTACCCCTTCAGCACATACAGAAAGCTCAGTCCTAATCTCATAACATTTGCAAGGAAATCTTTTTAATCAGTAATGAAAGCCAAACATTATCCAGCCTTTATTGACCTGCAATAACAGAACAGTGCTGCTACATTTCCCCTGTGCCTCTGCACAGGTTCATTTGACTCGATCTGTGGTTGGTGTTTATTCTTAGCTCACAAAGCTCAAAGAGTTTATATTATTGATTTGCTGTATTTCAGGTTCAATCCCTTAGTGCCCCTCAACCTGAATGAATTAAGTCAGAAAGAGTTAACACCTTTACTTCCAAGACACAAACACGCTGGTGGTTTATGTAACCCACACATCACTCCGCCAGTGTTCAGCACATTAACTGGGAAGTGCCAAACACTGCAGCAATATCGATATTTGCAACAGCAAAAGTATTCACAAGTGGGAGTTTGCTCCTGGCAAAGAAAAGTGATGTGTTCAGAACAGGAGAGTGAAAAGGCACAGGAGAGAAATCCACCAGGGTGGGAACAGTCCTTCCTCACGAACGGCCACACACTGGTTTATCACCCTGCGTGCAGGGGCAGCCTCTGCTGCACCACAGCGAGCTCGTGGTTTCCAAACCCTTTTTCCTGCCACCTGTTTATTTCAGGTACACTTGGCCCACACATTAGATGGGAGTGCTTAGGTGGGCAGGGGCTGTCACTTTATCTGGTGGTTCCATGACATTTCCTCACCATCTCTCAGTGCACGGCCTAAGGAGCATCAACTGAAAGTAGCAGATAGAAGTTCAGACCCAAGAAAACCCAGCAGGGATGTGTGCAGCCATCACTCTCCTAAGGGCTGCATGGCACAAGCCCATTCCCTTGGGCTTTCTGCACTGGGTGAGCCTTTTCAAGAGCATCCTACTCCTCTTCAGAAGTGGCTTTCCCAGTGTTTATTTTCAGCTTAGAGGAACCCAAAGCCACAGTAAATGCTATACAATTTCCACGTTATTTTCCTCTCAACAAGTTGCATCCCTGAGGACATGACAAGAGGAGCTTCAAGAAGATTTAATAAGTAGCACAGAGAGGGTAGGAACAGACTGGATGACATCCTTATCTGGAGAAGCTACGGAAAAATTTTCCCAGGTATGTCAGCTGCATGAAAATGTTATTTCTCTTTCTCCTCAGAGCACCAGCTCGGGGCAGCCACAGGAGCATCCGAAAACCGCAGTGATCAGAGTGAGTTGGGAGACCACATACAGAGATGCCACAACTGCCTTTATTTCCCTTCCTTGGGAGCTTTTCCAATGAATCTGAGCTAACAATTTGCCTTACTGAGTTTGACTACGCCCGTAACAGCCACTGCTATGCACCTTGGGTAGCACTAAGCTTCCCACCTTCTGGATCCCAGCACCAGGGCTCCATGCTGAAGCCACCTCTGTAATCAGACAAGCTGTAGCCTTTCAAGGGCATTCTGGTGTAAAAGTATACCTTAACAAGAAAATACAGCTGAAAAAGCAAACTATTGCATTAAAATATGGAGCCCAGGAATAGAAGAAATGCTGGCTAGAGTGCAGACAGCAGAAGCTGGCTTCAATAGCAGGAATCTTGAAATAACTACTACAATGGCTCGTGTACCACTAATGTTAGCCATTAACCCCTTTTGTCCATGCAAAAATCTTAAGCAGAGTGCTCCAGTGTCTGCTGGGTCCATAATCATGGTCTCACCCCCCACTGCCCGGTGCCCTGGGGCATTTCACAGGTTCAGCTCAGCCCTTGTCAACTTCTTACAGAGTCGAGAGAGGGTGTGTGCAAACATGAATAACCAGCCTCTGCATTCATGCAGTTGCCTAGGTAAGGGTTTTTCAAAGAGGTTTGTGCTGGGGCTGCATGCCCAGCCACAGCAAATTTATAGTGACCACAGGGTGACAGAGCACTAAAATATTAATGTCTTTGTATTGTGGTTGTACTTGGGGCTTGCTCAGCTGGCTCTGAAAAGTAGCTGTGACTCTATAAATAGTAAGTACTTTATCATTTCTTGCCTACTTTAAACACGCTGCTGTATTTCAACCATGATTCAGAGTAAATCAAATTCCACGTGAGGTATGGTAGAAATGTTGTGTGCTCCAGAGGTGCACCCTAAGCTCGTATAAATCAACACAGCTCCACTGATGTCTGAGGAAAGGATGCCAATTTCTGCCAGCTGCAGGCCTGCAGGGCAGTGTTAGTATCGCTCATGCAAGACTGAGATACAAATAAGTAAACATCGAACACCAAAATATTCACTGTGGCCCTCACTGTCTTCCTGAGATCCACTCAAAGCAGCTCTGTAAAAGTGCTTTATCCCCTGCGATGTCATTCACTCCTATAAAAATATTAGAAGTGTTGTTTAGAGCTACTTAATATTTGCCATAAATCTCCATGCTATGTAACAGTACATTTTGTTTAGGAATATTACCTGGAAATTAGAAACGCAGTGAGCCATTGATTTTTAAAATGCCACGGACCCAGAATTTCTTCACAACAGGATGCAAATAAACTCAAAGTAAATTAGTGCTTACCAGAGGGGAAAAGAGAACAGGATCTATATCCTAGGTAACATTAGAAAACGAAAGATTAATGAAACCCTCACTTGAAAACTCTAATGGCCAAGGAAGTAAAAAATGTACCCATAAAAGGTAAATTGAGGAGCTGTGGGGAAATACACAGCTGTAGCAGCACAAATATATTTCCCTGCTCTCTGCAGCAACAGAGCTTGCTGTGCACACCGTGTCCTTCTCGTGAGCTGGATTATAGCTGTCTTTTTAATGCACAGTTGCACAGTGTCTTGGGTCAGAGGGAAACAATAACTCATCCAGCCTGGCATTCCACATAACACAAGTCTCTGCATTCCACCCATTTACCCCTACCTCGCACCCAGAAACTTGACACAGGAAATATTTTTTTGTCTTGGCCTCAGACAAAAGTGCTTGGGCTCAGACAAAGCGTTGCTGTGTTTCCTGTGAGGATGACTACGCTCGGTGTCTCAGAATGAGTGGAAACTCTTCTGTGTAGCTGCCTTCAAAGGACTGTGAGGTACCAAAAAGGCAGAAGCAAAGATTCATTTTATCCCATTTTCCTGAGTCCTGGTTTTCAAATACGCTCTGCTGGTGGCATCAAAGCATCCAAGTCTGCTTCTGCTCTCACATGAGAGTGCAACAGGCACAGACACCACACAGGTTCTCCAGACAGCACACTGACACGTCCCCACAAGGGTTAAAGCATCACCATGGGAAAGCAGGCAGCAGTGCTAAAAATAGAAAACAGCTACAAAAAAAAAAAAAGAAAAAACCCTTCAACTCATCTTAAATAAATCCATTTATTCCAGGGTTTCATAGAAACCATATAGCTGAAATTGCTACAGGATAATTCCTTATAAGCCTTAGAAGAAATGTTGCTGTCCCAGAGTCCCAGTACAAATCCTGGCAAGAGTATTGGAGATAACAGATTGGATGCCATGGAAACCGAGACAGACCTAATTTGAGCAGTAACCATTGCTGTTATTTATTTAATTCTGATAAGCCATCTAAATGTAGAATGACTAAAGTTTCCACTGTGCTAAAAATAGCAGCCTTGTAATATTTTAATTCGCAAATTGCTCGTGTTTAACAATATTTTGGGCATCTGACATTAACATTTCTCGTGCACTTTTGAAAGCTCAACATCAACCCCGTTCTGTTTTGTTCTGTAAGAAGGAGAAGGGTGCCTTGTCCCTTCCTTCTAATATTAATGTCACACACGAGGGATGCCTTCCATCAGCCCAGGCTTCTCGTGGGAGAGTGGGAGCTTGGATGCCCCCGCTGCCCTCTTGTCCTCACCCAAGCTTAAAGCAAATGTTTGAAAGAAGGCAGAACTGGGCCACAGGAACCAAATTCTCTCTCTAGATGGTACTGAGGATCTTCTGTGATTGTTTGATATCAACAACTCCACAAATTAAGCACCTCCTGAGGCACATCACTTCTGAGCTGGCTGATAGCTCCCATCTGTTCTTGCAACCCTGCCTCCATTTCCTGAGCTGGAGATGCAAAAACCCACAGGTATAAACTTGCAATTTGTGGCTTTGGGATATTTTATAGGGCTTCCAAAATGCCTGGAAACAGAGGAGAAACTGCCTTTGGGATGTCAGTACTGCAGAAGGACCAAATTGAATTTCCTCCTGTCTCTGACTGTGCTTTTCCCGTTGTAATCTTCACTGTTTCCACAGCAGGAATAACACCTCCATTTCTCCACTGGTCTGGATTTTAACCTTAAAGTGTGAATGCAGCTGTATTCCCTGGGAGGCTGTACACAGCATGTACAACAAACAAAACCCTAGATGTGTTTCTGTTCTCAGGAATCCTCTGCTTCTTGGTCTCCTGCCTCCAGAGGGATCGAGAGGAGCCCTGTTCCTGGTTCCTCCCGCACGATCCCTCCTGTAGGGAAGGTCCATCTGCCCAAGCATCAGGCACTCCCCACATCTCAGCACACCTTCCTCAGAAACTTCCCTGTTCTCTGACGCCTGCCTCAGTTTTTCATTTTCCCACCTTTTGAGCTGAGAATTCGTGCTGTGGGAGGCATGGATGGAGCAGCTGCTGACAGCACTGTGCTGCCCAGAGAAGCCCAAAGCATCCTCTGGGCTAATGAAGCCACGAGACTGGATCCTCTTGCCAGTTAAACCAAAGTGTGCTGATGGCATCAATGCAGCAGTGCCAGGGGAAAGCAGATAAAGATCCTGGCCCTGAGACGTAATGGGAGTCTGGATTTTGTACAGGAAGGAGGGAAATGACCAATACTGTGTTTCACTCTGCAATCAGCAATCAGTGCAGAACCTTTCCTCTCTGCAGCGCAGGGCTGAAGGGGGAGTTGTCAGTGTTGTTTTCTTCAACGGTTCAGAAGTAGGACTGCAAGAAAGATATTCTGGGCAAGAATCAAAATGAATAAGAATTGCTTTCAGGATCTGTCACAACTAGAGTCAGCATATATTTAGCTTCCATTGCTCTGATTTAGAAACAGGGAGCAATGCTGGGATATTTATAGACTTCAAGGACCTTTTTCAATGGATTGCAGCTCGCAAGGTTCCTGCTGGGATGGACAGGCACTGATACTCTATATTGGTATACTGTGGTGTACCAGTCAATCTATATGTGGCACGGTAAGACTGGAATTATTTTGAACAAGCACAGGTTGCAATTACAGCTTTTCACCATTTCCCTGACCGTGCTACAGGACTGTTGCCAGTTTAAGGCTTTAATGGTTAGCAATTACTCACATAAGTGAAGGGTTCATTCATCAGCTGGGGTTTAATCTCAAGCATGATATGACTGCACAGTGAATGCTGCACAACAAGCTGCTCATGTTATCTGGGTAAATGAGATCTTGATGGGCAGGCTCAGGATGAAGAATCAGACATGGTATTTCCCTCCAAAAACCCGTACAAGGCTTCCAACAACCAAGTTTTAGCTCTTACAGGAGCAGTTTCTAGTCCAACTTTCCCAAAAGCAAAAGTTGTAGGAGGTAGAGGGCACGTGTGATCTCACATCTTGGTCAGCTCTCTTTTCTGATTAGAGTCTGCAAAGATGTTCATCTTCTGAAGAGTATCCAAAGGCTGCTGTTCATAAAGGAAACCTCTCCTGAGTTATCCAACTAACAGCAAGAAGTAGCTTCTAAAAGGATTTTTGTTCAGACAGTCTCACAGCACGATAAAACACTGATTATTCATAGATAATAGGAAGATGTTGAATAATTTCAAACTGAGATTTCACATAATAGGTATCTCAGACTGTCTATATTTAGCCACCCAAATCTATACTTAAACTCCTACATAAAAATGGCCAAAAGGAAATCGGCCATTTGGAGCTGGTTGTTACAGCTCATATTATTATCAGTATGAATTTGTTGGTACCATTTAATTTTTCCTTTCTCTTTCTAATCCTCCTCCTCTCTGATCCTAAGCTTCTTCCCCACTGTCTTCTCTGCCTTTTAATAAGGACACATGAAAACTACACTTGGCTTGGAAGGCTCCTGGACAGCAGCACCTCTGAGACTTTGAATGATACTCGAAAACTTCAGTGACCCTAAAAGTCGATGTGGTCCCACTGCTGCATGTCCAGCTCCTTCCATCTTCTCTGGAGAGCCCAACCACCACACACCCACCTGTACTGACACCCCAAGATACCAGCGGAGACCATGGGTGGCCTATTAACCAATTCATTGAATTAAACATAATATTGTGTCCTAAATTTAAATAGTGACTCTGTGGACTTCAAGGGACTTGTCTGCACACACCAGTGCACGCAAGATGAGAACACTGTCACCAACACGCTGCTGTTCAACACCAAAACCTTTGGCCACCCATTCCCTGCTTCAAAGCTGAAGCAATTCCAGCAATCACAGCAGAGGACATGGGAAGAAATTGCTAATTCCCTTTAATTCTTGAGCTGCCCTTGACATTCAGCAGAAAGACATGAGTGTACTGAAGTAAGTGTAAATAAGGTTAACACATCAAGAGAATTGCTCCTAAAATTGAAAAATGTAGTCATCTGCTGACAACTCTCTGTTCTCTCCACGCAGAATCATAGCAGAGCCACTGTGACTGCAGCTATGGTTGAGTCAGCATTTTCATTATCACCTGCCATTTTCTAGGATTTATATCTTGGCCATTTAAAAAAAAAAAGGAAAAAAGAGTTCTTGGCTGAAATTTCCACAGAAGCTCCTTGGGCCTGATCATACCTCTGTACTCCACCTGGTCCCATCAGCTGTTCCTGCACAGCACAAGGATGAAACTCCGGCATGGAATCGCTGCCGGTCTAATCACTTTGCACAACCAGGACTGACAATTGAAGGGGCAAGAGATCAGAGAATCCATTCCAGCAAAACTGCTGCCGTTGCTGAGTATGAATTTCAAACGCCTGCCAGAGCTGGAGATATTTGAGTTAGCTTCCAGTAATGACGTCTGGCAAATGCCACCCCTGCTGTGCTGGGTAGCTCTGCCACAGAATCAGGCATGTTATAACCTGAAATCACAACTCCTGGGTTTGCAGTCAAGGTTTTGCCCTTAAAGTCAGCTCTGAAGGGGTTTGCTGTGTTTGCCTCCTGCTTGCAGCAGACAGGCAGGCTGACAGCTCCTTTGCCATGCAGTATTCACAAAGCTACTACCAGGTTTTAGAAACTGTTTGTAACAAATTATTCAGCTGCACAGGATAGATCTGCTGAAGAGATTATTCAGTGACTATCAGCTTAGCCACAGGAAGATGCACCTTTTATCAAAAGAGGGAGCAGAAGAGCAGCCCAGTGCACATCAGCTGCATCACTCCCACCCTCAGAAGCAGAGGGAGGTTTAGCTCAAGATTTATGTTCAGGTTCTCCAGCTGGCTCCGAGTCAGACCACAGACTCACTGCACTACATCAGCTGTGTGAATGTGAGAGCCACCAAATAGCACAGTACAAGTTACACCAAGGCTTCACATTAATCACAGCTCTGCACTGCCAGACCTGCTGCTAAAGCATCTACTCACAGAGATGCTCCTAGAGACCATGAGTTCATTTGAAGGGTTCATTTTGCACTCCTAATTCACATCCTACAAGCAGGTTGTGCCTAGTAGTAGCACATAATAAATACAACTTAGAGTGGCATAAATGAAACTGTCCTCAGCAGGGCCAGTTCACTGAACAGGTCAGCGTGGTCCTTCTCAGTGTCACAGGAGCATTACTTGACCTATTTGTGACCAAGCTCCCCAGAGGATCCCAGGGATGGAGAGAGCATTTTTCCACAGCTGTTTTTCCATCCCTCTCTGCACACATCAGCTCACCTGTGTCCTGAGGGGCTGCAGGAGCCTTGGGAAGCAGCAACAGCACCTGCCCTACCTGCTCTCCTGGGCATCCCCGGGCTGGGGGACTTTCAAGTCTTCCTACCCGTGGCACAGCTGAGGTCTGTAAGAACAACCTTGTTTGGTGTTGTTTACGCACAGCCTTAATAAGCTTTGTGTTCTCACTGTTTTCTTTGTGCCATTTTTTCCCCCAAAGGAGAAGGGTTTACCCTATTGGTTCTCATGCAGTAGCCCCGAGTTCCAGCATTTTGTTCAGTTCTTTCTTATGTCCTCTCCTGCGTCACGAAGCCTTCAGAAGCACATCCCTTCCTCCATGACTGCTTCTTTCCCTCCTGTGCTCCAGCGTGGCTCTCGCTTACCTTCCAGTGACATTCAAATGGAAGTGCCCTGCTGGCAGGCTAATCAACACTCACAATATAACTTAAATGATTGACCAGTCTTCAGAGACTGTATTTAGTTGTTTTTTATGTTAAAGAAATTGAAGAGAAACAAAAGATAAAATTTTAGACCTCAGAATATGTTCAGGTAAATGGCGCATGTGTAATTTCAACTAGAAAACACCACACAGAAACTATTTATGTGAATGCTAAGTGTGCCTCAATGAGAAATGTAATTCATCTTTTCTCTGGGTTTTCCTAGCTAGAACTAAATATTGCCATTGGGATATTTTATGTTACATGAAAGAATGAATTTAAGTCTCAATGGGAGGCTTCAACATAGCAAAATACTTAAGCCCTTGTGTAACTTTAAAAGGACACGAATAGTCCCACTGAAGTCAATGGGATTTAATGCACATACTTTAGAGCCAAGTTGAATCCTGGCCTGAACAAATGTTGGTTTCATATTACAGAATTGTGTGACCTGATACCCTACTTCCATCCACAGCCCAGCTCTGCTGACTGCTCTCCATCGTGCACAGCCTAAACACTAAACCCAAATCCTGTCTCACATGCAGCTTAACAGCACTCAGTTTTAAAAAAATCACATTCCCCAGGCATCTTATCTTTTTACCTCCTCTATTAGAAGTACCACTTGATATGGCTATTATAAAATGAGATTCTAAGGAAAACTATTTGCCAGTCCATTTACTTTCTGCCCTTGTCAATCATTAATGTATCATCACTGTTATTATACGGTGGGTGCTCCTCCCTGTATCTGATAGTGCTCCCTCTCCCACAGGTCCACAGGTTTTTTCTGTCACCAGCATGTCCCTGCACAGCAGCAGGAGGCACAGCAAGGAATTACAACACAAACATGACACTGGAAAGACAGGAGCTCTTGGAGTGGAAGTTGCAGCCACAGGGGGTTGTACCTGCAGGGGCAGACACAGTTCTCATCTTATTTGGGGGATGTCACTGGTCATGCTGAGAGCCTGCACACCGTGCTGGGTGGTGCTAAGGACAGGGCACCGCATCACCCGAGTGGCAGTCAGGCTCCTAGCACTGCAATCCCAGCCCAGCACCTCCCTCTGCCTCAGTGTCCCTCCCTCTCTCAGCCCAGGTGGACACGAGGCAGAGCCAGGTGCTGGGTCAGGAGAGGCTGCAGCACACCCACGTCCCTCGTGCGGTACCCCCTGCCCCCAGCCCCTGTCTGACCACAGGGATGGGGAGGAGCAGTGGGGGACAGGACACCTGCTCCATGCAATCCACGCAGCGGGGTCAAACCGAGTCCAAAATTTTGTCATCCAAACCACAACTGAGCCTCACATTTTAGCAGGTTCAGGTCCAAGGGCTATAAATACCTTTAAAAATGGGGAGGAGGAGATGAATTCTCTCCCAGGGAGAGCAGAAAAATGTGATTTAAATGGTAATCTCTCGTTGTCTCTGAAAGGTTTAGATCAACCTACAATAGGATTTTTTCTGTTGGTGAAGCTTCTCTGTACCCTTCAAATCAGCAGCATCAGAGAGAGGTTTAACTGTGGACAACAGAATCTCACAGCTGTGTCAGACAAGAAGCTTCATCCTTACCCTCTATAGGAGGTTTTCCAAGTTTCTGTTACCAAAAAGGGAACAGGCAAGCTGAGCAAACCTGTTTGCTTGCCAATTTAAGGATTACAATTCAACTGAATGCTATGGCTCGGTGCACCAAAGCAACTAAAATATTGACAAGGCTACTTCCAGGACTGATAGTGTTGCTAAAAAAACCTGCAGTAAATAGGGCAATTGACTGGAAGCTAAAATTGGGGTATGCTTTCTGGGCTAAAAACTCCTTCAGATATATTTATTAATTCATTATTCAATGATGACGTGCATAGTGCTTGTACATTTAAACATGAGACACTGCTGTGACTGCTTCTCGAAATTCGGATTTGCTTAAAATATTTAGTCCATTTTCATGTTAATTAAGGAGCAGTCAGGAAGGAAAGCCATATATATATCTGTGAGAGGAAAAACAGATCTTCTCATTGAAAGGAGACTTGCCCCTTCCACCTTCCTCCTTAGCCAAAATCTTACACGACCTTATAAATACTCTCATGTATTTTAGCCATTTGAAGTAACCCCAGCTCCAGGACAGCACAGCCAGCACAGGTCAAGGGGTGAGGGATGTCAGCCGTGGTCAAGAATTAGAGGTAAGATACAAAATGCAGTGCAACAGCTTCCAGAGGAAGTCAAGCTGCTTGGAGCCTGCTGTGTTCCAAGCTAGACTCTTTTGCTACTTCAGTAGCGATAATTGTACATCTGGCAATGAGAATTTGAGCACAGAAGCAGCTCTCCAGTCATTTCTCAGTTGCAATTGTGACTGGCGGATACCAGAGCTGGCTGACCAGCTGGGAAAGAGCAGGTTTTGCCAACAGGATCAAAAGACTAATCTTTCTGAACACTGTGATATCATTAGTTTTGAGTTCCAGGTTTTGGGGGCCCAGAATTTTCATCTCTGTGTTGCAGTTCTCCATCTGTTTGCCACCCCACCCACCCTCTTCCTCAGGCAACAAATAAAGTCATCCACAAAAAGCCACTCAGGGAAGAATTAGGGGCTGGCAGCTGCAACCTAAATCCCAAATTTTGTTATTAAAATTGGTTTTGGACCCATTCCAATAATTAAAGTAGCATTTGTTTAGACAGTGCCATTCTTCGGGTTTCCAAGGCTGTTCCAGACAAATGCCTCTCCCTGGCTGACAGAAGGAGATTGACCACAGCATTGCAGCAGATCTGCCTGGAGCCTGGGACAACATGGGAGCTGCAATCCAAAGGACCACGGCAGGGAGGAGGCAGAGATCCCATTTCATTTTACCCATCAGGCTGAAGGCTATTTTCAAAATGTTGCCCAGAAAATGCTGCTGAGAGAAGTAAGTAAAACAGGTAAACCAAAAGAGAACGATGACTGGGAAAGTAGCTGCTGCGTTGGAGAGAACATTGCCCTAAGAAAGTCTCTCTTTGCAAATACATCTTCCAGCATTTCACAGTTCAACAGAAAGTACAAGCAGAGTTACCTCAAGAGATTTTGCTGCAGTGAACTAGTACAAAGAGGCTCCAGAGAATAGACAGGCAGTTGCATCTTCCTAGATTACTGCATTTCTAGAGCAGTTTGCAAAGAATATGAAATGGATTTGGGTGACTTTTCCCGCCTGCGCAAGTTTCATGAGCAATTTCATTGCTTTGTCCTGCTTTACTATTCTGTTTTCAGAGAAAAGCACCGGCAACACTTTACTGACACCTAGTCACAAAAAAATACAGGCAGAAAGGAGTTCTCCTTCTAGAACAAGCCTGACTCATCCTGGTGAGTCAGGCTATCATTCATTTAAGCTTGTCTGATAGCTTTGAATCTCCAACTTTGGATGGGTGCACAGATCTTTTCATTGTCAAGTGCCAGAAGTTAACCCTCTACCCACTCATTAAAAACTGTAATGACCTCAGAAAGCAGTGTGAACCAGGAGCTCCCACTGCCTTTAGGAGCTGTAACTGGTTCTTGTCCGCCCTGTGGTCTGCAGACCACCGTGAGCTCTGAACTGCATCTGTTTGCGTAGGAACTCAAAAAGTACCTAATATCCACAACTCATCATTTCAGCTCTGGTTCTTCTCTCCAGTCTCCAAATAACTATCATATGATCCACCAGAAAAGCTGCCTGACTGCCACCCACCAAAACTGACCCCACTCTGAACCTGAGGGATTTCACTGCACTTCCAGTTTGCTGGTGCTGTTCTGCCAGCTGAAATTTCTCACTGCAAACTGTATTTGAGATGTGCAAATATTTTAGGTGCACAGTGAACATGCTGTAAATGACAAGTTACAAAGTAGAAAAGGAATAGCGGGCCATAAAGCATGGATTCAATGTTGAATTAAAAAGTCTAATAAAGTGACAGCACCATCATGAGACACAGACATCTGATTCACTCTGCCAGCAACTGCATTATTTCAAAGAAATATTTATATGGTATTTATCTTACTCTATTCATCAGCTCCCATCAAATCAAGAGTGTCCCTGCACTACAGACTCTCTATCCTTAAAATAAAGCTGTGAAAATTGAAAGGCTAAAGAGATGAAAGTTATATTATGGATAATGTAGAAATACATGTTAATTATCCATGTATGGAGAACTTCCACTGCAGTTTTGCAAATAGTGGTCTGCAGTCAGCAAGCAGTGACTGACACGAGGTGTGATGCAACAGGCATGTGGGGAAAGCACTTGGCAATGTTTTAATAAATATTTTCCTATCAGAGTATGATCCTGATTTTTAAAATGATCTGACTAGTACAATGAATCATATGCCAGAGAATCAGTCTGAGCTCATTCTCCTGGTGTTCCTGGGATACCTGGACCCCATCCTGCCTCTGGGCCCAAGCAGGAATGCTGGTGCTTGGCAGTGAGTCTACCCCAAATTCCCTTCCCACGCCTGTGAAGGGAATGATGCTTCTCACTTGTACTCACTAAAAGGTTGAGCTTTTAGAGATGATACAGCCCAGTGCTGCGCTTTTTCTGGAGCAGGCATTTTGTTTGTGCCCTGGTGAGTCCGTGGAACTGCAAATCCAGCTGATTACCTGGAAGGGTAAGGCATTAACAGTGCTCTTGCCTGTGAGTTTGGGTCTCACAGTAAGATGAGTCTTGCACAGACAGCAGCAGCAGTTATAGCAGCTCCTCTGCCTGTTTCCACAGCAGCCCTTGGTCGGCAGCTTTGGCATGGCTTTTTACAGAATTATGAAAAAATTTAAGGATTCACCTTTCCCAACGTATAAAATTCACAACCCCAAGTCTTTATCTACAGCTTCAAACCTTTCCCCAACCAGGTGTAAGCTGGTTCATAGCTCGAAGCATTGATGTTTCCATTTCTCTGGGATAGGGAAAGGAGAAGGGTAAAGAAAAGCTAAAGGAAGGCAGGATGCGCTCTGAGCCTGTCAGATCCCAGAAGGGATTCAGGAGCCTAACTAGCAGCGCTCCCACTGCACACAGCCACCAGTGACAGTGGCAGAGCAGTCCTCAGCTTAGGGCACCTGAAGAGCTGTGTGGAGACCAAAGCCACAGAAGGCTCCAGCCATTTCCACCACCTGCAATCAGAGTTCTCTGGGACATGTTCCCCTTCCAGCTTAATATTTTTATCCCTCTGAGAAGAAGAAAATTGTAGATTTTTGCTGAGAGAATTTTCCCCAAGATCAGTCTAACTGTAGTAGCTGACCCCTAGAGTTATTTTCCTCCTCCTCAACCTTGGTTTTGGACCAGGACCATCAAGTCTGATGTCTTAGAGGACTTTCCATGCATTTTTCTGACAGACATTAGCTGAACCTCGCATTTCCTTCTCCTCTCTGTGCTGGCTGGAGGAACCAAAGGCTCAGTCTGTGACCATCACTACATGATTTTTGCATCTGGGAGTACCGAGCTGAACAACCAGATTCAGAGGTGTTGAAATGAGATGCACAGAGGCATTTGCTTAATGAGTTTGATGGAGCAAGTATGAGACCAGCAGATGGGTTTTGAAGTCTGCTCCTCTAATGGACAGAAAGGTGCTGGAATCTGGCTGGTTTGAATCAGAGAGAATAAAACAGACCGTAAAAATGAGTGTGAATGAGTGATTGGCCTGTCTCTTTCCTACATAAAAATACCATTAGCTCATTTCATGTGCCACATGTTATTTACTGAGTAGGTCGCTGGAAAGCCTGTGTTCTCCACCCAAAATGCTGCTGCTAATGCACAAATGCTTTTTTCCAGAGGGTAGATTGAGGCAGGAGTGGCTCTCCCCAGCATAGCTAACACTGGTATTGGGGTCAAACATCTGTTTATCTGCAGTGGCAGCAGGCAAACAGCTTCTACCAGCACCTGACCTCTTCCCAAAACAGCAGCAGATCCAAACCCAGAGAGGTGTTCATGGTTCTGCGCCAGACTTCGCCCTGTGCATGCAGGAGTGGTTGTCCCACCAGCCCCAGGAGAATGAACTTGGGCAAACCTGCAGACCTCAGTGCTCTGCCCCTCACAGACCCCACCCTGCCACGAGGAGTCAATAAAACAGGAGCCTGGTGGCTGTGTCAGACACATGATTGCTTCTGAAGGAGCAAGAGCAGTGCCAGGTGCTGCCATGGTCTCTGTATTCATTCCCAGCTAAGCTGTGCTGTGAACAAAACCAGCCCCCCAGGACGAGGTCTCTGCTTTTCCCACTGCCGACAGGCAGGCTGGGAGGGATGGACAGGCAGCATCCTGCTCAGGAAATAGGGCCTCAGGTTCCAGTGCATGATAAGGGAACATATGGAATAAAAATAGGTAGAGAGCCCTCAGGCAGAGGAAGAAGAGTGAACATTAAATCTGTTTGCGAAAATGCTTTTGCTGTAACATAGTCTCTTTCAAACACATGGGCAGCAGTTTGTTCAGCAAAAAAACCCAGCAACCTTAAGGAATGGACAATTTTTGGAAAGATAATTAAACAAGAGGTCAAAACATGTCTTGGGAAGCAGATATGGCAATTACTTAGCCTCGATGCTTAAGAACAGCTGAGAGACAATTTTATACAGCATCCTTCTGGGCAGTTTAGGCTTTCATTCTCCTATTCCAGTGGCTTAACCACTTCTACATGAGCTAATACCTAATCTAAAATGAACCAGTCTGAAAATACAGCCTGAAAGTCTTCCTAGACTGTGGGAAACTGACACTCCAAAACCTCCCCATGTCCCGATTCTGGGGTTGATTCTCCCCATTCTGATCCAGGCTGTCTTTAAGTCTGACTACTTAGCCTGAGATACAGCCACCTTAATGCCTCTCAGAGCTTCCAGCAGCACTGAGGAAAGCCAGCTGGCTATAGCGTCCTTCAGTGACTTTTGGCATGGAAAAGCCTGGGTTTCTGTGCCCAGGGGTTTAATACAGGGGAGACAGAGCAGGGTGGAGTAACGTGGAGCCCAAAAAACAGAGTGATGCCTCAACAGCACAGGAAACCACTCGAGTTCTGGCCTCCATCAGCAGACTCTCAGCTACTTATAGTCACCAACCACTCCCAAACTCAATGCTGACCTTGCTCTGAGCAAGAGGTCAGTCTAGATGATTCCCTCAGGTCCCCTTCCACAAGATCCCTCTCCTCCACAGTCACAATGAGCCTACATAGCATTGCAGAACTGTCCAGAGAGAAGGAAAACCATCATCAGGAGGGTGCTCAGCACCCAGCTGGAAAATGGGAGATGGCTCAAGAACCCAGGTCATGCCATTCCTGGAAGAACTTGTAGGGAAATGGAAGCTCCAGCCCCCAGGGGAGAGCTGGCTGCTGATGGCACAGCACTGCGGGAGGCACATGGGGAGCTCCCGTCCGTTCCTCCCCAGGCCAGCCACGAGCAGCTGAAGCTGACTGAGCAGCAAAGAAGAGAATGGCAGATGGGAAAGAGGAACCAGCACAAGGGGATAAACCTGCAGTCACACTGCCCTCACCACTCGTTAATTAGTCCTGCTACCCCGAGATACCATTGGAATCACTGAAATCATTGAAATCATTACAGTACTGGGGGTGGTGGTGCATTTTGGACCCCATTTGGAGGCCTCAAGGCAGGGCTTTGTGGCTCTCCGTGGAAGTGTAACAATCCAACACCCTTTTATATTGCACAGAGAAATCTACTTGAATCACTCCAAGCTACCAAGCCAGAGCTGAGCCCTCACATTTGCCTTATTCCCAAGGAATATTCAGCTTCCCCCCTGCAACAGCTACACACATCACAGCTTTGATCTCGAGGGGAACAAGTGCAAGAGAGATGCTTCCCTGATGGTAAATGATGAGGGCTGAGGAGGGAGCACGGGGCAGCAGGTGATGCTCTGTGCTAAATGGGCTGCAGAGGCAGCACCAAAACGTCTCCCCGAGCTCCCCAGGCCCCTCCATCAGCCCGGCCGCGCGGCTTGCGGTGTTGGCACTCAGGGAGATAAACCCGTGAACGCCGGCCTCTGCAGAGCAGCACGGTGAGGTGGTGGTACGCCAGGAAAAGCAGGCAGGATGATTCAGAGTTGCTTTTAAACTACAGGCTTCCTTCAAAGTGCCAGCCATCTGCAGTCACACAAGCTGCAAGACAAGCGCCTAGGGGAGACAACTCAGTTTCTTTGCTAAATGAAGTGGAAGAGGTACCTTACTCACTCTCACCCGCTCTAATTGCTGCTGTTTTCATCAATTTTTAGGCCTGAATGTTGAATAAGAAATAGAGTTCCTACTTTAAAAGCATGCTTGCTTCTTCACTCTGTGCAAAGACAATGGGATATAGGAAAAAATCGAAAGCTTTGATCCGGCAGATTGCTGAAGATGCTCCTTGCCCTTCACAGAGACCCCCGGGGCAGGATGGGTTTCTGGCTCCATGACACACAGCTTCCCCCAGACTGTTACACCTCAGGTGTTCAGACAGGTAAGTGGGACTAATTCAGAGGGGTCTTGGGACTCTTCCCCTGGCACGGGGCAAACTAATTGCTATGAAAGAATTGCTTTGAACCTCTGGCCTAAACAGCACAGCCCGAGCCACAGGTCATCCCAATGCATCATTTTTTAATTCCACATCAATGCTAAATGCATCTAGAATTCTGCAGCAATGGCACTTGACCATGACCTCTGTTACTGTCCCAGTGACCATTCACTCATATTTCTTGAGTGAAGAAGCTTCTTTTCAACTTCCAGGATGTGATTAGAGCTTTATCTGCTATATTGAAAGGGCTCCCCTTACAACCTTTTGTTCCAAATGTGGAGAGTTCAGACTCGCCTTGGTTAACACAAAACTGTTATTTTAATAGCTGAGCAAATTGCTCAGGTTTCTCACAACAAGGCATGTTAATGAATCCTGCTATTATTTTTGTAAACCTTCTTAGAGGGGACCCTGATTAACCCCAAACCTTTGTGAACTGCTGGCCTAGACAGACTCTTCACACAGCAATTATTGCACAGAGGCAATGTTCCCTTTCCAAAGGATATGTGGTCAAGGACCACACCAACATTTTGGCTATAGGTGAACTCAGTGCAGTACTTTTTCCCAGTGGCCATCCTTTGCCCTCTCTCCCTATGGCACTGTCCTGATTTGTGGGCTGGAATCTCCTGCCAGTGCCATTTCCAGTCAGCTGATATGCATCATGCAAAGGGAGAAAAGGTGAGCTTTGGAGAGCACCCACTGTGCCAGCAGCTGACGATGATCATTTTGAGGATCATCAGTTAGACAATTTTAAATCCATCTAACACACACTTTATTCATTTTTGTGCTCTCAAGTTACTTAATATGAAGGGCTCTGAGATACAAAATTATATATCTTGCTGAAGTCTATATATATTCTGCTGTATCAACCCAAGTGTTTTCATCAGCTAAACTTGTAAATTCACCTCAGAATACTACACTGAGCTCCTTCAAATCGATTTCATTTCCCTTAACCCACAACGGTAGGAAGGAAGAAAATTTTTCCTTCTATAATTCACTACTCAATCTAATTCTTTGAGATTTCTTTCAGATAACATAAACAATCCATAAAATTTGTGATTCTCTGCATACATTCAAAACCCAGCAGGTTTAGTCACTGTTCTATTTGCATTAGCTTGAAGCATAAACACCAAAGATTTAAAAGAATCTCTGTTCAGAGCAGGTAAAAAAAAAAGGCAGAAAAAGGAAACAGCAACAAAAATAACTCCTTCCCTCTGCATCCTAATGCAAACCTAAATTCATTTTTATTTTAAGGCGCTGGTTGTTTTCTGCTGTTAAAGGTCCCACAGAGGCTATAGAAGATTACAGAGATCTGCCATATTCTATGTAATGGAAAAGAGAGAAACGTTCAAGGTTCTTGACAGATTATTCACACATTTAAGCATCAGCAGAATCAAGATGCATCAAATTTGCAGGATGGGAAAAAACAATGGCCCCTTTTCAGAAGGGCTTGTTTCAGTTCAAAGTTTCCTCTCATTAGCAATAATTCACCAGCAATGAGATTGATCATGTAAATATTCTGTACAGTCTGAACAACATCTCCTCAGGTATGTGAGAAAGTGCTCCAGGAAGACCCCTGAATAAAATAAATAAAAGAATAAAATAAAAGAATAAAATAATAAATCTTTTATCAGACTCTGATGCTGTTTCTGCTCCTAGAGGTGAATCAGCAACCAGCTCAGCTCGCCGAGCTTTCATTCCTACAGCTGAGGAGCAAAGGCCTGAAGGACGCGCAGCCAGCTCCTCTAAAAGATCAAAAGTAAAAGACGGGGCCTGGCCACATCAAAGGGCTGCGTTCCTACTTTTGTTTTGTTTCACATGTCGCCTTCAAGGACTTGGAGCACTGCTCCTACTGGGAGTGGGTCTTTCCCCCCAAGCAGCTCTTCCCTTAATGACCACAGGGCAGTTGCCCAGATAAACCTTGCATTTTGTGATCAAAGGTGCAGCTTTGTCCCCTTCCACCCCAGTCCTGGCTTGCCTACTGTCCCGTCCAGTTGCTTTTAGCATGTTTTGCTTTTAAGCTTTTTTTTAACCACTTTCCTCACCTGTCCCCCATCCCTGCTGCTACTGGGCAGTTTCCAAACTCTTCTCAGGTAAGGTACTTGCCTTTAAATTCTAGTCTCTGTTTATTTATTACTGCTTTATACTCTTCTGCTCTTAAATCACTGTTCCCTTCCTCCTGTAGGACACAAAATTTGGATTTAAAAAAGCCAAACCACAACAAAACCCCCAACAAGATCTTGTCTCAGTCTTGCAGAATGTCTCCAACCTGCAAGCTATGCACACACTGGCAAGACGTAGATTTGCTCTTTTCTGTAGTTAGGTATTTTGTAGCTTTTAAGAGGAAATGAGAGGGGAAAACTGAATGGACATGAAAAACAAAGATCTGCGCCAGCTCATCTTGCTTAGGCTTCTACAGAGCCTGTGCTGGGGAAAAGGTGTTACTCAGATTTAACTCTGAATAAATTGCCTTCTGGATGGCTTAAACTCCTTCTGCAGATAAAGACAAAGCTTCCCCCATCCCCAGGCAGGATGGTGGTGGCGGATTTGCAGGAAGCCACCTGCAGAGGAAATCCACAACCAGATCTTTCCACGCTGGAGCACACAGGGAGAGGCAGGACTGGGGATGCGGGGAGGGTGTCTGCAGGGGTTCTCAGACACCTGAGATTGTGTCTGACTGGGAGCAAGTACAAATCCCAGCTCTACCTGGCTAAGTGGTATTTAAAGCCCACAGAGGTGGCATGTGATGCATGAACCTCAGGGCTACAGAAGGAATCCCACAATGAAATTCTTTCCCAAATTGCTTCACTTCTGCTATGTTTTATCTTTAGCAGCACACATCACAATTTGTCTCTGATGAGTTTGTCACTGTTTAGAGCAAAAATGAAGGCACAAATGGCATTTAGAACTTTCACAAGACAGATTAGAAGCATTAATTAGAACTCGTTTGATTTCAAGCACGATAATTTGTTTTCCTTCATTCTTCCATCAACAATTTGCTGCCACCTTATCTTTTCCATGGAGCCTGACTGCAGCAGCCCTTTTAGCAGAGGGCTCAGTTACCAGAATCCAGTGTCTGCTGGCACCAGAGAGGAGGAAGCTGGGCCCTTCACATGGCAAGGTGAGGGTGTCTTCATGGGCTGAATGAGCAGGTTTTGCAGGGGGGACATTGTGCAGTTTGAAATCCTATTCAATAATCACATCTTTCTTCTGTTCACTACTGTGTAGAGAACTCTTTGAAAGTTTTAAAGCTTTTTTTTTTAAGAAAGAAAAAGTACAGGTATTTAGATCATTGCACAGGGGGAAAAACTTTCCTCAGATTTCCCAAACCTAAAGTTATTGTCCTCTGAGATTACAGCAGGCTGCTTCCTACATAGCTAAAGGGAAAAACAAAACCTAAAATAGAACAATAAGCCCCCAAAGGCCCCACATCTACAAATGAAGAGCATGAAGCACATGAAGAAAGTGTGGGGAGCAGGTTGGTGGATATGCCCAGAGAAATACCAGCACTGCCCCTACAGGGCCAAGCCATGAGAAAGAACAACAACAATTTGTACGGCAAAGGAGGTTTAAAGGAGGAAGCAAACCCAAACCCCATTTCTAGCTGTACTACAGAGAAGACAAAAGTGCCAATCATTTTTCCAAACACTGTATTCTGAAGTGGCATTTTCTGTTCGTTTTTAATCAAATGGATTGTTTCCCCCTTAGAATGGTGCTGAGCCTTTTAACATCGCTGCAGAGCAAGATACTGCTAATAAATATTTAAAGTCTCAGAGCTTTAAGTGAAAGGAAGGATTTGTTGGATAATATTTCATTTCCCTTAAACTGTTTATTCACCGATAAAATTGAAAATTTTAATTTTATGGGGATTGCTGAGAGAGCTGATGTTCAGACATTTCCACAAAAAACCCAAGAGTCAGGAAAGCAGTCTATAAATAACCACCTTGGAAATAAACTTCTGTGAATTGGACATACCCCAGATGAGATTTTCAAGTGTGTTGTAAATTACCCACAGCCAGGGCACAGGTCAAAAGTATTTACTAGCACTGAGCTTCATTCCTCACATGTACCTGGCAGGAGTGTTTTAGCCTGGAGCAGAGAATACAGAGGCCTGAGGGTCAGTTTTGCTCACCTCCAACCCTGGGGGGGGTTATTTATTCCTGTGCTGACAGAGCAGTTTTGTCTCCTGGCCTTGCACTATGTGCAATGTCCATAACAACCAGAGGCCTTGTCTGAATTTCCAAAACAGAGAATATTCCTAGGACAGGGTGGGAATGCTGCTTTTTAAATGCAAAACTTTCAGGACATCTGCAGTAAAGTTTAAATTATCAGCTTCAATTGAGAGTTCAACCAGTGCAAATCTGATGGAGCACCACCATGCTCTGTGCAATCACCTCAGGTTCCAGCCCTCATCTGCCCCTCTGCATCCTACTGTCTGTCTGTCCATCCGTCCATCCGTCCATCCATCCATCCTCTTGCTGTCAGAGCTCCCAGCATCATGACAGATCTCCACATCAGCAGGTTCCTTCCACCATCAGGGAGGTGCCTGCCCTGAACACCAAGGAAAATCGCCCCTCTGAAGCCACCCTGGCTGCCCAGCTGCCGTCCTTCCTGATCTTTCAAAGCAGTGCCTAAGCAGTGCAGAGGAGTTTGGCTGCCTCTCCTGCTGAATTTGGCTGCAAATTAATCTTCATAGCAGAGCTCTGCTGGCTCTGGGAACTGGCAAGTCGGAGCATCCATTAGTGAACACTGTGAGCAGGAAAAGCACTCCAGGGCACTGGGTCAGGGAACAGAAGAGAAAACCCAAGTAGGTCACATTCACTAAAACCACCAATTCATTCTTAACTATTCATCATATCATACACCTCTGATGGGCCTGGGATTTCAGGAGAAAAATCGCAGTGTCTCCCTCTGGAACCAGAGCGGTGGTTTCATTCATCATACGTGTGGATGTGAGTGGACAATGGAGACTGTGCAGTCCCTCTCTCTCAGTTTCCACTATCACTGCCTCTTGCAGCAGCTCCAAGAGTCCTGGGGAGGGCTCTCAGCGTCTCCAGCTGCCTCTGAAGTCAATCAGCTGAAGGGATGTTCTGAGGCCACACTTATTAAGCAGAGAACAAGCTTTGAGTGCCACTGCTTCAAGTACTTGTGACTCAGAGAGCTGGTTGGTGGTGTCAGTCAGGGATGCACAGCTTAGAAATATCCCTCTCTCTTCTCTGCATATCCTCCCCTTGGATTTTGGTGTTGATACCACAGACAGTTTTGTTCCTAAAGGGAAAGAAGGAAAACTACAAAGAGCAGGAAGAGAGGTGGGAAAAGTGAATAGGACACAAGGATGCCCTGAGATAAGGAGAAGATAAAAACTACAGATGAAATATGATTAAGGCAAGGAAAATGAACAAAGGAATAGCCACAAATGTTGACTTACAAAATGGGCAGAACAAGAACACAAGGTTATTACTTTAAGCTTTAAGTGTCAGGTGCAAGAGCTTTGGCTGAGGTGAGTTGGGATGTGCTGGTTCAGACTTGTTTCACCCCAGTTTGAACTATTCAAAAATAAAGTTTGACACATAATGTGATCTGTCAATTGAGGCTGCTTTTCTAGTTAAGAGAAAAGGAGAGAGAGACACCTCCCTCCTCCAACAATAGGCATCAGAGCAAGGCACAATGAATCTTCCCCTGTCAGTGAAGAAGGAATCAATCTCAGCTGGATGCAAGCCTGGGGCAGGACAAGCCTCTATCTCACACGTGCCTGGCCTGACAGGGGTTGTGTCATCTCATGCCAAAACACAGCAGCAAGCCAGATTCTCAGCTTATATTTAATTTAGCTCTTGCTCTGCACACTGATGTTTGAGCCTGGTGATCTACCTGACCCATCAAAACCTGCAAGAGCGGAGCTTTCTTTCATTGCTTTATCCAGAGTTTGAAGTGGAGATGGTGAATTCTAAATTTAGAGTGGCTTCAGCAGCACGCTGTGTCTACTGTTGCTTGCACTCTGCTTTCTGAAAAGATGATGACCAACCCAAATCCAGATTTCCTTTTAATCTGGCCTATTTTAAATCAAACTGCAAAGAAAGATACTAAAGCTGCTACTGTGAAACGTGCTGCTCCATGAATTAGTAATTGTGTTTATCTTCTACATTGGGGATTTTTTGCCTGTGTTGCTGTTTTCTTACTGCCACTCAACGTGAGGAGCTTTTATTTGAATGAGACTATTTCAAAGCACTTTTACACTCATGTAGAGTCAGGGATTTATTTACTTTCTGACAGTTATTTACTTCCTGTAAATATTTCACAGCCACAGGACCTCCCAGATGAAAGCAGAGCTTGCTCCGTGCTCCCGTTCAGGAGTCTAATTAAAAACAGAATAAAATGGGAGGGATAGAGCTAAGTGCTAACTGCAATGGATGTATCTAGAGGGAATTCAGCAAGGGAGCCTTTTCTTGGCACAATTATTGAAGCATAAAAGCAGAGGAAAAGTGCCCATCACAAAACTGAAAGCCCTGAGATTGTTAAAGAGAGGCTTTGAGAGATGGGAGACCCAACACTGCTCCTGTACAGCCTCTGCTGCCACCACTGAAAAGCGGATCCTCATTGCTATTTCCCATCACTGAGCCCAGACATCTCCTTTGGCCTAAATCCCCTCCCACAGCACAGAACGAAGTCAGCAGCAGCATCTCCATGTGCCTGTGAACCCACCAGCCCAGAGCCACCCCCACGGGGACGAGGGCTTCTGCAGCCCACCTGGGAAGCTCAGGGCATATCCTCACCCAGGAGAGGTCACTGATGGCCAAACACACCTGGGTATCTCTGGATACTTTTACCAGTGCTGGTACTTTCTCTGGGGCGTTAATCATTACAACAGAATGACCAGCACTGCAAGGGACTCCATGGCTGTGCTGCCCTTATATTTGCATAATTCCCACAATCAGGGCTGCAGAAAAAAACAGTGACTCCAAAGTAATCAAATAAAGAATAAGAAAAAAATAAAGATCAAGCATTACTTCCCCTGTTTTGTTTTTTCAGAGATAGCTTGTTTGCTCTTGGTTAAGGGAAGATTACTTACCACAGCTGTCTAGAGGGCAAGGGCAAATTGCTTCAGGTTTTGAGTGAGGATTTTTCACTTAAAAGAGTGCATTTGGAGACAAGGGAGATTATGAACAATCCTTTAACAAGATCCTCAAGCCATCAGGCTGTTTAACATTATTGATCAGTGCAGCAAGAGCACATTTTTAAAGAAATCTATCAGATTAAAATGGAAATAGATTTCTTGTTCTGACTTCTCACAAGCTTCACTTCACTTTGCAGCAGAGAGCTCCTCTGAAAGAGGGGCAGCCCCCAGGTCAGAGGTGGTGACCCTGCCAGGAACACGCTGCCCTGCAGCCCTGCCAGCTCCCTCTGCCTTGGGCACAAGCACAGGCCCAGCAATCACATGTGTGGGATGCTTCTGTTCCAACAAAAAAAGGGATATTTCAACAAAAAACCCAAACCACATCAAACCAGAAGAGACATCTCCTAACAGCTCATTGCTACAGCAAGCCTATTTAATGGGAAGGAACATCACTTGGGTGTTATTTTAAATACTCTTCTTCTAGGAACATAGAAGACCAAGTCAAAACACACCCAGATCTGATCGATGTCACCCACCTAAACAACAAACCTTTCATCTCCAAAGGGCCCATGGTGGGGATCACTATTCTCAGGATTTGTTCGTAAAATAAATAAAAAGAAGCACTTTGCTTTCAAATTAGTGCCCCAGAAGTTGACAGCAATAGTAGTAAACAATAGAAATTATTTGTATTAATAGCCATGTTTATTCTAATGATGTTGGCATTGTCTGTGAAGATTAATTGACAATAATGTTGCAGAAATTATTGCGAGTGAAATATGCATCATAAACCTAAAATAATTTGACTTACCTATGTTCTAAAGTAAAATATTTACAGTAATGAGATTCTAATTATCCTTTGTTATGGCAGGCCATTCTCCACACTCCTTTTTATTGATAGGAGATGTATTGTTTCAGCATTTTAGCTCAATTTATTCTCTCATATTTGCATTTCCTTATGCACAGAAAATAAGACGTGATCACTACCTTCTTCACTTTGCATTCAATTTACATCAACAGCACATTACCTCATCCTAACTCATTTATCAACCACAGAAATTTGATAACAAAAGCTACTGTCGGTGATGAATAAAGATCATTTCAAATGGAGCAAGAAGAAACAAGATGAATTATAGGTTTCAGGACCTTTTGTTTGCTCAAGAAAAGGAAGATAAAGGATTTTTTCCACCTAGACAAGATAGATCTCACGAGGCTGCAACTCATATCCAGCATCTCCTCTTCACCTGCAGCTGTGTTGCACATAGAGGTAACTCCAAATACCCATGAACCATAAATGTCTGAGCCCTTTGCCTCACAAAGGAATGTTCTTAATCTTCTGGACTGAGTGCACAGAATTTATGGTTCATAAGCTTGAGCAAAAACTTTAACAACTACCCAAGGGCTACTGCAGCCTCAGAGCAATTTCTGGTGCTCCAGCCCAGGAGACACCGGCACCTCCAGCAGGGCACAGACCCAGGCCCCTGGGATGGCGTTTGCCAGCTTGTGAGCACCCCCAGTGCCACAGAACACACCGTGGGCTTCCCTGGCACTGATGGTACCAGAACATCCATCTGGCTTTGCTGGGAACTGCAACATCTGGGGACCTTAAATTAAAGGGTTACCCAGAGTCAGTAAACAAGCACTTGCACTTTGGAACTATTGACTGAGCTCCGCCACCTGAACAAGCTGTCAGCGAGAGCTTTGGGCAGTGGGAAGAAGATGGAAAATATCCCCTTCATACTCTCCATTTGTCTTCTGGGAGCTTGTCTTGGTGATGAAAATACAGGTGAGTTCATTTAAAACCGAGCAAATCCTTCACTTTTGGGTACAGGGTGTTACAGACACTGGCAAAGGGACAGTTTGTCACTTGGTAGTGGGACAGCTTGTGCAGTCTTGTAAGAGACAACAGCTCAGAGGCATTGCTGCATTTTATAGCTCCTCTTTAAAGCTCTGGTTCTTTTCTGGGGGAATGAAATAATAGCTTTTATGCTGATTTTATACAGCATGTGTCACAGGGATTAATTTTAAGAATGAATTTTTTTTCTTAGATTTTTTGCAACTTTAAGCTTTCACGGCTTGATTCAGCCATTTTAGAAGACACACACATAACGGGGAAAGGGCAGAGCACTGCTGGTGGGTGACAGTCACACCTCTTCATGTGCCATCACTTTGTCCTGGAGAACAAACAAGCGCTCACATCCATAAAACACTCATTGGATTTGCCACTGTGAGGATTGTTTAAAGCCAAACCCAGCGTGATTTTAACAAAGACTGTAGGATGCAGCCAAAGCTGTAGACAAGACAGAGCAGTTGATGGATGTGGGCAATCACACATAGTAATGTAGGCTGCTGCTTGATTTATCTGTAGCAGCAACAGCTCCAGCAGAGGCTGGTTCACATCCAGTGTGAGCTCTTGTTTGCTGCAAGGCTGCCCTTTCTTCTTTCATTAAAACATTGCTGGAAACAGGTTAAAAAAAGGCTCTTTCCAAAATATTTGCTTAGCAATGAAAAGCGAGCAGAACCTCCTACTGTTGCCACCACCCACCCAGGTGTACCCCCCTTAACATACAGCGGACAGGACAGCACCTGGCCCAGAGACCTGTCTCGATCTCTCAGATCCTGGTTCAGAGGTTGGTAAATGGTGTGTTCTCAGTGTGAGGATGGTTTTCAGCCTGGTGAGTGCCACTCCTGTCACCCCACAGGGCCCGCAGCCTTCAGTCCAAATCAAGTTTGGCTTGTAAAGCAGCATGTGGGATCAGTAAGCAATGGAGAGAGCCTAGAGGGACCTGAAGGGAGGTAAAGCTGCATTCATTAAAATGAATTCTCTCCATTAAATGGGTTAATTGCAGCAGGTGCCTGGCACGTCCCACCGGGAAGAGCTGCAGGAGTGTGTCGGATGCAGCTGCCTCGCTGCACGCAGGGCCATGTGCGGCCATGCACGCACCGCCTTCCTGGGCACTCAGCACGTGGAGAGAGCACAAAAACAGGGAGGGCTGCTCCATCATTCCCACCTGAGCCTCTCCTGCCCACCTTGGGGTAAAGCCAGAGGCTGCAGCCCATGCCATGAGGAGAAGGGGGCAGGTCAGGGCGGCTGACCTGGGCTTGTTCATGTCCCACACGTAAAGCACAACCCTGCAGGGGATGCAGTGTCTGGAACAAGCCTGGCTTCATCAAAGCCAGTGCTTTGCTCATCAATGTCTACTGCCAAACTAAGGTCAGGATTTTAACACACTCCATTTTAACCAAAACCGTGCTAGCCCGAGGAAGGCAGAGGGCAAGCTTGCTGTACAGGGACTAGAAGCACTGCCAAGCTGTTAGTTCCCTTGCAGAGACACCTGTCAGCGAAGGGGCTCTTTGCACTCTAAGTGGCCTGGTGTCAATCAGACCAACCTGCCTGGGGCTCATGAGAGCTCCACACAACTCATCTTCTGCAGGCTCAGCAAGGCTGGGGTCTGCTCTGGGTCGGGAGCAGGACTTGGCCATGAGAAGGGACGGGTGGCTGGTGCTTGTCCCTGCCTGGCCAAGCTCATGGTGTCCCCAGCCCTCAGTGGGGCCAGTCCAACACGTGCCCGACCCCTTCCTGCACAGAGCCCCCAGATGAGGGTCCGTGTCCCGAGTGGCCACCACAGCTCCAAGAGCCGCTCCACCATCTGGTGGAGCCATCTGGTGACAAAAAGGGACGCTGGAGAGAGAGGAGGGGCTGGGGCAGCAAAGCAGGCAGCTCCCCCGGATGAATGATGTGTTTCACAGAGGCGGGGCTCTCGGAGAGCTGGGTCAGGAGCAAACCGTGCCGGGGCCGCCACAGGGCAGCCGCTGCTGGGTCAGGAGCAAACCCTGCCGGGGCCGCCACAGGGCAGCCGCTGCTGGGTCAGGAGCAAACCCTGCCGGGGCCGCCACAGGGCAGCCGCTGCTGGGTCAGGAGCAAACCCTGCCGGGGCCCCCACAGGACAGGCACTGCTGCTGGGACGCGGGGCCCTGCCGGGAGAACGCCCATGGCAGCACCATGAGGGGACTGCCCCCCGCCAGGCAGCCTCCACGGCAAGGCTGGTGGCCACTGGGGCCATCCCACCCGGACTGGGGGCCCGGCAGTGCCAGCAGCTCTCGCTGGTGGCCGTGCCCAGGAGCGTGGCCGCTGTTGAAGGTGGATACGAACACCCCGCTGCCAGGACGTGGCCCGGGGGCTGAGGAAGGCTCATGTCAGCCCTCCTGGCAGCAGGAGATGCTGGGACAGAGGGGCGTGGGCAAGGATGAGGAGCAGGGAGAGGAGGAAATGGCCCTTGGCTTCCAAGGGCCACAGTTGCTGCGGAGGCAAATGGCCTTTCACAGCCAGCACAGGCACACGCAGTTAGAGCAGGACGATTTCTGTGTCCAAACAAGACCTCACCAAGCAGCAGCATGAAAAAGCCTATTATTTTCCCCTTTCAAACAGCTTATTCCAGTCTGTGCATCTGTGATGGGAGATTCTCACACCATCTGCTTTAGGGTATTTTAAGCATCAAACTTCAGCACTCCCAATCACCCTCTTGCCATCAGTCATTTCTGCATTATTGACTATTTTGACAATTGGCTCTCCAGATTTGATCCTTTGGATTGCACTTAAGTTGGGCAATAAAGAAACCTCAGGTCCACAATAACACTCCTGAAATATGCCTGGCCATGGGGCAACAGAGGGGTGCACACCTGGAAAGGGCTCTCTGGGAGAGCAGAGCCCATCCCAGCTGCACCACCCACGGCACGGGCTCCTCCCCAGCCCCTGTTTCTGTCCCAGTTCCAGTGTTCATCGAGAACAAAGAGGCGAGCTCGGTTCTGCAGAGGCAAAGGCGAGCCAACTCAAACAGGCTGGAAGAGGTTATTCCTGGGAACCTCGAGAGGGAATGCATAGAAGAAAAGTGCAGCTATGAAGAAGCCCGAGAAGTGTTTGAAAACGAAGAGAGAACGGTGAGTATTGCTGCTGCAAAATGGCAGCACCTTGTTCCCTCCAGCCCACACCTCTACGAGCCCTTCAGGTGGGGCACAGAGTGGGCAGAGGAGGGAACAGCGAGGAGAAAAATTCCAGGGCCAAGGGCAGCATCTGGCATGGGTGATTCTCATTTGTGCTCCACCAGTTGGGCTGGGGAACTGCTTTAGAAGCTTTATCAGTCACCACTGGGGTTATGGAGGTGGTGATTTCCCTGCAAGTCCTTTCCTTCATCTTTGGAGCCACCCGGTACTACTTCCATCAGACAGCATCCAGAAATTAGAAAACAAAGGAAACTTTTTTTTTTTCCCTTTGCAGATGCAGTTTTGGCAAACATACGTTGGTAAGAGCTGCTTTCTTCATGTTCTAATGCCTAATATTCCTCTCTCAGTGCACAAGAGCTGATGTTACTGTAACAAACGTATTTCAGTATCCAGAAATTGTGTTATGACAGAGCCAGTCAGAGCCTTGCACTCCAAATCCTGCAGCCACCCAGCCTGGGCCTGTCCCGTTGGTATAGAAATGGCAAGCCAACAAAAAAAAGATGTCTTAGCGTTTTCTTTGTTCAAGCAGGGGTTTTTTGAACAAATTTCAATAACCTCATGGAACAAAACCAGTTCAGACAAACTACTGGATCTCACTGAGCCCAGGTCACGCTCTGGGCTTCGGTTTCAGCTGTGTTACAGAGTAAAATACCACAGCAATAATTAACACCCCTTCAGCAAACAGCAAATGCTCTGTTCTCAAGCAGAGATCTCCAGATAAGGCACAGCCTTGTGAAAGCACAGCGTGAATCCCTAGAAATGCCATATTAAAGTGGAGACTCAACATGATCATAGCAAACAGCTGTTTGCAATTCACACCACTGCTCCCAAACCCTTAACTTCACTGTTTTCTTTCCACATCTACTTCTTCGTTTTCAGTCTCCATCCCCAACGACTCCTTGGTCCCTTAACAAAAAGATTTCAATGCCCACTACAACATCTGAAACTAATTTTAAGGACATTTCAATAAATGAACTGTTTCATAGATTGGCAAAGTGCCCAGAACATCTCACTAAAAACCCTTAAATAATTGAGATTACTCAGTCCAGACTATAAAATAAAAACATTACATTTGCATTGTAGGACTGTCCTCTGAAAAAACAACTGATGAAACTCAACACTGCATTTGTTTCCCTGCCACTGTAACAAATTAGCTCATCGAAAGTAAGGAATGCCATATATTCCTCTGTCATCCTGAAGTGCCTGGTTTACTGTTCAGTGTGCAAGCTGCTATTCCCAACATGTGCAGCCCACAGCACCCAACCCCAACTGCCCTCACCAGGCAGCAGCAACAGCTGCAACCCTCACCTTACGTGCAAACCTCGACACCATGACTCAGACGAGCCCAAACCATTTTGTTCCCGTTTGCATTCCAGCCCATTCCTGAAAACCCCATTAACTGCCACACTTACTGGCAGGACACAAACACAGCAAGATCTTCCCCAGATTCCATGCCTTGGCACAAGCATTTCAAAGAGCATCCCCCATCATTTAACATCACTGGTTTATTCTTCCAAAGTGTTAGACCACCAGTTTTGCACTAGTGAGTATTTTCATTAAAGCCTCAGGTCCACAGCTGGAGGCAGCTGTGAAAATAAAAACCCTGGCACAGAAGGAAAAAGCTAGACCAGGTAATAGCAGTACAAGACTGAGAAAGAAAGAGCAATGATGAAGGTTCTCAATCCTAACACGCAGAGAGGTCTCCACACCCCAGTGGACAGACCCAAACTTTCACAGAACAGCCTTAGTGTTAAAACAATCCAGGTTAGGACACTTAAAGCACTCTTGAAGTAGGAAACCTTCTAAACTTGTCTGATTTGGCCAAGACTTAAGATCCTGTTGAGATGTTGCACGAGGGCGACTGAAGAGGGGTTCTGCTGAAACGAGCAGAACTAGCCCACAGGGGACGCACCTGGGACTGCAGTAAAGCCCTGCTGCCGCTGTCACCCCAGCGCTGACATTGTCTGTTGCACACTTGGCTGCCAGGATCTGACTTGCTCTCCATTATAAAGAAGGCGGCTGGGCTGTCTCTTGTTCGGCTTGCACAGAGCAAGGCTCCAGCACGTGGTGGGCACCAGCCATGGAGGACGCTCGTGTTTGTTAACTCTCCTGTCTTCTCTCCAAGATGGAGATCAGTGCAACCCCAACCCCTGCAAAAATGGAGCCGTTTGCAAGGACCAAATAAATTCCTATGTGTGTTGGTGCCCAGCTGGGTATGAAGGCAAGAACTGTGAGATAGGTACGTACCAGGGGCTCCTCCAGTAGCTGTGCTGCTCTGCTTGAAACCCCATGGGATCAAAGTGGGGTCAGAGTCTCACCCCATCAGGGGGCTGTTTCATACACGTTGCTTTGTTGTAAGGCACTGCAGGAAAGTGTAAATTCAGCCAGTGGCACTGGGGATTGCAGAGGGACACGCTCGGGGATACTGCAGTGGATATGTCTGGTCCTTCCCAGCCCCCAGTGCCGCCCTGGCTCCACCTCTGCTGAGCACCTGCTCTTATGGAGGGTTCAGTGGAGACTCAGGCTCAAGGTCTTTTGTTCAGCTGTGGCTGCCCGGGCAAATGTTGACACAGAGCCCTTCCTTTATGTCCCCAGCCCAAGCCTTTCTGGGACTGCTCACTCAGGGACAACCTGCTCACCCGCTGAGAGCAGTGGTTTCCCACAGACGCCCACAGAGCCCCCATTCTCCCACTCCCCTTTCCCTTTCTCATGCCAGGCCGGGCAGCAGGTGCTGGGCAGGGCAGGATTATGCCAACTTCCTCTCAATGGCACTCTGCTTAATTAATAATTATAATTATCAGAAGAAACCTTGATTCAATAAAAGGCAAATAAAAGGCAAATATTTTCCTGATGGGTTGAAGAGTTTGTGAAAACCAAACAGCTGATAATTTAAGCAAGAGGGATATTCAGCTCTTATATTTATAATATAATCAGGGGCTGTGCAACTCGCATAATGTGCGAGACTCACTGCACTAATAAAAGATTCTCTTTCTAGTTGTATTTCCGCTCTGGCAAGAGAGGAGTGTACGTTAAAAAGAGCATTTCAAAGTTGCATCAAATTTAAATAGTCTCATTGCAGATTTCTTAGGGAAGTGAGACAGGAGCAAAAATAGAGCTGGAAGTGAGGCGTGAAGAAGAGCTCTGTAAAAATAGTAAATGATGGCATTAAAATGGCTACAGGAAGGGAGGTGTCCTTGAGGAAGTAGGAGTGGAGTTAATCTGCTGTGAAATTATTTGAAAACTCACTGAGAATTGCAAGGGCCTCTGCAGATTTGTGGTTTCCCACCTCCAAGGTGTTCCCACCACAGAGGAGTGAGAGGTGGAGTGGGAAAAGACAGGTGCAAGTCACAGAAATCTCATTCTGCCTCAGGCTGGGACTTGTTTCATCACACATCCTGCTGAAATGGGTCTTCCAAGCGAGGCTGTGACGATTGATTCATACGTCAGGAAGAACCTAAGGCTTGTCCTAAAGTTTTGATTCAGAGCCCAGCAATAATCACAGTGCGAAGCCCTGCCTGGGCGCGGGGTTTGCTCCAGCCTGACACGTGGTGTTCTCCTCCACTGCCATAAGCACGGGGTGGGGACAGCAGCCCAGCAGTGGGGAAATCACATGGCTTGTGACCAAATATTTGCAGGAGTGCTTTAGGGTCAGGCTGCCAAATTTCAGACACCATGCAGTTGTTGGAGGCAGGAGGCTGTGCCAGGGCTCTGTGGGGCTCTATAAACTCCTCAACCTGCCTGCTCCAAGAAGCGCCCACTGCTCCTTCACTGTGAGCAGGGATGGGGTTGTACTTCTTCCCCATCTCCTTGCAAACAATCATCTGTTTTCCATAGTCTGGATCCAACACAGGGGGTTACTGAGCCCAAAACCCCAAGTCTCAACAAATCTCTGACCACTTGTGTTTCAAAAGAGCTCTCCCAGTTTCATTTTAATTTCTTTCAGACTTCACTTGTGCTATTAAAAATGGAGGCTGCAAGCACTTCTGCAGTCATGACCCCCCACAGAAGGTTGTGTGTTCCTGTGCTGCTGGCTATAAACTTCATGAAGATGGAAAGTCCTGCGAACCTACAGGTTAACTTTCAAACTGTTTTTAACAGATACAGGTTAAAGTTTTTAAGGCCTTGTCCTGGATTTAGAGACATGAATTTCATAGACATGCAATATCCTGTAGGAAACCTTGTTGCTTGTTTTCCTGCTTAGCAAATGTAGAGCCCACCTTGCACTTTCCTAAGGGCAGCTGTGGGGTCTAGCTGGAAGGATTCAATGTAAACATCCCTTTTTTAGCCTAGGTGGGGGGAGAGGGAGGGTAGTTGTCCAGCAATTTGTTCAAAGGCAAGTGCTCATTTCAGATGTTCACACAGGCTCCTCTCCCACTTGCAACCATCTTACAGTTCTAAATATGGATCAGGAGTTTTCTGAAGGCAGAAGGCTGATGTTCAGCCGTGCCAGCACCCAGCCAGAGCTCACTCCTGTGTTCTTCCAGTAGGAGCTACTAGTTAGTTACTGATTCTACACTGAGGATGCTCTGAACTTTTCAGAACAAAAGATTTTGCTTACTGTGGATCCTTCTGATGGTTCATTTCATGGCTGGCCATCACCCGCTCTCTCATAATTACCTGAGTTGGGTGGGTACAAGTGAAGCTTTGTGGTGGTGCCATCCTCCCAACACTGTGTATCTGCAGAGACCCTCAGTGAGAACAGACTCTGGCTTAGCTGTTGTACTGAGTAGGGTGGAAGGAAAATGCATTGCTTGAGGCTGCAGCTTCACAAAGGGCTAAAGAATAGCTGGTTCTCATTATATTCCCCAGCTTTACCCTGCTCCTAGGCCATTACACTGACATGTGCAGACCCAACCCACCCCAAAACAGCAAATTAATTGGACATGAACATCTCAGAAGCACATCTGGCAGAGAAGACACTGAGCAGATAAATATTTTGTCATCTAAAGTCAGTTTAACACTTGATGCTATCACATTTCTAACATCTGGAGCGGGTTTGCACACCCAAGCTTGCATGCAGGTACCTGCACAGGTGAGCTCTGACAGCTACAGCAAGGTTGACCTTGACCTCCTGAACATGCTGGCTTTCAGCAACCAGTGTAGGAAGTATCCTAGGCTGGGAGTCCTGTTAACAGAGATCATCAAGAGCTCAGGCCTGTGTTGCCCAACATGCTGTATCACTTTCACTGGACCAGAAAGGTTTACAGTTAGCAAGAAGATCATCTTTCAGGTTGGGTGATTGCCCTTCCTGCAAAAGCTCAGCTTTTGTTGGCTCTGAAAACTTCATTTCATAGGCTAACCTTGCAGGCACCACGTTCCATCACTCAACACTCATCTAAGTCCTGTTCCTAAAGTGAACTGTTTAAAAATAAAGGATTGAAGTCTCAGTAGGCCGCACTCACATCTGATTTTACACTAATGTTTGTTTGCTCAGTGCTTCTGAAAGCTTTTCAGATGAAAGACAATGCCTGGTGCTATTTACTATTTTGACTGCCACTACCAGCAGGAATTCGGCACACACTGTGTGGGAGAGGAATGGGTAGAGCTTGTCTGAAACGAGCCTGCAGATGAGATCTTCATTAACAGAGAAAATATACAACTCTAGGAAGAGTTTATTAATGTGTTCCTCACCTTGGTGCCAAGCAGGATTATCTGTACAATTGGCAGACATCATTTCCTGCCCTCTCCCAGCTGGCTCTTTATTGTTCGGGAGTCATTGCTGTAGAAATGCCGGCCAAGCGCCCAGCTGCCCAGCACAGGATTCCCAGGTATGCAGCCCAGCATCCGGCCAAGAGCAGGCACAGCTGCCCTGGCCCATCAGGCATGCGTGCTCAGCACAAGCCTTTTTCACTTTTGAAGCTGTTCAGATGTCACTTCCAAAGCCCAGAAACAACCTATGCTTTTGCTACTTTTACAAATCACTCTCACTGTGGCTCCAAGGCACAGGCACGAGTGCACAGGGTACACGTGGTCAGCCCACAGCCCCGTGCTGGTCCCAGACGGTGCTGAGGTGGGGCAGCATTTGCCTTCTCCCCTGCTGCTTTGGTCACCACAACTCGGTGTGACACAGCCAGTTACAGCTGTGGCTGCCTCTCTTGTAGTGCCCTATCCCTGCGGGAGGATCACAGCTCCGGAGGCCAAGAGGAAGCTCACCCGCTCCATGAACACCTTCGAGCACTGGAACATCACCGGCGACGACCCTGACGATGCCCAGGACGAGGTGCTCGACAACGCCACGGAAACCAGCACTGCTGCCACCACGAGGATCACTCCCGTGCTCAGGACGGGCACACGGGTGGTCGGCGGGTCAGACAGCCTGAAAGGAGAGGTGCCCTGGCAGGTACCAGCTGTTTCTGCAAATCTTCTGTAATCCCCCAGCAGCTGCGTTCTGAGTACAGGATCATCTTACTTTTAAATACCCAAAGCCTGTCCCTGAGGTTAGATTGGCTTCCTGAGAAGCCTAACAGGAACACAGTTTCTTTCCGTACACAGTTTAATGCCACAGCAACAAAACTTGCCTGGATGGGGCTCTCCTCTGGCAAAAAAAACCAGGAGTCAGAGTCACAGCAGCTTTACCTGGTGAGGCACAAAGGGTTGAGCTACAGCACCAGATTGCCCAGTAGTCCATGAATGTACCAAAAGTAAGCTGAAGGCTGAGGGAAGGGAGTTTTGCAAGGTACAGTTTTGCAAGGAGCAATGCAACTCATTTCTTGGCTCCCTAAGTTTCAGCAGATCTTAGAATCATCCAACAGTTTGGGCTGGAGGGGACCTTAAAGATCATCTAGTTCCAACCCCCTGCCACCTTCTGCCAGTCCAGGTTTACACAAAGCCATGGGTGTGATTTCCCCCTGTTCCCACAGGTTTTGCTGGTGAACAGCCATGGCTTGGGCTTCTGTGGCGCATCCATCATCAACGAGAAGTGGGTGGTGACGGCGGCACACTGCCTGAAGCCGGGGTTCACCCACAACCTCACTGCCGTGGCAGGTGAGCACCCTGGGCAGGAGGGGAGGGACACGGGGCAGGGCTGGCACCGGCTGGACAAGGCACGGCGCAGGACACTGCGGCCACGGTACGGGCAGCAGCAGGACACAGGCTGCTGCAGGGCATGGAGGCCCCGGCTGTAGGTTAGAACATTTCATCAGTCTGGTCCCTGCAGGTGCCACCACCTCTGGTAGGAGCAGTGAGCTGGGTCTGCCTTGGTCCCAAAGCCACAGAGCTGCTGGACCACAGTGTAAACACAGCTCAGCCTGGCCACGGGCAGGCTCACCTGAGCCAGAGGCTCATCCAGGCAGCTTTAAAGCCCGCTGGAGTTCAGTTAAAATGCTGCCTCGTGGGCTGGTGTGATGGATTTTTATCTCTGCTGGCCACTCAGGCCTCACTGGGGAGTTCTGCTCTTCTTGAAGCTCACACTGTTTTCACACCACTCTCAGAATAGATTTGTGTTGCTGGTTCAAGAGGGGCAGCAGTAGCCTGAATATCTCCTTGCAAGGAGAAGATGACTACTTTTGCTCCTAAGTTTTTGCAAGTAAATAAAATTTATGTATTAAGGCTGAGAAACTGGGCGGGCATGTGGGAAAGTGTGCTTGTGCAGCTCTGTGGCCGGGCTGCACAACACGTGATGCTGCTACTCCAAAAATCAAATTTGTATCTGCTTCAAAAAGGGTGTTTCCCTCTGACTAGTGGTACCCAGCTGTGCCAGACCCCTGCTCAGCATCCTGCTGGTAATTCAGCATGGGGCCTTGATGAGCCTGGTGGTGACACCTTTCACTGCTATGGCAGAATAAGCTTCCCCAAACCGTTTGAGTCTCTCTCCCCAGTGTGAATCTGACATAGGTTATACCAATAGGAACAGGAGGGGAGCAGTGACATGGTCAGTAACTGTTTCCAGCAGCACGGAGAGGAGGCGTGGGAGATTCACCCTTTTTGTTTAAGCACTATGTAATGTATTAGGGACAAAAATGACATTTTACCTAAGCCTTGGCACACTAAGTTTATACCTGCACAAATGGGCTCATCAAAAGGGCTCCAACTGCATCCTGTTAACGAGGCTGAGCTCCTGAGTGGGCCTGGCTGGCTCCTGGAGGCTGAGTGCCTTGGGGCTGGGCACCACTGCCCGGTGCTGGCAGGATGAGGCTCACAGCTTGCACACAGTATTTTTTGCTTATCTGCTTCCCGGCAGTTTTGCTGGAAAGCCTAGCCTTGCACGCACTGATGTGGCAAAGTACAAAATACCAAGTGCAAAACCAGCCTCTCCAGAAAAGCACATTTCCACCTGATGAGAAGTTTTGTGTTTGCTGCATCTGCAGGCAGACTGCCTCTCCTTTCAGGCTCTCTCCTGCACATCACACACTCCCTCCCTTTAGTACACATCAGCCGAGTCCCTTCACACTGCTCTGCAGCACCACTGGGTTTCCAGGGCAGGATTTTGGCCAGACAGCAAGTCAGGAAAGCAAAACATGATTTTGCAGGGCTCCAGGACTATTGAATTTGTGTCTGCACCATGTTCACTGCTTGGGCAGCATCTGAGTCCTTCACATCCATTCACGTTAAATGTTTGGCTTTGTATATAACATCCTAAAACCAAAAAAAATCTGTAGCAGGGTGTGGAAGAAGCATTCTCCTCCCCTACGCTTCTTTGCTTCTCCACTTTCATCCCCGAATCACATTTTCAGGTCCCCAGCAGCAGCAAGCATCTCTAACATAAGAAAAGCCACCTGAAAGTCTCCCCCACATTTGTCTTGCGTTTGCACTGTAGAAACAGCCCGGGAGGGAGTTGCCGTTCCCGCTCTGCCCAAAAAAAGCCCTCGCCGAGCCCGCGGGACCCGCTCAGCTCTGGCCGGCTCCGGAGCACCGCAGGCACGGCCGGGGCCCGGGCGCCGCAGAAGCCGCTCGGAGGCGATGGTGCGCTCTGTGGAGCGCGGCCGAGCGAGCAGGAGCCCCGCAGCAGGGGCTGAAGGCACCCTGCGCCTCGGGGGCTTGGGGAGGGCGGTCGGGAAAAGCCATCCCGCTCCCCAGCCTTCAGCACCGGCGGCGGGCGGGCGGCACAGGGGGTTCGGCCACGAGCAGCCCCAGATGCTGCCCCTGCACCGACCCAAGAGCTCGGAGCGTTCTCCCTTCCCTCTACCTGTTACACAAGCGGGGACAGGTAACAGGCTGCCGGCAGCTCAATCACAGCGACTGCGAGCAGCCGAGCCTCGGGCGGGCGGCAGGGGCTCGGGGGCACCTGTGAGCATCGGGGATGGCATTGGTACCCTCCTGCGCCCCATGCTGCCCCGTGGCCCTGTGGTTTTAGAAAGGGGAGGTAAGGTTTCTTTTCACTAATAAATTATTTATTTTAAACCGAGATTTTTCATCAGCGAGTTTTGCTCCCGTAGCTGCAAGGGCAACATCCCCTTATATCTCTCTGAGGGTGCTAAATCCCCAAAACAGCCACATTGCTGCTAACTCTGGTAAAAGCATCTGCATCTTTGGTGCTTGATGGGACGATGTGTGCCCGGTGTCACGCCTGGGTTGTGCCGGGGACCTGCAACATGAGGGAACCTGCAGCTCCCTGTGACATGGAGCCAGCAGCCTGGCCAGGAACAGTCTCAGAGCAGTCTGAGGGCTCAGCCCTTCGCAGCCACTGGGCTGGGCTGAAATCGCACCGGGACGGCACCACCAGGGCACGGTCAGCGGCCCTGCCGTGGAGGGATCCAGCCCGAGTCACGTTTGTCTCTGCAGGTGAACACAACGTCGAGAGCGATGACCACACAGAGCAGCGCCGTAAGGTGGTGAGACTGCTTCCCCACCCCACGTACAACGCCACCATCAACGAGTACCACAACGACATCGCCCTCCTGGAGCTGGACCAGCCCCTCACCTTCAACAGCTACGTCACCCCCATCTGCCTGGGCAGCCGCGAGTTCACCAACGCTCTGCTGAAACAAGGCATCGGCACGGTCAGTGGCTGGGGCAAAAAGCTCTTCCATGGCCGGAAGGCCACCACCCTGCAGGTCCTCAAGGTGCCCTTTGTTGACCGGCCGACCTGCCTCAAGAGCACCTCCACCACCATCCTGCAGAACATGTTCTGTGCAGGCTTCCCGTCCGGGGGCAGGGACACCTGCGAGGGGGACAGCGGGGGTCCCTACACCACGGAGATCGAGGGCACCTGGTTCCTCACGGGGATCACCAGCTGGGGAGAGGAATGTGCCCTGCCAGGCAAATACGGCATCTACACCAGGGTCTCGAAGTACGTGAAGTGGATAAAGCAAACCACGAGGCTCACCTAAGCCAGGGGAGCACGATGCCGTGCTGGGGAGGCCGCACTGTGCTGGAGGATGGACTGGGTAGCTGAAGAGGGACCACAGCAAGCTCCGTGCTGTTGAGATACCATTGCATTTTAATAAACATTTCTAAATGAAATAACTTTTGCTCTTGGAAGGCAGAAAGTTGAGAGAATGCAATGAAAATGTGGTAATAAGGAAATAAAAAGTCCTTTAAATGACTCATGGCTGCATTTCTGAATGCACTGGCACTACTGTGGTGGTGTAAGTCCCCAGATCCCGAATGCAGAGGTTGATGGATCAGCTGGGGAATGGCTCACACATGTCCCAGGCCAGTGTGCCACCAGCATTGCCCACAGCTGGCGCACAGCAGTGTGGGCAGGGGAAGCCCAGCAGGCACTGGTGTCTCAGCAGCATCCCGGTGGCAGGAGCCCATGAGGGAGGTGAACACCCTCAGCAGTGCACCCACAGTGCTCCCAAACAGGTGTGTTCACATGAATCAGGCTGAGGTAGATCATGGGCAGCAGAAAATGCTCCACCTGCTTCGGGACAGCATAAAACTGACTGTAAAAATCACCTAAAATCTGTATAAAATACATCTAAAGGCAGTGGCAGGCTTTAAGCTAATGATTTCTGCTGGCCCTTGTTAGGTTATAAAGAGAACTGCTTAGTACTCATTACCTGTCCTGGTCTCCCTGTTAATCAGTTAATTAGGGACTGCAGCAATGGGCACTGCTGGCAGTGATGGAGGTGGTGTGTTGCCCTCCCCAAATGAGCTCACAGGATGTTCCTTGAGTGCAGACAGCCTGGGGCACCCTGAGGCAGACACATCCCCAGGAGACCCCTGCGCTGTGTCCGGGCTGGCACTGACACAGAGGCACAGGAGAGGGAGCTGGCATGCCAGGGAAAGGCAGTGCTGGGCAGGGGTCCTTTGTCCATGTGATTCAGGTGGGTTTAATTGAGTTCACAACTTCAAGGGAAGGGAGGTTTACCTCTGACCAGTGCTCATGCAGCTTGTGTCTCCTTCCACGGAAACCTCCAGGGGTACGCAAGGCAACGGGGCCTTCCAGGACCTGCACTGTGCTGCCTGGCATGGGCAGGCTTCACTAGGCTGCAGGGACCCCAGCATGTCCCCAGGGGCAGAACCCACTGCCAGGGGTGTTCTCCCTGCCCCCAGTGACATGTGCCCCAAGGCCACCTCTGCTGATGCCCACCTGTGGGCCCAGCCACGAGCACAGCCCGTGCTCCTCAGCCCAGAGGTGGCTCCTGGCAGCGCTGCCCAGGGCTGGAAGGAAAGGGAGGCTGGGGCTGGGGAGGCCCTGAGCCGTGCTGGGATGGGTGCAGGGCAGGCTGGGGACACCCTGAGCCATGCTGGGATGGGTGCAGGGCAGGCTGGGGACACCCTGAGCCATGCTGGGATGGGTGCAGGGCAGGCTGGGGACACCCTGAGCCATGCTGGGATGGGTGCAGGGCAAGCTGGGGACACCCTGAGCCCTGCTGGGATGGATGAGGGCAGGCTGGAGAGGCCCTGAGCTGTGCTGGGATGGATGCAGGGTAGGCTGGGGACACCCTGAGCCCTGCTGGGATGGATGCAGGGCAGGCTGGAGAGGCCCTGAGCTGTGCTGGGATGGATGAGGGCAGGCTGGGGAGGCCCTGAGCTGTGCTGGGATGGATGAGGGCAGGCTGGGGACACCCTGAGCCAGGGCAGGGTTTCAGCAGCTGCTCGTTCAGATGTCAGTATGAGGGCTAAGGTGCCTCTCCCAATTTCATTGCCATTGCATCCAGCAGGAAACTAACTGGATCATCTGCCACTGCTTACCTTAAAATCAAAATGCATGTAAGAAGATTTTAAGTTGTTCCAAGGAAATGAAATAAAACCAACACTGCGAGCAGTTTTTTTAATCTAGAATTATAGCAGATGCATCTTTGAACAGAATTGCATATTCTCAGGTGGATTTATTTAACAAGTTTTTAATCTTTAAATATAGATTTAACACATTTTTTACAGGTACATATACAATATAGTTCATTTAAACTTGCAGTCAGAGAAAATTCTCTACTGTAATTTATACATATACATGAAGAGCCTAGTTCAACAGCATACTCAGGGAAACATACCATGTCATGTGCAAAGTTTCAAATGTTAAAAACCTCAGACTGTACATTTGGATTTGCAGAACTTATCAACCTCATAAATCAATAAAAGCTTAGATTTAAAACCATGGAAGACGAAAAAGATTAAAACCATTTAATATGCAATGTGTGCTATGTTTCAGACAAATATTTACAGTTGTACCTCAAAATGTGTATTGTTACCACAAGAATTGTTACCGCTATCAACAGCCCCAACAGTAACTTAAGACACTCCTACTTTCCCACCTAATTAGTGCATTATGATTGATTTTAAAGTAGATGAAAAGAACCTTCAGTGGCTTAAAACCTCTGCACTGTGATTGCCAGTGGCTGAAGGATACTGGGGTTGTTCTAGGTCTGCAGTGCTGCTCAGTTCAGACTCAGCTGGTCACGTTTCTGAGGGTGCACAAGGGTCACCCCCAATACTGGAGACGCAGAGTGGAGAGATGTCCACTGTGTGATGGGAAACCCCCAGGCAGCCACAGCCATCGAGCAGCTCAACAGTGCCTCCACACAAAAATGGTCACAAAACAAACCCCAGTATGTTTTAACTCAACTTGGGACTGTGTCTAAGGACCGGTTCACAGATAAAAGTCAGATCATAAAGGTCCCCCTTTAGTCCATGGTATAAACATTGCATTTGGCTGGGACAGAGCAAATTCACTACTGCATGCACACTATTAACCCTGCTCTCCACACACTCAGGTGCTCTTTGCACACATCTGCTTAAAAGTTCAAACCACCTGTACCTACCTATGTTCTACAAAAGCAAAACTAGACAAAGAAACACAAAATTAAATGATGAGTCTTCAACATTCTTTTTCCTTTCTCAAAAGTTCAATAGATACTTTATTGTTAAAGATGCTGAAAAAGTCTTATCACAAGAACATCCTTAGTGCAAACATGGATATTTAGCTTGGATTTATGGCACGTGTTCCAAAAGTACATACATTAATGTAAACTTCAACACTTGCTAGATACAGGTTTCAGCCTTGGGACGCTTTGGGACCCTAAGTGATTGGCGACAACCCTGAGTTGTCAGTTTGACCTGATCCAAACCCCACTGAAATCAAGGAGGCTGATTGCAATGGGCTGGAGTCAGACCCTAAGTGCAAAAAGAGGATCTTTAGTGTTATTGCATCCTCACGTGTGAGTCAGCCAGATGATGCTCTTACAGAACATTACATTCACATAGGTGAAGCAGATATTTAAGAAAAATCCACCCACAAAATCAATTAAGCAGGACATACAGCTTCTTTGTTTGGTTTTTTTTACTTTTTGGTTTACCAAAACTCGACTCTTGTTTGCAATTTCAACAGTTGTCAGCTAACGAGTAGGCAAAACCTACTTCAACCTGTAGAGGAAATTTCAAGCATCTAAACAAAGTGTCAGGAAACTGTAGTGTACTTCTCTGATGAAACATGATGTATGTCATGGAAAAACAGCAGGAAAAATTAATAAAATATCATACTTTCCACAGGCGAAAAAAAAACAAAGAGCAGAGAATGGCTTCCTTTATGAGCATGAGAAGCTGCTTAGGACCCCGGTCCCATTCAGTGCAGATGAAGCTGTGGAGGTCTGTGAATGTGATGAATAGTACAGGACAACTCCAACTATTGTGCTATTTCTCTGTAACACTTAGTTGAAAGCTTCCAAAGAGCATCGAAAATAGGATGCTACTAGTTCACCCTTAATTCAAGGGGAACTAAACTTTCTCGTGTTACACAGGGCAGCATCTATAAAGTAATGGAGAATGATGTTAATATTAAAGCATCTTATTCCAAGAAATACATTGTTCCCTGTAATCACGTAACATTTGTATAACATAAAAAAATAAATGCACTCCTGCATTTCTCCCTAAAAGCTGAACTCCCACTGGCTTCAGTGAGAGCCTTGACTAAGGCAGGACCACAGGGTTTGACTCATTTCCATCATCTATCACTTCATTATCACAGCAAGGCCAGCTGATATCTTCTCTAGGCTCCTTATTTTGTCAGGCTCGAAATGGTTTTCTAGGGCGTTACTAAATAGCTGTTCTGTGAAGCTGGCTGGCATCTCAGGTCGTAGGAGGAGACCCTGCTTTATGTTCCAGAGGCCAAAAAGAAATCAGCATTGCCTCTAAGGGACCCTGTATAGACACAAAAGCCTGTGGCTGCAATCATTAGAGTGCGTGAGGGGCAGCGCAAACAGCTGTGCTGCAGCTGCAAACCACGAGTGGCATTTTAACCAAACAGACAAAACTTGCACATTTCAGCCAACATGCTCACACCAGCCTGCGAAAGCTCAAGCCACAGACAATAAATAGCCTGATCAGGCAGATGGGAGCCACGAAAGGGCTGCCTCGAGCTCCCCTGGCCAAGGGGACAATCCCCAGTGCCCTGTCCAGCAGGGGCATGGACATGCAAGCTTGGTCCTTCAGGCACTACCAGCGAGGGGAAACCTTTGCTCAGCTTTGTGGCATGAAGAGCACACACAGGAGATCCCCTTAAGGCTTGGAAGAGAGAATTTGGCAAGTGGGATGTTAAAACAAACTAGGAGAAGGTCTGGCATGTAGAACAGGAGCCTGTGTCCACCTTAAATCACAGCATGGCTTGGGTAGGAAGAGCCTTCAGAGATAATCTGGTTCCAAGCCCCTGCCCTGGGTGCTGCAGTGCAGCTGCGAGGTGAGATGCCCTTTTCTTCACTGACACAGACCTGCCAGCGCTGCAAAGTGTCATCTTGGGCACACTGGCCACCAAGGGACATGCAGAAATGTTTTGTCTCCTGCTCCAGTGCAGAGGAGGAGTTCTGGGGCCCCCACCTTCCCTGAATGAGGAGATAACCTTGCATCTCCGTGTTAATTCATGGAAAAGCCAAGTCAGTTGACCAGGCAATGCCTGACCACTTGCAAGGCAGCTGAAACTAGCAACACATGGCTGAGCCTCAGCAGTAGTTACACACACTCTGAGTATTGCTCTTTCTGAGCACAGTTCTCTCAAAATATTTTTCACTTTGAGCTCTGCCTGTTACCACCTGCAATACAAAACTATTCTTTCATCACGCACATAAAAAAATCCACCATGGGTTTGCACAGCAGAGAGAATAAATCTTTTTGGAAGAAAGCAGCAAGGACTAATTTCAGAACTTACAGCTAGAGGCACACCAGAAGGAAAACTCATTTTCAAAATGATCTCCAAGCCAGCCACCTTCCTCCCAGCCAGCCTCATGGCTTCTATCCAGGCCAAGATTTACAAGAGGACCGTGGATTTGCAAAGCTGGAAATGGTTGGGGAGTGGAGCATTTACCAAATACCCCTCTGCTAACTTAAAATGGACAGCAAAAAGTTCCCAGTAACTTCATTATGATTTGTATTGGCTCAACACTGGAATAATTAGCAGGAGCGGAGAGGAACAGCTTGTAGGCATGCAGGTACCAGCCATCCTGTGGTGGGAGGTTTTTGTTAGGGGCACAATATAAATCTAAGAAGAAATGTGAAGGTAAGGGAACCAGTTAATCTATTCAGCTAAAGGCTTTGCCTTGAAAAAAATCCCAAACTCCAGATTTGTATGAATTCTGCTGTGAAATTCTGTGACTGGACATAAAGTTTAATCAGGGGAACCCGGGGCTGAGCAGTAAGACAGGCACTGCCCCCACAGAATGCCAGAACTGCCTCTCCCCAGCAATGAGGAAACTCCAACACTCTCTAAGCTCTTGGGGACCCCACAACATGTTAGTCGAGCTTACATTGCTAACATGCAAACCAGCACTTCAGCACAAGCAGCTCATAATCTGTGAGGGCTCTGATGCTCCCTCCTGCCCCCACTTTGCTCCACGAGCTTGGCTGCCTAATTCTCCCTCTGCTATACTGGAGCAAGAGCTCCATCTTCTGAAGAAGCAGGAAAGAGCCCGATCCAGAGCATTCCCAAGGAGTCAGTGGTACAGTGTCACCTGCAGCCTGAAGTGACCAGCCCACAGAGTAAAGGGAATTGCTGAATGCAAAAGTACTGTATGAAAATCAGTTTTCAGAGTGCAAGTTGCTTATGGCTTAAAGACACGTCGCTGAAAAGCTCTAGGAATAGCTCTAGGAAATAGCCAGAAAACATCCTACATCATCCCCCAATATTTCCTGGAGTGCATGTAAAATTAGAATAATGCCTTGAGACTCCAGGCACGATCAGCAACAGCAGAAGAGAACAGTTACCTTAGCAGGGAACACAGAGCCTTGGTGCTCTCAGACCCTGGGACATGACTCTGGAGAATCTGGGACTCTCAGAAGGCATTTTCACCTCGTGAAATTCTCCTTACTTTGTACTCAGCAACTTTGTAAACCAGTCTGGAGCTGACAGTTTCTAGGTTTTTGGGGATATGACCACTGACAATGCAAACCAGGGCTCAAAGTTTGCCAGCACCCTTTTTTTGAGATGCAGTCACAGCTGGAAAATCCTTCTGCATAGGACCTGGTGAGATGGGGTAGCTACACATGGAGAGAAGATCAAGGGAGCCATAACTGCATCTTGAAAACAGGGTGCCAGTAAGCTCTGAACATTGGTTAGCAAACTACCCCTTACATAAAATCAGAAAACTTCCAACCCATGAGATCTGACTGCCCTGCAACAAAGTGGATAAAAAATCCTTTCTGAATTATACTGAAATATACTGAAAAACCACCAGGAGCTGACTGGAATTTTAAGCCTTTCAGGCGGCTTCCTTCATGTTCATCACAATAACAGATTCTGACAGAAATAAGTATTTAAAGAGAAATCTCCTTGCAAAATTTGCTTCGTATAGTCATAACTAGTTTTTTGGGTTTTTTTAATGGACTAAGTGTATGTGGGTTTCCTGAGCTGTTCCATCTCAAACCCTGGTCTCCCATTTCCAGTGGACAGCATGGTGATGAGGCAACACATGGAGGTGATGCTGCATACATGGCAAGGGCAACAGGCTGCTCTTAAGGCATTTTCTTGTGTCATCTCTTATGCTTCCCTATCTATTTCTATGTACATTTACAGCTAGAAAATGAGAAACGTGGGTTTGGAGACTCGAAGCCTTTGGCCGAAACCTGGTAACCTGTTTATTATAAACTTTATCTAAGGATGGATTAACCAGCAGGCAGCAGTGAGGGCAGGAGTGAGGCAGCAGGGAGGAAGTATTGCCTTTAGAGTGCTGGGGTCAGGCCACGATGTCTTTTGCAGCAGGAGGAGATTTTGCTTAGGTACCTCCTGTTCACACGGGGTTTGAGCTACTGCAGTGAGGAAGCAAAACAGTCACGGGAATCCCTGGTCAGACTCCGTCTCTTCTCCCCGATCTTCTACCCAGTGCTCTTGCAAAGAAATCTATGTTTTTAAATGCTTGGTTTTAATTTACTAGTGCCTAAAGTCTCAGAAATGTCTTAATGTGTTAAGCAAACAAAAAGAAAAAAAAACTTAATTTACTACTTTTGCAGGCTTTTTGGAATAGCTGCTTGCTTTTCTATTTTTCCGGCAGAGGCATACGCAGCCACATTTAGTGCACCAAGTGTAAAGCAAATGGCTTAAAAGACCTGATTTGAGATATGAAATATTTCTGCTAGGCGTGCTATCAAATACCTGCAACTTTGGCATTCCGAAATCTGCAGTCACCGACTACAATCTGCAGACTGTGGACAGGAATCCAGCCTTCTTTTCTTCTGTTTAGGTTTTTCACCAACCTTTGAACGACAACAGCATTAGTAACAGAAGCCAACCAACCCAGGAGCACTTTGGTGAGGGCACACTCTACACAGCTGGGGGTGCAAGCAACAATTTGTTCAAACCAGGGCAGCATTTTAACAAGACCGGGGCATGCATTTAAAATATTCCTCCCACCTAAATTTAGGAACCTAATTAAAAAGCCTACACCTCTCTAGACAATGGAGAAGAACAGGACTTCCTCTCAAGCCATCCTGCCCAAGATCTCCAGAGACGCCAGTTGAGGAAAACTGGCTACTGATGGAGCCAAGGGCAATTATTTTCCTCACTCCTCTGCTATTTAGACCAGTAGGATGATTTTAGTCAGGGTACTGTAAGTAAATTCAAGCCAAAATTTAAGCAGGTGGAAATAGTCATCCTCATAAGTGACAACCCTGTGTCTCACTCATGCAGTGAGATTGGTGCTAACAAAAAAGCTTGGTGTGAGAAATCTTTGACTGGCACTGGCTGAAGCCCCCAGGAGAGGTGAACTTTCAGCAAACCTGAGATGCCTTGCGTCTTGCTTTTGCTAACAACAAATGAAATTTTTCAAAATGCAGTGGGACTAGATGATCCTTGCAGATCCCTTGCAACTGAAATATTCTATTTTATCCTATTTTAATTTCCCTTGAAGCGCAAGGGCTGTAGCTGTCAGCCAGGAATCCTCCATGGGGAATTGACATCTGTGCATTTACAGGCTGGTGCCTGCACGAATCTGATCCAGGTTCCTGCTAACATCCCCCTTCCCACACCCCAAACAAGGCATTGGCACACTGGGCTCCCTCCTGCTGAGAGCCCGGGCTGGCTGACGAGAGCTGGGCAGAGTCATCCTGGAAAGGAAAGAGCCAGAAACCTCAGCCACACTGCTGTAAACCTCAGGAGGGAGCACGCTGCCCTTCCAGACAAGGACACCAATGGTTCAACAGGCAGCAGGCCCAGGGGTGGCTTCCAGGTGATGCTCCCAGCCACGAGGAGAGAACCAGCTGTGAGGAGTTATCCTGTGAGCCACAGCTTTGCACAGAACAGAAACAGGGGCTGCAGCCATCCCCCAGTTAATGTTCCTACAGCTGTCTGAGGGAGGAAAATGCCTTGCAATTACTCACTGTGGCTGTTAATAAACCCAGAGGAACAAAGCCTGGAGCTGAGCTGGCACGGGCAAAGGGAAGCACCATCTGAGGCAGGAAGAGCATGGCAAGAGGGGCTGTGAAGGTGTTGGTAAAACCCAGCTCACCCAGACACCCATGGCAAGGGAAGTCCTGATGTGTTTCCCTAGGCCAAGCCAGTGTTGATGGCATCCAGTCTTGGCAAGGGAATGAATTCTCCAGCTTTCTGGAATAGTCTAAAGCTCAGTCAGGAGCTGCAATGAGTGTATCACCAGGCAAGTAACATTTCAAGGGACTGCCTTGCAGGCTCTTAAAGATAAGGCAAAGAAATCCTAAAATACCTACCACTGTCCCTCACCATCTTCATGCAAGAGCTGAATTTCATCCCCGTTTTTCACCAGCAGGTCCTCTGATCCTCTCCTCTTGCAGTCTGCAAGGGCTTTGTATTTTCCTGGAGACTGTGGAAGAAAGAACAATTTATCTTATTCAGCTGCATTTCACATCACACAGCTGTGATTTCTGACTGCTGCAGGGAATGTGACAGAGCCCTATCAGCTACCTTAATTAAAATTATTTCAAGAAACTGTGGCTGAGACATCTTCTCATTCCCCAGACTGAGATACGGAAATCCTGAGAGGCAGGGACAAGATCCATCTGTTATCCAAGGAAAACAAGGCAAGATGACTGTCCATGGCAGCCCCTCAAGCTCTGACACTATTGCACCTCCACCTACCAGCTGGTTCCCGTCCTCCTCTTCGGTGTCCGAGCAGTTGGAGAGGTACTGGTGACCTGACCACTCCTCCAGCCCCTCGCAGATTTCCAGGGACTGGGACATTCCTGGCCAGCCTGCAAGACAGCGTGGGGCTCAGGCTGGGGTACCCCAGCACCCAGAGAAATGCCCCGAAGGGAGGGGAAGGGGCCATACTTCTGTGGGGCTTGTTCTGGGGGGACACGAGCCCGCTGTCCAGCATCACCGGGCTCGTGCGCTCCGAGTCGTTCTCTTCAGAGCTGATGGAGGCTCTCTGCTGCTTCCTGAATTGTTAAAAAAAATAAAGAAATCAACCTTAGTTTTACTTCACGAATGAACACAAACTCCACGAGGTTTTGTAAAATAGGGTCAGAAATCATACTGGTACCTCCTACTGCATGTTTCTATACAGATTGAGGATTTAGTGCCCGGTTCTTAATCTTTCTGGGAGGGGAAATAAAGTTGCTGCAGTGTCTCTACCCCTGAATCAGAGCCCTGTCTTTGGTCTGTCTCCATCTGCAGAGGAGCTGCAGGCTCAAGGGTGCCCCTTGCAGACCCTGTCCCCAGCCAGTGCCACCAAAGGGTGAGTAGCAGCACGTCCCTCCTGTCCCCTCCCCAGAGACAGAAACGGGGCCAGCACAGAGCCAGCAGGACTCAGCCAGCAGGCGCCGGGTGCCCGCTGATGGGAGGGCACCCCAGGGAGCCCCAGGCAGCTCCTGGCACTCACCCGTCACTCAGCTGGGAGGAGAGCGGGAGCTGCTCCAAGCACGAGCCAGGCTGCTGCTTCTCCACTGCTGGGAGGGCAAGCACAGCTTAAAATCCAGTTTTTTATTAGCAACTGTCACACTTGAAGCATTACTTTAAAAATTACACCTTTTGTACAACCCTATTGATTTCTGTTCACAGAAAAACAGACCTATGGACTCTTGCAAAGCACAGACTTAATTATAATTGAGGTGGCATACTAGCACAAATCCAATACCCAGCATGCTACCGAGGACCAAAATATGCTTAAAATTAGGTGTCTGTTATGTATCTTGTTGAATTAAACCTATGATAACAAATGTGAAATAATCCCCAAGGTAATGACAACCAAAAAATGTACTTCTGTAATTCATTTTCACACGAGCACCCAGCTCTTACTGCTCCAAGTTATGTTATTTCCCTGTAATGTAAGGCCTCACTCCAGCATTTTGCTACCAGGCTTCTAGAAATCAATTCTCCAGTGAAAATTAGTGGACTTGAAGATCAGCAATGTGACAAAAGGAAAGCTTCTGCTGCAGAATGAAAGCCACAGAGAAATTGGTCAAATGTACCTTTTATAAGCTCTTGCTGCTTGAACAAAATTTTTCTGATTTCATTCAACCATGCCATCTTCAGATCTACTGTTTGGGCCTGGAAGAAGAGAAAATTGTCTGAATTTTGAATTAAGAGTCATCCATTATAACGTAGGAATAAAATCTTACTTTTCTCTGCTGTAATTAACTGAAATCCCCTTTTTTTCCCCAAAGCTACCACTACATTTTAAACAGTCTTGATCTTTTCAAACTGATGATTCCCATTACATCCAGGCAAGGCACAGTGGAAATTGTAGAGCTATCACTAGAACCATAAAGATCAATGAGACACATTTTCTTCTCACTGCTCTGAGGATGTGCAAATACCCAGATTTCTGAAGCTACAAACCTGCACCACGTACACCTCTTCTCTCCCACTGTACCAGATCTCAAATTTCCGATGATCTCCTTTCACATTCTCAGTTATTCCAACTGCATTCATCTGCAAATCCAAACAACAAAAAATTAAACATAATACAAAGCTCCCTCTTCCCCAGGAATCCAGGCTTTTGACAGCAAGTTAAACCTGTTTTCACTGAATTTAACACATTTTATCAATTTTAATTCAAGAAGCAACTGAAAGCCATTATCTGTCTCATCCCTCCTGACTTTCTATCAGCTTGCTGCATTTTGGATAAGCTTTCCAGAACCAATCAATGGACCTTCGGGAAATCTTCATTTGGGAATCAGTGGAACTGACTGAAGCATCATCTCAGGTGCCTCTTTCAGCGTAGAATTTCTCAGATTTGGCATATGAAGATTTATAAATACGTGACATGTTATTTATCTACATACATTATTTCTGCCATGTTATTCTTTATTTACTCACTAAATTCTTTGTTTTCCTCTTTCAGTGACCTTTAAAACCCATTTGTGAAGCCCTTAGCCCCTTTAGGGGTTTGAGTTCAATGCCTTTTGGCCCCTGACCATCCCTGTAGTGGTGACACCACCCTAAGGTTTCCAAAAGCAGGGTTAATTTCTGGATACACAGCCTGAGCTGCCCCAAGCCTGAGCTTTCAGGATGCACCCAGGCTTGAAGCTAAATGCTGCTTTACTCATCACCACCAATCACTTTTGATAGTTTGGATGAAAATACCAAAGACCCAAATCCTTCAGGATCTGCACAATGTGACCCACGTGAACCAAGCTCAAACCATGATTAGAGACAAGAAACTCTCCAACAACAGGAGATCTCTGACCTCCCTCCTGAACAGGCCAGGAAGCTGAAAAATGCTGTAATACCTGATATCACATAAACCATCCTCTCCTTTAAAGCAGAGTTTGCTGGCAATTCCTTGCTGATTAAAGGATGGTCAAAAATAGCTCAGGTATCCCACCTGCATGCTTTGGAACAGATGTAATAATAAAGGTATCATCTATCATAAATTATTCACGCAGACTGGATTAGACAAATCCACTATAAACACCAACAAAACCTTAGAAATAACATCTGTTCAACACTGCTGTTCCTCCTTGGCAGTATGTGCATGCCCAGAGCTTTTGGTCTGAACGACTTCGATAATTTACAGAAGAGGTCCCTTGGACAAATGTTCTGTTCCAACTCTTTCAAATGCTGGTGCCCCTTTTCAGTGACATAAACAGCCTCAGGGAGTAGCAACCAGGTTGCTCTTGACATCATAGAAACACTGAAGCTGGGAAAGACCTCTAAGACCATCGAGTCCAACCATTCCCCCAGCACTGCCAAGGCCACCACTAACCCATGTCCCCAAGTGCCATGTCCACACATCTTTTAAATCCCTCGAGGGATGGGGCCTCCCCCACTGCCCTGGCCAGCTGTGACAATGCCTGACCACTCCTCATATCCAACCTGAACCCCCTCAGTGCAACTTGAGGCCATTTGCCCTTGTCCTGTCAAGATGCCTTAGAAAGCTGAATGAGGCTCCATTCTGATTTTATAAAAACTTAAAATTTATGAAAGCTGTTGGAAGGGCAGCCTAGAGAGCACCTCACCCAGTCTCTGCAGTTCCCAGTTCTGTGCATCTTGTTTACCTTGGCAATTTACAGAGGCTCCTACAAAACTGCACAGGCATCAAGATATTAGAAATTTTAGATGATCTACTATGATGATGCAAAGAAAAAGTGCCAGGAAGAGACAGATTTAAGGTCTGTTCATTCAGGTTAGTGGATTTTAAAATTCTTTTTCCTCCCCCTGCCCAGGATTTACTGTCAGCAGTTGGATCACTGCAGTGCAGACCAGGCTGGGTTAGTGCAAAGCTCTGGGATGGTGTTTATCTGCATCAGCTTCCATGTGGCACCAGGCAGATCTACCTGGCACTGCAGTAACCTGCATCCTCTAAGGTACTGAGTCTCAGCTGAAGAGGTATTTACCACTGCACATTTTACAGCATGCAGAATATTATCCTGAGGGTTTCTTTGGTTTGTTGCACGGGTGATCTGTTACACAGCTTCTGCCCAAGAGCTCATTGCAACCCTGAATCCCCCCCAAAAACATTGCTGCAAAGAAAAATAATTTCCTGATACTTAGGGACACAGTTCAGCGGTGGATTTGGGACAGCTGGGTTAACAGTTGGACTCTATGATAATCTTAGAGGTCTTTTCCAATATCAGTGATTCTGTGATCACAAATCAAATAAATGTCAAGCTCCAGAAACAGGGTTTTGCTCTCAGAACAGCAATTCTCAAAACATGTGTGTGCAGATGCAATCCTGTTGCATCCATGGATTCTCTAACTCCAACCTCTCTGTGTGCCAACTGGAGAATGAGCCCTCTCAAGGCAAAGGAAAACTGTGGGCATGTTGCCTGGACTCCTGAGCACAGGATTTTCTCCTCTGAGCTGGATTTCCCCCTGCCACCTCTTCAGTTCTTTCAAAAGCACGTATGGTAAAACAAGTACTGCAGGGAAAACAAGCTCTCCAGAAAGAAAATGCTTCTGTTTGGGGAAAACATTAGGTACCGAAACATATGGCCTGAGACTTGCTTTTATTACATCATTTGTAGCGTGCACCAGAGCTGAACAGACTCATCTACTGTTACCGTGTTTTCTGACTGCTCGTGGCATCTCCCTCCCCAGACCCCAGACTGAGACCAGGGACCTGCAGAAGGGATCTGCTCTGCCTCCAATTCCCTATTTTTTCCAATCTAATACATATACCCCTAGTGAGTTTTTATTTTTCAAGAAAAACAAGGCAGAGCACTGAGGAAAAAATGCTGACATTAGAACTGCTCATCACATGCAGTATGCCAGAAGGTCTCTTCTAGAGCAGCACTTTGGGAATTTTACTGGTAATAGTTAGCATTTATAGGGTTGGGACTGTTGTTTACATCACTCATGTTTTGCCACAGGCCACTCTTGTCATCTGATAATTGTCCTTTTAGCTGCAGTTGGAGCCTGCAAAGGAGAAAGGCAATGGGGAGGAAGAAGAGTTATCCCTGCATCCTCCTGCAGGGTGGGAAATAGGGTTCAGAAGCAGCCAGGCAGAGCCTGCCCTAGGGGCCTCCCCAGGGCATGAGGAGCCTCCTTGCTCTCCCATGTGAGCTGAAAAAGACACAAAATGCCCGTCCATGCCCTCACCCCCTCCTGGAACACGGACTAGAGCAGGGGCCAGGCACATCTGTACCCCTGGGATTGGCACAGCTCCATTTCCCTGGCAGAGTCACATCCGTGGCTCCGGGTCCTTGGGCTCTCCCAGCTGCTGCCTCAGCTCTGGGGTCCTCAGAGTTCATTCATCCAACAGCCTTCCATGGATATGGCACGTCCCTGTGAGGCAGCACAGCCCTCAGCAGCAGAAAACAAGCCACTGGGTTGGTGAAGAAATGCCCTCTGGCTCTGCAGAATCACCGGTCTGCAATACACATGGCTGTGTGTAACACCCTTACTTTCATAAATAAAAACAAAAACTCCTTACTTTCAAAAAGTGCTTAAAGCTGTAAGATGAGGTTTTGTCATATCCATCTCCATGCTCCTCTCGCTTCTTGCAGAAGACCAGGGCTTTCTCATACAGAAACAGGTGCCTCTGCATGGGCTTGAACCTGGCAAGATCCTTCATTTTTGTTGGCCCTTTTCGGTGTCCTGTCCAAACACTGAAAGATCCCTGCATCAATACTTTCCCCAGTTCACTCAGGTCACCCTGGGGAGAGCATGACAAATATAAAAGAAAGAAAAAGACGTCAGTTAAAATGGAAGGGGACTCTCCAAACAATGACAGGACACAGGGCCAGCTCTGTTCCAAGGCACGTCCCTCTAAGAATAGATCTTCCTGGAAGGATTGGAGGATCTTTTGGGAGTGATGACCTCGTCCCAGGGGAGAAGCAGAGGTCTCCTGCAGGGCTGCAGCTAGTCTAGAAAGTCAGAAACTGGAAGAACTCAAAAGAAAGGAAACCCATCCAGCTCCTATGGAAGAGCATGTCAAGGGCTCTGGCTACTTCAGTGGGACAGGGCAGATGAGATCTGAGCCTGAACTGAGGTGTTGGAAGATGGAAGTCTCAAGGAGGCCAGGACTGGGATCAGCAGCTTTGAAAGCCTCACCCTTCCCTGAAGCCATAGCAAAGACAACCACTCCAATGGGAGAGGCTCAAAATCAGCCTCAGAGAGCAGTTTGTTAAATGCTGAATGTGAAATGCTACAAAGACACCCCGGGTGAATTGTTAGGTCAGCCATGAGAACACAAAGGTGCACACTGCAAAAATACTCTAGAAAACCACAAGGTGGCAAGTGTGGGCACTGTGCAGCTCTGGGTATGTCCCAAACCCCTGAAATCAGATGGAATACTGTCACCTGTGAGGGCTCCCTGATCCCATTCACTTTGTAGCTGTTCGGGGATAGTTCTCAGCTCACACATTCTGGACACCATCCATTCCCAGTGCATCACCCAGCCTTGTGCAAGGGCTCTCACTGCTCAAACCTACTCACATCATATCCTGTTATTGAAATCTGATGCATAGAGTCGTTGACTGACTTCAGCAAATCCAACATTGCAACCAGAGCTTCTTGAAGTTCCTGAACTCCATCACAGCTCGTGCTGTACTTTAGCAGCTCCTGAAAATAGAAATAGGAGAGCACGTGTTTGCACTTGAACAAAGCAGATTTTTCCACCTTGCCCAAAGTTTCCAATGACCAGAAGTGACCTACACTGAGTTTCTTTTTTCATGTCACTGGAAAAAGACTCCCTCTAAAGCACAGTCAGTATGAGGTGTGGAACAGGTCAGTGAAGGATGGCCTATTTCTAGTGTGTTTCCTTAAGGATGTTATCAGTATAGAGCAGCATCACATTCATCCTTTGTGTTGTGTTTTCCTGCTTGGTAAGGTATGGGAAAGAAGGCTCGGATTCTTCACTAGCTGCCAATATGCCACACATGCCCTCAAATGGGCTTGCAGCAGATGATTGTCTTCAGACTGGCAGACACAAGGAACAGAATTTATAAAATCCAGAGCCTTCAAGTCAGTAAATGGAAGACAGAATTTTACCACTGAGATAAAATTAGTCTCATTTCAAATCTCCTGTGCCCACTTACAGCTGCATGTATACTCATTCAAGAGTCTAGAGGGTGGGGCTGAGAAGCTACCAAAGTGTTATCTCTGCCTTACAAAGTGAGAATAACAGCACTGCCCTGCCTCACATGGGGGAACATAAGAGTAAAGGCATTAAAGATTACAGGCACTATCAACACCTGAGGAGAAGAGATGCAACAATATACTTCATTCACCAGATTCTCAAGATTACCTCTAGCTCAGTTTTCTTACAAGTGCTTTTGTAATTTTGCGTCTCTGAACGGATTCAAACAGCCTTTCTCTCCGTAAAAAATGGCTTGTTAAAAGCACTTGCTCCCTTTTCAGGTATGTGAACATTCATTTTCACTGAAAGTCACTTCAGAGGGCCAAGATAAGCAGTGTGTCATCCAAAGCTCAGTGCTGATTTACAGGTAACCTTTAATTGAAAAATAAAGCAACCTGGAAAACAAATCTAATCTATCTGCTGATGCCCTTTGAAAGCAGAACATGAAATACCTTCAGAAGTAACTGGTATTTTGTCAGGCGCTGCACTGGTTTGAGCAAATAGGAATCCAGCCCAAGTTTGTGTTCTAATTTTCTTTGGCATTCCTGGAACACAGAATTCAGGCTAAGTAAGTTTTGCAGCATCTATAAGTAGCTATTCCAACAGCACGACCGTGGGGTTTGATGGCTTTCAAGACTTCATATCAAAGTGTTGAATGGTGCCTTCAACTAGAGAAATATTACAACAACATGCAAAATAACTCAGTGAGTGGATCTGCCTTGTACTCCTGGTGTACAAGAAACTCCAGCATCTCTTTCTGCGAGTATTTTGTGCGCGCTTTTCACACAACACTGAACAAAATGCAGGAGAATTGTGGCTGTTGAGGAGGGTGCTTAGGACAAGGGAGCGTCCCACGGCGATGCCTGCCTGGGTAGAACGAGCAGCTCACCTGGAAGAAGGAGCTTTCGGAGCACTGCCTCCACAGGGACTCCGAGCGGGGCTTGTTCTGGCAGTACTTCTCATACATCTGGAAATCCTCCCGCTGCAAGGGAAGCCGAAAGGCAAGTCACCCTCAGGGACCCAATCCTGCTGGGCAGCAAATGAGGCCAACGCCCAAACTGTGCGTGCTTTTTTCTCTGCTGCCAACTTAGGTATCTCAAAGTGACAGAGGTGGGGTGAAAAAGCACTGCTGGGGATCACAGCAGACCCCGGCGTGGTCACGACGGCTGCTCTGCCCCATCTCTGCGGGCCAGGCTCTGCCACTGCCAGCCTGGCTGTTGGCACCGAGGGTCAGGAGCCTCTCACTCAACCGACACAACGGAGGTGTTGCAGAGTGTGACAAACCAGGAGAAACATCGGCCTTCAAGTCTGCTTTATACGTGAAAATGAGTCACCCACCCTGTCTAGAAAACAACATCCCACTCTCTCGGGTGCTCCCAGGCAGTTTTCCAAACTGTGCAGGAAAATTCTGCAAGAGATGGGAGAAGGGACAAAAATGCAGCAGTGAGCAAGGTAAGGTTTGGGTATTTCATCGTTACAAGGGATCAGTCTGATAAAAAAAGGGGAACAGAGCAACACCATACTTGTTGTGGAAGTCATAGATCTCGGGCATGTTTCCGAAGAGGACGTCCTTCCTGTTCCTCAGCACGGGGGGCAGGAGGATGAGCATGGCGGGATTATCCATCTCAGCTCTGTAGCCCTGCCAGATGCAAAAAGGGCTCATCACTCAGCTGCCATCTCAAAGGCAGATGAAAAGGGGACATGAGCAGACTTTCAATATGATCTCTTTGTTTCTAAGCGCAATATCCCTTTTAGTCCCCATTTTTTGGTCTCTAAATCCCTGTCTTTCAGTCCCTGGGCACATGGGGTTGTGGTCCAGGAGGGAATGGCTTGGGGAAGCTCCCGTGGGGCTGGCAGCACTGCAGAGATGCTCCCAATTCTCCAAAGGCAAATCAGCCTGGCTGCAGGAGAGGACCCACAGGAATACCTGTCGGGGGAGAACACATCTCTGTGCCCACGGGACTCAGGAGTGGCAGTGTGTGTGTGCAGAGTGAGCAGTGACACACAGCCCCACCAGAACCACTGCAGGGAGCAGTGACCTACAAACCAGAGACAGCTTGGGATCAAATACCAAAATCAATGGGCTTTTTGCTCCTGTACAAGACATGCTGAGCACCAGGGTCTTGCTCTCCTGAATGCTTCAGGAATTCCGGGCTCTGTGGCTCCACTTGCCCCTTGAAGTCACAGGCTCCCAAACTGGGGAGGAGCTGGAAGGGAGAACACTGAAATACAAATTGCTGGGTGGAACTAGGAAATAATGTAAAGCTCCCCAAAGTAACATCCCATCACTGGACCAGATAGGGCAAATTTCCTAACTGCAGTGCAGGGAGAAGGCACGGCCAGAGCTCAGGACTATCAGGGCAAAGAGGCCCCCAAGACTGCCATTAGCCACAGCTCAGGCTGGCCCTGCTGGTCTCCAAGGACTGCACAGAACTGAGGCCCCTTTTATATGAGCAGCAAAAATGTGTTCAATATGTACAGAATATCTCCTTTGGCTTTCCCAACTAATCTCTCACACTCACTGTGGTTGGAATCAATATTCCTTATACTAAGCAGGCATTTTGTAGTTGATTAAGGATACAATAGATGATAAGTATCTGGAAAATTAGTCATTTTTATTTGAGGCCAGCAAGCAGGCTTCCCTCTTTAAAGGAAATACTATTTTCAGAAAACTGAAGTCTATCTGTCCATTTTTCTCTATCTAGACTTGATGTGCACAGCAATAAATCTGTGTACCTGCCAACTGCTTCATCACAGAGAGTGTGGTTTAACAAAAAACCCAATCAGAGCAGGGAAATTACGTGTAACTACCTGCAGTCCAGCAGATTTATATCCTGCTTGCTCCTGGGTGAGAGAAATGTGAGGGGGTGGGAGCTATTTAGCAGCCAACTTGTTTTGGCCATCAGCAAGAGTTATTTTGGAATAAAGTAGAAGTGCCTAAAACAATGGTATGAGAAATCATAACCTGCTTTCTAAAGTATTGTGCTTCATACAGTCACGAACTTCACAGTACTGAGACGGAATTCTCCCAAGGATAAAACACGAGCCTCTTTCTTTTGTCTCCTAAAGGGAATTAGGGAACAGTAAAAAGAAACAGCTTTTTGTGCATTTTACAGGCACTGCTAAGACTAATTACCAGTGCTTTTGTGTACAAACAGAAGGCTTCTCCTTCATTGTAGATGAAAAGCTCATCCTGACACCAACTGTTCCTGCAGATGCTTCTAACAAAGAAAACTTAAAGAGAAAACTTGAGCATTTATGCCTAGCTTGGGATCTGACAGTCTGGTGGAAACCTGCCCTGTCACATCTTTGCTGGGTCTGACAGAGTGGCAGGTGCCCTTTGGTACAAGTCACCAGGGAACAGTAATGAGCAACCTGGAGAAGTCACTCACCGTCAAAACAGTGAAGAGTTCCTCCACATACACTCTCTCTGTTTCTATAAGCTCATTTATGACATGGCTAAAATAAAATTTAAAAAAATAGAAGTGTATTATTTTCATGTCTATAAAAAGTCCCACAGGTTAACAGTGCAGTTCAAGGAGCCCAAAACATTAATCTCATTAATAACCAAGAGGTAAAAGCACAAGAGATGACAGCTGGGTCAGGCTGGAGGAACACAGGGATGGGGCAAGGACTGGCCAGAAATAAACATCATTTTAGGTGCTGTAAGTGGGGTGAGTGCTTACCCTTTCAGTATATCTAAGCTGTCATCACTGTCCGAGATAAAATACTGCAAGGAATTCCGCTTCTCCTGATAGTCGTGCATGACTTCGATCTGGAAGAGAAATGGGATGCACTGCAAGGAGCTGCAGGAAGAGCACTGCAGGGGCAGGAGGAGCCCAGCCCCTGGGGCCAGCAAGGAAACTCTTTGGGGAAGGATGAAATATGTTTCCTTACAAGAACCCTTGTGCAGTAAACCTTAAAAGGGTTTACATATAACGGGTAGCCAAGTATTCCCAGAAATTACTCTGCTACACAAAATCTGAAAATACTGGTGACATAATCCACTAGTGCAGAGGCCAGAGAAGAGTTTCCACAGGGGAAATATCTGTGGATGGTGATATTTCCTAATACACACCTCTGTTATGTAAAAAATAAGTTCAGGGAATAACACACAGGAAATAGGTATCTGGATATTGGAAAATCAATCCAAGATAGAGCTCAGGTGCTGGACTAATCCAACTAAACCACATGGATATAAGAGGGTTTGGGTTTGCTTGATTTGTTTTTTAAAGAAAAAAAGAAAAGAAAATAAAGAGATCATCTCTAAATCCAAAGTACAATCAATCTTTAGAGCAGTTTCAGTTTTTCAGTGTATAAAACTCACTCAGATTTCATGAATAATTTTTACCTTGCGAGAACTTGGAGTTTTTCTTGAAGTTTTCTTCCCAGGGAGAGAGAGATCAAATGAAAATTTCAAACTGGAATTAAAATCCACACCTTGGGTAGAAAAAAGCAGAATTACATAATGTACATCTATAGTGAAGGAGATTCTTCTGACAGAAACTAATAAGTCTGAAGGAAAAATGGGACACACTTTAAGATTAAATAATTAGTCAGCTAATACTAATAGCAAACTGACCAAATAAAGGGTATTTATCCCAAACAACCCTAATGCCACGTAGCACGTCACACGGTCATAAAGGCCATATAGTAAAAATATTTAGAAAAAACAAAATTCCCACTGAGGGAACACAGTAATCAAAACCTAACAAAGTCTCTGAAGCCTGAGCATATGGTAACAGCAAAAACAATAAAAGCAAATAAACTACAAAAAAGAACATCCCCTACTAGGACACTGTTTTAAAGCCCTTTAAAGCAGGGCAAGATGCTCAGCTGTAATAAACTGTTTCTCCATCTTGCACACATTTACTGATACTGTCAGTAAATTATTACAAGTTGTAGTTGAGCTACAGAGGTAAACTGGAAGCTTTAAAATAAAGCATCAGTCTCTCCAGTGAGTTACATGACATTATTCAAATCTTCATAAGAAGAATGTGGACATGCTGGAGAGAGTCCAGAGGAGGCCATGGAGATGCTCTGAGGGCAAAGTGGTGGGGAGAGCAGTCAGCCCATCTTCAGCTGGGGCAGCTGTGAGATCCAGCTGTTTCAGGTTATCACACCCAGGCCCTGGACCTTCAGGTACAAACAGAGAGCTCTGGATGCTGCAGACAGAGCCGAGGTGTGCACGGGGTGTGACCCACCACACGTGGGAAGAGCCAAAAGAGCTGAGGACTTGCCAGTGGTCCCGCTCAGAGACTGCCACAGGGGGGGAAGGGAACACAGATACAAAGCTGGATGGGAGATGGGCACCAGCTTCTGTTGCAAGAGTGACTCTACTCCAGCACTCTGTCACAGCCTGCAGTGCCACTTCTGCACATCTCACTACACTTTAGGGCTCAGGGTAGGATAGATTTATTCTTTTCCATCCCCACCAAAAAAAATGGTTTAAAAATTAGAACCGCATTTCTCAGACAGCCTTCAAATCCAGGGCAAAGATAAAAGAGGAAGCATCTGTCCTCAGACAGAGAAAGAAGTGGGGGAAAGGGGCATAGAAATATAAGAAAGAAAAGAATAGAGGACAAAAGTGATGTGCTCAGCGTTGGTTTGGTTTCAATCCACACCATAAAACCCATCCATCTCAAAGCACTCTCAGCAGAGCTCAGCATGTGCCTTTGACACTGCACATCACGCCAGCAGGCCTGCAGCAGTTTGATGTTTGGTATCAAACAGGCCTTATTAAAAAGCTCTCTTGTCATGATCTATCCAAAGAGGAGCCTTTTGTCTTTCCCTCACTTGCTCATTGCTTTCAGGAAGAGGATTAATGGAGGATACCTGTGCTTTGCAGGTGACCGAGTGCCTCTGCTAGAAAAACCTGCATCCCAGAAAGGCATGAAATAAGCCCAGCTGAGTGATGATGATCTCACAACATCCCACAGAAGTGGCCACCCATTTACCCTACTCTTTAAGTCAATAATTTGTCTTTAACCCTTTCCTCTTTCTAGAAAGTTGGAAAAGCTGTGCTAGGTAAAATGGGCAATGCTCTAGTTTAAAGACTCAGAGCTTCTTTACTGATTGAGGAAAGGAGGCTTCAGAAGGTAATGTGCTTTAGAGAGGATGGCATCAGCCTGGGAAGAAGAAATCTGGGATTTATTTGCTGCACTGGCCTGCATCTTGAGTAGCTTTATTTCCCTCATTGCATCTAGCTTCATTCCCACCCTTCCACTTGGCTATTTACATTTCTCATTCCCTGAACTGAAGCTGCTTTTGCTGCTGTATGACACCTGCTACAACTCACCATAACCAATATTTGCTAATTCATCATAAAAACCCTGTGTTAAAACACAAATGTTTAATTGCTTTCATGTAGTCAGATCGCTGAATTTAATATTCTGACATAATTTAGCAAGTCCCAGGTTGAAAATACATGGACACTACTTTGAAATCTCTTTTAATTCTGTCTGATACACTCAGGGCTGCCAAGGATGAAAGTTTGAATGTTATCATTTAAAGCTGACATGGTGCCACATCCCATTACCAAAACTAGGGCAGAACATTCAGTGACCTCAGTTCAATAAGAATTTGTACCTTTATGGACATTAATTATTCCACAATTGGGATTTCAGGAAGACACCCTGGAGGAATCAAAAGGAGTTAAGCATCCGGCTCATTTCTGTTCATGAGATTTGAGCTCCTCATTTCTCCAAGTTCCTTTGCAAACATCAGTCTAACTTTATGTCAGTTCCAGCTCAAGACAGCCACAGAGAATAGGCAAGCTAATAAATTTATAAACCTTTCCCTTTTTTACCCTGTAGTATCAATTCACCAGTTTCCAGCCCAGCAGGATGCCAGGAAAGCAGAACTGGGGGTGTGCACTACTTACAGCTCTTTTTTCACTGAGTATGAAGTGGAAATAAATAACAAGCAACCAGCTTCATCCTTCGCACAGGTACGGGAAGATTCACACAAAAATTGGAAAGATAATAAATCACCTGATATATATTTAACATTGTCCAATAACTGTATCTGCCAGCAAGGTTTAGTTAGTTTCTCAGAACCATCCTAAGCCTTACTTTTCCCGCCTCAAAGCAAAATTATCAGCTGAAAATACCACAATTCCACAACATTTTACCATGTTTAGGAGAGAATAAGGGTGATTTTGATCTCGGTGGATTTTCTGGCCGAGGAGCTACTAACTGGACGGGCCGCACGTGTTTATCCAACAGCTTCTTGAAGCAGCACTGCCGGTTCTCAAACATGCTGCGAACATTTTCAAGCTTGACCTGCACTGACTGGATCTGGCACTGCAGAGGGTGAACAAAGACTCACATAATCACCACTGATTTGCACTTTGACCCAAAGCAGAGGATTATAAAGGTGACAGCACCGCCACACGGTCCAACCTTGCTTTTCACTTGTGTAACAAGGAACTGGAGGCGTTGCTTACCTTCAACTCAGATGTTAAGACTGATTCAAAATCATAGTGTAGGGCTTGGGGATCACAGTTTAGGTAGGCTGAAGAGCTTTCAATAAATCTTTCTATGTCCTGGAGTGCTTTCTGAGCGCCTTCTTTAGACTGGCACTTATCCATTTGCTGGTTGGCGAGCAGGTAGGCACCTTCATCGCAGCACTGCAGAGCCTGGGGACAGCACAGGCAGCGAGACCCTCAGTGCTACCTCCACTGCAATGAGGTTCTCATAAGGAATACCATTTATTAGATCTGTTTGGAGCTAAACAGCACTCCCAAAGACCTCAGCACTTACTGATTTGGTCAGAAAGCAGAAAGGCCACATTTTTTCTGTAAGGTGACTGCAGTCCTCAACATATCCAGCCAAGCTGCCCCTACCTGTACCTGGCTAAAATTAGTGGTGTACCCGACATGGAAGTACTAGTGCAGAGTTGACCCAAGTGATAAGCAGATGTTTATTTCTCCAAATGGGAAAGCCGAAGTGGGCCCTGCAGAGCTCACAGTGAGACTGGCAGGTTTCTCGAGGCTCAGTGCAGACCTGAACTGGGCTCACTGGCACTGACACACTGCAGTGTGCACAGGGCTGAGAAGATGCTCCAGCCAAGAACAACAGAGAATCTCCAGTGCTGTGAATGGGAAGGGAGACATGGAGAGCAGGACCGTGCTGTGCTCCAGCACAGCCCCAGGCTAGACCCCGGGCACCAACCAGGACTGCAAAGAGCCCAGGAGAGGCCCCTGTCCTGCAGCCCAATGCTGAAGTGGAGCACACAGAGAAAAAACTAGCTCCCCAGTTCCCCAAAACAGGGAAATGGAACAGGGTCAAACTCTCCTGTTTTTCTTAATTGGCCTCAAGCATATTACAGCCGTGTGCCTTCTGGCCCAATTAGTGTGAATTTCCCTAAATGAATATTTGATGCTGATTAAGATATCAAAAAGCGTTGGAGCCACATGACTCCGCTTCCATGCTAGCACACAGCAGCTGTGCCTATCTACCAATCTGTCACCTTATTTTACACTCAGCTATGTTCATTCTTAATAAATCACTCAGAAAAAAGAGCTGGAGTTTGTGTGAAAGCATTACCTCTGTCGCACTGGGCATGAAAACCTCCACAGTCAGTTAATATGTGGATGTAGCATCAAAGCATGACCAGAGCAGCAGCTGAACTTGGTGTTCTGAACTGCCCTTTGGAGATGCCCACATCTTTCTGCTGACCTCACAGCACCAGCAGATACCTGTTTGCTGACTTCCCCAGCTAAGTGAGAGGTGTGGGACCCCTCCAGCCTCTGGGGAACACCTTCCTACCATTAACTGCTGAAGAAAAGCTGCAAATTTCAGATGCTTCCAGCTAAGAAGTAGAGAGGCTGACCCCATGGAGAAGCTAACTATCTCCTCAGAGCACTGTGTCTCTGAACTCTACCTGCTGAAGGCGGGTATGAAGGTCCAAGGTCTTCTGCAGGTGCATCTGCTTCCGTTTGATCTCATCAGACAAGAGGTCGGAATGGTGCCGCAGCTCGTTGCACTGCTGGCAGATCAGGTTGAGGGCGTAGTGATGGTTTGCTGCGAGCTGGTGTCCGTGCAGTATCACCACCTGAGCCTTCCCTATCAGATCCTTCAGTGAGAGGGAGAGAATGCATTGCACACTTAGAGAAATAATGCCAAAACATCCACATATACCAACATGCACTTTCTCATCTTGCCAGATTTCACACACATGGAGATGACCGTGCCATTAGGAGTAGCCAGAATGGGTGGCTTACGCAGGATAAAATGGTACCCACCATCCGGGAAGAAAAACTTTTGCTATCCATAAAGAGGATGAAGAAGAAAACAGTATTTCACCAGACTAGCAATGCTGTGAGTACCTGCTGGCAATGCATCACTGCCCTCTCCAGGAACTGCACCCTGAATAAACTGCAGCTGATGTCCAGTTTAGGCCCACTATGCTCCCAAGCACCAAAGGGAACTTAACAAAGGTAGTTAAGGTTTATCCTGATGCCAAGAACACGCTATCTTTTCTGCACACCTTAGTCAGTGCAATGCTTATGGTTTCTCCAGGGCTGGCTTTCCTGCTGCACCCTGCCTGCCTGGCCTTTTGATCCTCCTCCCTCTCTCCATAAACATTTCTTCCAAATAGCCAGGCAGCCTCAGACCTTTCTCTAGAATTCTTATCTTCTGTGTCCAGATCCCCCAGGATTTCTCTGCTGACCCTGGCCCACGTGCCCAGCACATCCCTTTGCAAAGGTCACATCCTCAGTTGGGCTCCTGTGAATCATCTCTTTTCACTCTTCTTTCCCCTACATCTCTTAGTCTTCACCCATATGTTAAGTTCAAGTCACAGACACGTCAGAATACAACTTTTTTTGCAACTCCATGTGCCTGGTAACAAGTTTCTGCCTATTAGCACAGCTAAAGCACTTAAAATATAAATAATTCTTCTTCCAGCTCATTAAATCCCACGCCTCCCCCATGTTCAGACATTTATCTGTTCCGGATTTTCACGGTGGCTCAGCAATTTATTTTAACTATGATAATTAAATACCCTGTTTCTGGCTTTCAGAGTGATCACAGCGTTGCTGCACAGAGCAGAGACGTGAAATCAATCCTTTCATGCAGCACTTACCAACAAATTACACCAGAACCAGGTAATTGCACAAAGCACCTCCTACCACAAATACAGAATGTGGCTCTTGTGTTTCGTTAGTGCTCTTTCTGTGTAAGATTATCTCACCTGAGCCACACCATCGAAATGATCCAAGTCCTTGAGCCTCTGTTTCACTTGGGGGACACTGTCGCCAGTGTCGGGCAGCTCCGCTTGCTGACCCATTAAAAATTCAATGGCATTCTTGACCTAGACACAAAGAAGAAGACTGCTGCAAAAGGATACAAAGCACAGGCAGGAAATCATTCTGAGACCAAAATTAATCACACTTGAGCTAGGATTGCTAAATCCAATAATACAACTAGCGTCCAAGAACTAATTTCTAAATTCAAAGATGCTTCTTCCATCAGCAAAATCCACAATACTGCAGGGCAGTGATACCTCAATGAGCTCTGAATGAGGAAGCACAGCAGTCTCCCCAGGCTAGCCAGCCCTGCCACAGTCAAGGAACAGCAGCATAAATTAAACGCTCTCAAAACAGAAAGCATAAAAACTTCTCTCCTCTCCATTAGATCTCCAACTCTCCCTTCTGCCAATGGAAGCGCATCTGATCCTACCTCTTGAAAACTTTGCTCAAACTTCCAGAGTTGTAAATATTGTTCCATTTTTAACTGGTGTTTCTCCCAGAAGCCGTCAAAAGCAGTCTCCATCTCACGCAGCTGACCAAGCAACCTTGGGCACAGACAAAGGACGGGATTGGAACAATTTGCAAAGAGAGGACAAGCAGAGATGGACAAGAACTAGAGATCACTTATACAGGTCTTCTGGACCCAAGGTCTCAGAAGTCGACAGACACGACTTGAGATGAGTCAGAGTTTTAATGAAATCCTCACTGCAGATGACAGCACCTGTGTGAAGCATTTGTTGCTCTCTCCATTTATCTGGGTAAACCCTGGGAGCCTGGCATGGGAGAACCCTGCATCTGCTCCACAGCCTCATCATAACAGTGGGGACAAAAATCAGAGCAAGTCAAAATCATGAGAAAAGTCACCCAGCAACCTGATGGACTGTAGAAAAATTCTGGTATCTTTGTCTTTGATAGGAGACCTAAACAACACATCTACACCTAAATAATTGTAGGGTTTCCATTGAAAAATCAGGGAAATTAGAGACATAGTGCACTCACCGATTCACAGTCTCCCAGTCCCCAGGCCTCTCTTGCTGCTGGTCCTGACTGCACTCCCCGGAGTCAGGCTCTTCAAAACTGCTCAAAAGCAAGTTTCCCTCTTTTGTGACTGCTGTAATATCTTCCTGTATAACACAAAACATTTCTGATTCAAGCTATTTATTGTGAGGTAAGGGTAACTGATTTTGTGTTTCCTGCCTTAGTTTCCCTGTGTGAAATGAAGCACCAATATCCAACAGACCAAAGGACTCCCAGCAGATGTTTTAGTCCTCTTAACATGGAATTAGCCCCTGGAGCTGCATGAGGCTGATGCCATGCTGAGGCTGCATGGACTGGTCACTGGGTGGAAACTGGCACACATGAGAACATCAGGCCACAAAATGATTCAAGAGGCAGGAGGCCAGCACAGCCCCAGCTCTCTCCTGATGAGCAGGTGGTAGTGTGAGACATCTGTCCCCAGGTTCACGTCTTCGAGCAGGATTTTCCACAGCTTGAAGGCTGTGCTTCTCCATCAAGGTCAGGAGAGGAGGTTGTAAGAACAGCATCCCCTGGGGGGACAAAGCCAGAACTGAGCCCGCATAGCACCACTCACTACAACCTCTGCTTAGGGAAAATTTAAACCCTTGGTGTGTTCATTAGCATCAGCTGAGGTGCTTTGTGCTGGCTGGGCTTAGCCCCAAAGCAAACAGGTGCATTCAGTCAACTATTTTCAGGAAAAAGAGGCCAAACACAGAAATGAGAGGGAGGGAGAAAACACATGTAGCTGATAAACAGAGATGGAAGAGGCCCTGAAGGAGGGACCTGTATATGGCTCCACTGGAGAGCCAGGTACTGGAGGAGTGAGAGGCCATCCTGGGAGATGGCCAGGTTACTATTGCAAGAGAAACAATGCCAAAACCTCCTCAGGGAGAAGATTCAGAAAGCCCAGACTTGCTTAAATGTCTGCCTGCCCCAGATAGCTCCCAGCAACCTAAACATAACATCAGCCTCAGGCCAGCAGCCCAGGAGTAGGACACAGCTGCAGGAACTTCCCCTCTTGCCACACACAGTGTCCACTGCCAGTTTGGATCCCTGTCACTAAAACATCCTGGAAGAAGACCACAAGGCAAAAACCCCATCTCCTTTTGATATTGCCACATGCAGGAGACTCAGAAGGGAGGAGGAATTATGCAGCATGCTTTAGACTGCAGGTGGCTGTTACTTTGTCCTCTTACACCTCCCTCTCCAGAGACCCACATTCCTCTTCTGATTCAAAGCCATTCATTATCCATACAGCAAAGCAGCCCACCTGTCAAACGGGTGTTAACTTGACTTTTTCTGTTCAGTATATCAGTGGGGTTAATTTCTTAGTTACTCTGTTTAATTAATTTCTGTCATTTCTTCATTGTGCTTGCAGCCAGTTTCTGTTCAGCATCACAGCTACATAAATTATTCTGATTGACTAATTATTTGAATTCAGGAAATCAACTATACCAATCTTGGGGTTGTCATGACAGAGACAAGGATCCCATGTCTTGCTGTCACCACAATCTGTGCAGTTTCTCATCTGCTTTTGTGTTTCATGGTCTTGGGAGGAACAAAAGAAAAAAGCCAGCAGACCTCATTTCAGTCAAAAGCCAATGAGTGGTTTTGATATTTGAAATTAATAGATGAGGAATTAAAAGCAACAGATGGCTTGTACTGAGTGCTGCTGTGCTTTCTACGCAAATGAAAGCACGTGACATGTTTTATTTCTCCACAGAGAAAAGTGGGCATTGCTGACTGGTTTCTCCACAGAACTACACTGTGTAGTTGATATTTGCCCCCTACACTGTGGCCGCAGACCTGAGCATGAAGCTGAAGTCACTGAGTCACGTTGCAATAGATGTAGCTGCTATTTTATATCACTCTCATTTTCAAAGAAGAGATAGAGGCCCACCAACAGTATCTATAATGATACTTTCTAAACATGCACACACGCATTTATGCCTACACACAGCACAATTTGGATGACATTTTCAGTATTTCTTAGAGGCAGCTTTCTGAGAACTCACTGTCACATCAATGACAAATGATTATAAATTAAAATAGATACAATTCTTTGACTTAGGTAAATGAAAGCTGTCACAAAGCAAAGGAGCTCATTCTTCAGCCACACAGACAACTATTAACACAGTGACTGCTTCTGGAGTCAGGGTTTGGGGCCAGACCTGTGCTGCTCCCTCAAAGATGCAGGAGCACCAAAGACAACAGCCTGATAAAGCAGCAGCTGGCTGCACTACAGCTTCCATTGACTCCTGTAACAATATTAATCACAATCACAAAGAGTTAAAATATTCAAGAAACAAATGTTGTTTAAGACAAAACCTGAAGGCTCACATGAAGACAGGGATCACATGGTGAATACTCACATAGAAATCTTCACCTTGGATGCTCCCCAGAACAGCTCCCTTAAGTTCCCCTGGGGAGATCTGCCAGGCAGAGGGACCAGGGGACAAAGCACCCATCCAGAGCTGCTGCTGAGCTTTGCATGCAGCTTTCTGCAGACAAGGGGGTGAGGCAGAGGGGATCACGAACATGCCGGTGACAGAGCCTCCCACGGCCCTCCTGGCAGCCAGACGTGCAAAGCCCACAGGAGGAGCAGGCTACAGACAGCGACGGCTGCAGGCAGGAGGGAGCTGGCAGCTCAGGCAGTTGGCTGGCTGCTGGCAGGGTGAGGTGCTCAGTGCATGGCAAATGCACAGGGAACGCACAGAAACCGTCCCTGCTCTGTCTGACAACACGTGCACAGGCATGGCAGGGAGGGAGGAGCGGGCACCGAAGGAGCAGGCAGTGAAGCAGCAGGAAGCCCGGCCGGCTGTGCACACAGCGGAGCCCTGCTGAGCCGTACCTTGAGCTGGCAGTACCTCTCGGTGCGCAGGGCCAGGATGCGCTCGATCGAGTACATGTCCTCCGGCAGCTCCGTCTCTGCCAGCTCCGTGCCAAAGCACTGCAACATCTGGGCAATTTCCTTCACAGTTAGTGCAAAGCTCTCTATGGCCTGGTGGGACACAGTGATTGCAATCAGCTCGGGACTCACCAATTCCTACAGCTCATTAAGAGTGAGTGAGTGAAGAGCCAGGGCTGAGGTGTGCAAGGGGAGCCCACCCGCTTGCTCTGAGAGAGGTGGGTGGCATGTCCATAGCAGACAGAGAGAACATCCCACTGGGAATCCAACCTGCCATTCATCTGGGAGACAACATCCCAGGGAAAACTGAGAGCGTACAGGAAGCATAAAAACATACGGCAAGGCACAACTCGGGGAATTAAATGCCTGATTCCTGGCAATATTAAAGGAAAATTCTTGCAAAGGGGAAGAAACAAACCGAAAAGGAAATTTTCTGAATTCTCTGCATTTGGTCAGTATGCAGTAGGCAGTCTCAGTGCCCTGGTTCCCAAACACAGCTCTGATATTAATCACATTAAGCGGCCATTATTAAAAAGAAGCCTATTTTGTATCTCCCATTAAGGGAATTTTAATAAAGATTTATGAAGACAAATCTTTCAGGAGCCATTTCAAAAGGAGCCTGAGGGAGTCAATCATCCAGTTCCCCTGCAAACCCATCGAAGCCTAACGCCCCTTGGCTCCTTTGCACGTCTGACCCAGGACGTGCAGTGGCTTTGGGGGTCACTTTCAGCCACCCACTGCTCACTGCCTGCCTGCAAACCCTCCTCAGTGAGCCCCAGCCGGCCGAGAGCCCGTGCCCAGCCGCACTCACCGTCCTGAAGATGACCCACTCGCTGTGGCAGTACTCCAGGGTGCCCCCGAGCTCCGGGGTCAGCTGCTGCTCATCGATGTACGTCAGCAGGTCGCTCACCGAGCTCAGCATCACCACCTGCACACAGGGCACTGCTGTCAGCTGGGGATCACCATTCCTGCCCGGCAGACACGTCCCAGGCACACAGAGCTTTTATGGACCTAAAACTTGGGTTTGATCTACATATTGTTCTGGAGCAGGGCTTTCTTCTTACACTTATGGCATAAGGCAGCTTTTATTTGGTGTGTCTGACCATTCCTGTGCCACCCCTCACCTACCAGGTGCTTTCTTCCCTAAATACAAAGCACGGTGAGATGCTGCCGATCAGGGCTGAAAGCAAAGTGATGCAGGTTTAAGGAAGGGATGTCCAATAAACTGGAAAGAACATATACATTTTAATAAGTTATGAAGCACGGACCAATTTCACATAAATATATACCCATGATTTTTCGTATGTCTTGATCTGCCATGGGATATGTCAAGAATGTTCAAAATCGTGCAAAGAACAGCAATTTTAGAGTGAAAAATGTAAAGTTTGTGAAAATCATGCTATTTCCTAAAGGAAAGCATTACTTTGTTTTCTGTGTTTGTAATAGCATCAACCTGAGATTCTATAAATTTACTTTTCTTAATTATTCTCATTATGTCCTATAATCAAGGTGGTTTTAGAAGTCTGGAAATTTTGAATTGAGACTATAAACTCATTTCAGTTGCTATTTTAGGAACAAATACCAGCATGATGTTGGTATGGAGTCTACACTTAGATGAATATGGGTGAAATTCATAGCAAAAGCTCCACTAGACATGTCTTTTGCCTTTTCAGACATTAAACAAATTCCTGGCTACTCTTCACATAGAATGGTTTGGGTTGGAAGCCACCTTACGGATTATGAAGTTTCCAGCCCCTCTCCTGTGGGCAGGGACACCTCCCACTGTCCCAGGCTGCTCCAAGCCCCGTCCAGCCTGGCCTTGGGCACTGCCAGGGATCCAGGGGCAGCCACAGCTGCTCTGGGCACCCTGTGCCAGGGCCTGCCCACCCTCACAGGGAAGAATTTCTTCCTAATATCTAATCTTTATCTACCCATTTTCAGTGGGAAGCCATTCCCTGTGTCCTGTCCCTCCTGGCCTTTGTCCCCAGTCCCTTCCCAGCTCTCTTAGAGCCCCTTTAGGCACTGGAAGGGCTCTGAGGTCTCCTTGGAGCCCTCCTCCAGACTGAGCAGCCCCAGCTCTCCCAGCCTGGCTCCAGAGCAGAGGGGCTGAGCCCTCGGAGCCTCCTCTGGATGTGCTCCAGTGGATCCATGTCCTTCTTCTCTTGGGGGCAGCAGCAGAGTGGGACAGTGTCACCCCCGCCCCGAGGTGCACGGGCAGCCTCCGATCACACAACCACCTCTGCACACTCGTACCGGTAACTTGAGCAGGAAATCCTCCTGGCTGAACCGAAACCCAATGTCAGTGAAGGTGCGCTGGAAAAACCCCGTGGGACGGAGAACCATCACCAAGTGCAGATTCCCCGGGAAGGACGCCTGCAAGGAAACACAGATGACATTCACCCTGGGCATTCACATGGCAGGTCCAACAACAGCTTTCAAATGCACTGAAAAGAGGGGGCATCATTCAATTTTAGGGGTTTTTTTCTGATTGCTCCCGATAGCCTTTTCTTGTTTTTAAAGCAGGAGGGAGAGGCTGGGAGTGGTTTAGAGATATGGGACATAACTGCAGCGGGGTTGTCCAGCCCCACTTCCCTTCGGAGCAGGCAGGAGCTCAGCCATGCACCTTGGAGGCACACTTATTATAAGCTTTAATAATACATATACTGTTCATCATTATAACCTGGGGAGTGAAATTACGACTTAGCAGGGAACAGAGGGCTGGAACGCTGAGAGGAATGACAGATTGAGGAAGAAAAATATATTGCCAAACTTGTTAATCATCCCATAACTGCATCAAGCACACTTGTCTTGTCCTTGGTAATTACCAGGCAACATTTAATTTGTGGCAAGAATTTGGAATTTCCTGTCTACACTGCAGGAGCCTTTTCTCAAGCATATGGTTGGCAGGTGCATTTTTAAATAGATCTGTGAGAAGGGTGCTTGAGAATGAAAAAGAATTTTTAAGAAAGTAGGAGTTGCATCATTAAATTATGGATAAGTGCATGATGCAAAGACTTGGGTTAATTAAGACATGATTTACTCTGAGATCCTGCCAGGCCAGGTTATATTTCTCCATATATTCCTCCTTATATTATCCTCCCCTGAGAAACATGACAATAACATCTACACCAAGGGTGAGAGTAATGAACGTGTTTAGGTACTTTGCACTGCAGGGCACTTCATCTGCGCCTTCAAAACAAAGATCACTCCCACAAACATGCATTAGCGTTGTTTAAAACAGGCCTGATTTACACTTGAGATCTGACATCTGTGAACTGCACTTTCACTCATTTGCTCTGTTTTCTTGGGTAGGAAGGGGCAGATTGTGGCTGCCACTGCCCACAACCTCACTTAGAAAGGGACAGTGACTTTTAGGATCATATAAGCCACATAAATCCAATATATTGATCTGCTGTTATTTCAAGTAGGAGCAGAAAAAAAAAAGATTGTGAATGAAATGACAAATTCATACCCTTTGGAAGTCAACAAGAGCAGTGCCAGGGACAAAGATTTGGCATTGGAAACAACAGCAAACCATTAAACAACAGAGACATTGGTGCTGGCTCCAGGCCCTGGGTGCTGTGCTCCGGCTCCAGCACCTGGGCAGCACACAACGCCTCCTCTGTGAACTTCAGGCTCCTACCTCGACCCTCTCCTCTGAAAAATGCATCAGGAATATCTTTGAGAACAACCAGCCAGAAATTCATCCTCCCTTGGTCTGATATCATTATTCCCCTTCATCCCCTGTCCGGCATTTCGAGCTTTGGCCTCTCTTACTCCTTACGTCCTTTTTAACAGGCACCCTTTGAGCGCGGAGCAAATTCCCTGGGGGAAGAGTCTGGGTCTCCAAACCATACTCCCCCATGGCAAAACGTGTAGACTTTGAATGTCTTCTCCTATGAGCCCTTGGGCAGGAAACCCACAGCTCCAGGAAGAGGGACCAGCAACCAGGAGGCGAGCAGAGCTGCCTGCCAGAACTGCACTGCACAGTGACAAAGTGTGAAATGCCCCTCTGGGAGCACAGAGGCCCTCGGACACCTCTGGTTTCAGGATGCCGACGTGTTCCATGCAACACACAAGAAGAGACCACAGCACTCACATCCTTCTGCCACAGGGACAACCTTATGGCCATACACACACAATTGCACCCCTTTTGCTCCTTGATATTTCACCTCAAAATGGCTGAGTTTCCAGGGCAGGTGATTTGATTTCCATTCAGTCTAGAAAGCATTTGGGGATTTTTCAGCTGATCTTATACTTACAGGATCAAGGTCAGCACTTATGAGTAGCTACAAAACAAGAAACACAGCTTTGCAAATGATCCCTAATGTATTCCAAGCATGGGAAAAAAGGAACAAGCCAAGAAATAAGCTTGCAGAAAGACAGACACCAACCAAGCCATGTCCTGTGCCCTCTTAGAGACTTAAGGGAAGGGATGAAATGTTAGAAAAAACCTTCATAGACCAATAATTCCTCAACATAACATTCCTGTAGGGACTGCATCTTTTTTAATCATTGTTACAATTCTAGTTTTTCTCAGGGCTGAAGTGCAGATAAGTTTCCTGAAAACTGAACTCTAATGATACTCAAGGCACTGCTGCAAAAAACCCTTTCCCACAATATGTAAAAGAAAGCAAAGACAAAAGGGTCCTTAATCTTGCCTTATGCTTTATCTTATCATTTGTAAGACTAAAAAGAATCTTGTGCACTTGATAAACCTGAGGTTATGTAACAAAACACCTAAAGAATCCTCTAAAGCCTTTGCCCTCTGCAGCACACCAGGAAAGGCAGAAAACTACCAGCACAATTCCACTAAATCAGGCAGCTGGCAACATTTCACTACTGTTAACTGTCTGACCGACCACAGCCCGTGCTCACAACGTCCCTCCCCTTCCGAGGACACAGACATGGATACCTTAAGGCCAGTTCAGCAACTTTTTAAATGCACATTTAACTATAACCACACAGAGAGCCCTGGTTTAATCAATACAGATGAACTGGGCTAATAAAGCACAAGAAAGGACATGCACTGAAAGCATCACAGTTACTGCCTCCTTACTGAGTATCTCATTCTGACACATTTAGTGTGATTTTTTACCCCCAATTTTAGGAACTCAGTTTTCAGAGAATATTCTTTCCTGCAGTTCACCGGGGCATCCATGAGGCTCGCAATCAATAAACATAAAAAAAAGTAGTATCTGCCAGTAAGTTTGTTTCTGAGCACTGCAGACTGAGGCCAGAAGTCCTTACACAGGTGCTGAAGTTAATGACTTTCTGCTGCCCCTTAAAGGAAAAGTCATGCAATAAAATGCCAGCCACTGCTAATTTGAGCCTTTAACTTCCCCCAGAGCCAGAATGAAACTCCCAAGTGCCCTGCTACCTTTATTTCAGCCGGCTGCATAATTAAACCCCCAAAGATGCTGTCAGCATCACTGGGGCACAGATCTGTGCAGGGCCCCCTCCCTGCCGGCGGCTTTCCTTTCCTTTCCTTCCCTTTNGCCCGCCCCGCCGCGGGCCCGCCTCCGCCATCGCCGCCGGGAGGGCTGGGCTGCGGTGCGGATGGGATGGGATGGGGATGCTGCGGATGGCAGCGGGCGCTGCCCCGGCTCGCCCCGCTGCCAGGGGCCGGGCAGGCAGCGGTTCGGGCGGGCAGGCAGCCCTGCCGGCACCCGGCTCCCGGCTGGCAGCCCCGCTCTCCTCCCCAGCGCCGGCTTTGCTTTTAAGGTGGAATGCCAAAAATCATCCTGCAGACGCTCCTTCCTGCGAGGACTGGGCTCTCAGCTTGGAGGTCTCACCCTTCCCTTTCCCCCCTGCCGTTATCTCCAAGGTGCCTTTTCGAGCTGTTTAGTGTTTCAGGGGCCGACTAAGGAAGGATGCTCCGGCCAAAACCCGAGCCTTGACCCCGGCAGTAGGGCATCGCTTCCCGAAGCCAGCGCTAGCCTGGTTTGCCCAGGCAATTAGAGACATACACAAAGAGTTAAAACAAAAATCTGTACAGTGTGATAGAAAAATTTTCAAGATCAGATGCACAACCGCAGAGCTGCAATTGCATATACATATGCTGGAAAAAATAGGACACGCTCTGTATTTTAAATTCAGCTTCATGACACTCCTTTACTCCAAAATTGTACAAAGATCAGAAAAAGATGGGGGGTTTTTTTNGGAGGAGCAATGATAGAGCCGTTCCTGCGGTCGCAGGGCGCCGGGAGCAGCACTGCGGGGCGGCGGTGCCCGGCGGTGCCCGGCTCCCGCACGGGGGATGCCGCTAAACCCCCCCAGCGCCGCTCGCCCCCGCCGCTCCGGGCATTATTCCNCATCGCTTCCCGAAGCCAGCGCTAGCCTGGTTTGCCCAGGCAATTAGAGACATACACAAAGAGTTAAAACAAAAATCTGTACAGTGTGATAGAAAAATTTTCAAGATCAGATGCACAACCGCAGAGCTGCAATTGCATATACATATGCTGGAAAAAATAGGACACGCTCTGTATTTTAAATTCAGCTTCATGACACTCCTTTACTCCAAAATTGTACAAAGATCAGAAAAAGATGGGGGGTTTTTTTATTGCATCAGGGCTTATGATGTGTGATTGATAAGAAACCAAGATTTAATTTTTTGTCCTTACACCTTCTGGACACAGAGACAGCCCTTTAGGACCAGACTCTGTTTTTAAGGCAATATTCCCAAGTCTTAAGATTTAGTGGACACAGGTTTCCTGCTTCTCATCCCTCTTTGCACAGAGCACCTCCCCATTCTTTGTATGGACAGCCCTGATACTGCAGGCAAAATCACCTCTCCACATGGACACACGGCACACACAGGTACACAAACAGGGTGTATGCTCAAATCATCACATTTTCTTATTAAACACAAAATGAATGACACTTCTGTAGAAGCTACAAATTAGGACAGGATTTTTCCCTATTTGAAACTTCCAGACTATGCAAAGCAAGTACATCATCCTTAAAGGATGCTCTTGGTACTAGCACCTGTTCAAACGCTGGCAGCAGAACTGAATTTCGGTGATCACTTTAAAGAACTACTTTCTAAATGCTGCTTCTCCTCTAGTGGTATGGTAACCACACTTGCAAGTTCAGTCTGTAACATTCAGAAAAATCAGAACCAAAAATACTCTTAGTGGTACCTCATTCACACTGCAAAAAGGGAACCCTCTCTTCCTCCTGCGGGATGCTGACCAGCAAAATGCCATCAAGGCCAGGTACTGAACACCGGGTTCAGCTGTACCAGCATTAACAATTTAAAGTACTGTAAGATCTAACTTTATCAGAACCAGGTTTTCTGTCTCCGTACACACCCTTGACTTCATTCTTTCTCAGATGGACCAATGCCTTTAACCATTCAATGATTATTGACACAATAATAACACACCCAGAATATTTCCACTGATTTACCCACATGGCATGGTGTGGCTGGGAAACGATTTGTCTGTTAGCTCCTACCTCCCCATGCACCCATAAACACGACTTTTCTACAGCTGCATGCTCTATTGTAAATCCAAGCTCTGATTCCAAGACAATGCAATACAGAATTGCAAAACCTCACTTGTGAGCTATGTTCAGACCAGATTTGTGCTAACGATGTGTAGCACATAAACGTGTGCCAGATCATTTAGAACATATGAATGCATACATACACTTTTAAAATAGATTTTTCCACCCATGCCCACATACAAATGCTTGTGAAGCCTGTTTAAAGAACCTAAAACTTTCAGCCACCAACAATTAGGTAAAATACAGTCTCACTAATAACCAGTGTCAAGAAAGAACATATATGAAGACAAATTTTCCACCTGTCCAAAGCATAGAACATGGCACAAAACACATTTGAACCACTGCAAGAGAGTATAAAACCCAGCAAATGGATCAAACAAGCAAGTTAATACACAAACAGCTCATTTACACACTCAAATTAATTACAGGGCCATAAAGCAAACTACTACCTAGAGAGAAAGCAGGAGCATCATTGCTCCTGGTTCCCAGTGTTTTCTGAAGGAGATACGAAGTGGGCATGGTGACTTAGTACATTAAATGCAATTAACATTAAAGAGGACTTACTGCTATTTTTTGGAGAGTCGTTTTGACTGATGTCCATGTGTCCAATCTTCTATCCAGGATTAGGATAAATTTAGTGTCAGACTCATGTTGACTGCAAGATAAAAAAATACCAATAACCAGATAATGTTTTGAGAAAAGTGACCCTGTTACCAGAAAAACCCCCAAACCCAAGAACACCGAATGCAAACCACATTCTGGTACTGAGGAAATGTGACTCTGTTCCCAAAAAAACCGCAAACGCAAGAACACCCAATGCAAACCACATTTTAGTATTTTTACAGATCCTGAAATTCCCTTTGAAAAAATTTTCCTGAGCACCCAGACTCTTTCCAGTGGTGCTTAGCAACAGGACAAGGGGCAACAGGCACAAACTGAAACACAGGGAATTCCATCTGAATATGAGGAAAAATGTCTTTCTCCTAAGGGCGACAGCACACTGGAACAGGCTGCGAGGAGAGATTGTGAAATCTCCTTCTCTGGATATTTTAAAAAGCCACCTGGGGCTTTTAATATCTCCAGATATTCCAGTGCAACCTGCTCCAGGTGAAGCTGCTCTGGCTGGGGGGCTGGACTAGATGATCTCTAAGATTCCTGCCAACCCAAGCCATTCCCTGATTGTGTGAACTCCACAGCTCCTTTCCCACCCCAATCTTTCCGTGATTCCGTGATTGTGGTAGCCCAGGGTTAAGCATCACCTCTGATTTGTGTGTGAGGTGGTGACAGCAGATTGCTGGAGACCAGATTGCTCTTGAAACCCAAACTGGTCTTGAGAAGGGGCCTGCAGAGGCCAGAGGAGCTGTGCCCCTGCCCAGCGCCTCCAGGGTGCCCAGCAGCCTCCCCCAGCTGATGCCCCAGACCCCCCTGCCTTCACTGCCCAGATCTTCCTGCTGAACTCAGGTTACCGCAGCCAAGCGATGACTCCTGGCTTGTTTCGGCAGGAGACAGCAGAGATGACACCAAGCCAGGGCAGGGCAATGCCAGCCTGGCAGAGGGAATGGAGGAGCTTTTTTGGTGCTCAAACAGGCTGTCGTGGCTTCCCCAGCACGTCCTGCGGGGGAGGCAGCGATTGCTCCAAGGTGTTTTCCAACACACTGCGGTTCACTTGGCAAGCACAGGCTTCGTGACATCCCTTTTAACACCCAAATCCTTTGAGTTGCTTTGAAATGCCCAGTCTGACAAGCGAGCCAGCTGTACCGGGGTGCAGGTCTGGCAGGGGCCCTAACGCCCGGCTGCCCTGTCTGTAATTCAAATATTCCTTTCCAGGCTGGCTGGGAACAGCCCGGCCAGGCTCCAGCTGTGACAGCCACCCTGCCAGGCAGCCTGAGCTACAAACTGCAATCACGTCTGCACGCAGCCACGGCTAGGCCAGCTTCTAACCGAGTCCTCCAACGGGAGGGTATTTACAGGACACTTAGGTCATATTTGCAATATTTATTTGGTGGATGCTGAAACAGGATAGCCATGTCCCACACCACCCTACCCGGGCACCTCCGTGCTGGGGAGAGGCTCCCAGTACACGTGCTGGCTCCCCAGAGGTGGCTCAGGTGTCTGCACCAGGCACGGCCCTGTACAAGCAGCCTCTCGCCAGCATCATCTCCGCTAATTCCTGTGTTTGGCAAGGCAAACACATGGTGGGTTACTCAGAAGTATCACATGGCAAACAACACTTGGCAACTTCACTATAGAAAAAAAAAGATGACACTTGAAGCCAGTGCAGGAGCTTTCATCGAGTGCACATCTTGCTGCTCTGGTCTGTGGCAGCTACAACTCTGACAAATATATTTAAAAGGAATTAGCAGCGGTGCTCAGAGGGATAAAAAATAAAATTCCCTTTGACCATGACAACAATTGACTGAAGATATGTAGAGGCATATCTGTGTATGACCCATTTACATATGGGTCATACACAGAACTTCTACATGTAATAAAGTCTGAGGTTGTGAGCATGGTGAGCGTGACTTTTCAGCCAAAACCTTTTTTTGCTTAGAATAGTTTAGGCAACATGAGACAGTTCTGCAGGTTTCTCTTAGCTCTGTTCACCCCCACCATGAGCTGTGTGACCCAGGTGGGTGGGAATGGGCCAGAGGATCCTCTGGTTTGAGGCAAAAATAAAACCCTTTGGTTTTTCAGCACACTCTAATATTTTAGAAGGTATGTCTCTGAGCTGTAAGAAACAATTCCCCAACTCCTCATGGTGTTTCCCAAGAGTCTGCAATTGAAAAAGGTAAATCGTGTTTACACAGAACTGCTGTAATCATAATAAAACCTGAAGAAAAACCCCAGAATCCAAGTAATTTAGAAAAGGCAGCCAGACTGTAGTGCACTGCCAGTTAAGAAAAGCCAGAGCAAGCCATGAACTCAGGACAAGGTTATACTCAGAGAGCAGCCTCCGAGCACGCTAATTTACTTTTATCAGTTACCTTGCAGAAACAAAGAAGAAAGTTCCCAGCAGTCTGACAGCCTTGACATCTACTGTGGGAAATTTGTCATTTATTCTAGGGCCAGTGGAAAAAGTCTGTGACTACTTGCAACCCAGGCCTTGCAGGTTTATCAGATTTCCAGGCCTGTGATGTACCTTTCAGACTGACAATAAAAATAAATCAATGCTTTCTAGCAAGGCTCTGAGGGCTGTTTGCTTGCATCCAGCAGCAGAAAGATGGAGACAGATAACCAGGGCAAGGACTACTTCTCTCTGGGTGTTTATTGTTACTTTTTTTCCCCTTATCCTTAACTTTGTATGCGTTGCAGGATGCACCAGACTAAAAATAAAGACCTGGGATGTTTTGCAGGACTTGAAATTGGATCCTGGAGTCTGCAGTTGTGAGATTTAGCACAGGACTGAGAGACTCCTTGCCGCTGGTGGGATCAGAGCACGCCGTCATGACCTGCCCAACACTGAAATTCAGAGGTATTTATAGCCAACAGCAGCCTGCACTGTGCCACTACTCTGTGTTATCAGTCACAGCTCTAAACCACTTTGTACCTCACCTCCCAGTCTAAATGAAACAGGCAAAGCTTGTCTAAATACCAAAAAGCTGGCTAGTCAAAGAATAGAATAGAATAGAATTAGAATAGAATAGAATAGAATAGAATAGAATAGAATAGAATAGAATAGAATAGAATAGAATATTTCAGTAGGAAGGGACCTACAGAGAATATCTGTCCAACTGCCTGACCATTTCAGGCTGACCAAAAGTTAGAAGATGTTGTTAAGGGCATTGTCCAAATGCCCCCTGAACACCGACAACTTGGGGAATCAATGACATCTCTAGGGAAACTCTTTCAGTGTTTGACACCTGCTCAGCAAATAAATGCTTCCTAATATCCAGCCTACACCTGCCCTAGCACAGCTTTGAACCATTCCCACACATCCTATCACTGGATCCCAGGGAGAAGAGCTCAGCACCTTCCTCTCCACATGCCATCCTCAGGAAGCTGCAGAGAGCAGTGGGATGCCCCCTCAGCCTCCTCTCCACACCAGACAAGCCCAGAGCCCTCAGCTGCTCCTCACAGGACATTCCTTCAAGCCCTTCCACCAGACTTGCTGCCCTCTGGACACAGTGAAGGACCTTCACATCCTTTTTAAATGTGGCACCCAGAACAGCACACAGTACTCAAAGTGATGCCACACCAGTGCTATATACAGAGGGATATTTTTAGTTTTCAAATTTTACTTTAATACTAATTAGGACAGTTTTTTGTAATAACAATCTTACAGATATTATAACTGACTTCAACTGATTTTTATTTTTTTATTTAAGCTTCTACTGGAATTCTGGCTTAACTTGGAAGAGATAAATTCTTTCAGGCTTCAGAAAAGATCTGTATTTGTTGTAAAGACGACACTGTCACAGTCCTCAGTCCAAGCCTGGATAAAGTGCTGCTTTATCACTCCTCGGGTCTCTTTTCTGTACATACCAGGATCTGTCACACTCACCTGTGCCTCTGCTTCAAGCACACCATTGCAGGTGCTGCTCAGCACAGCCAGCCTGAAGGCAGGCAGGGTAGCATTTTGAGTTGGATGTGCACGGAATAGAAAGTGGGGACCTACTACTTATTTTCCTTTACAGCTCATCCACACGAGCACTTTCTGCAGCTGCCTCCTGCCTGCAGCACAGTTCCCAGGAATACTAAAAATTAACTTGCCTACAGGACTCACCTTCTTCCTGGCTCTGTTATTAATGCACTTGCCTCGAGGACTCAGGAGTAGCTTTCAGCATCCATCTCCTTTATCTAACAATTATTTCCAGGAGAAAAATGCCTCATGAAATTCAGCTTCCCAAAATACTTCAAACCATTCAGCTTCCCCAAATACTACAAATCTGACATCCATGAGGTTTTCTCAGACTGGGTAGGACACCAGGCAGTTCCTTTGCACAGGAGAGGCACGGGGTGTGTGGTTTTGATCTGCCCCTGCACATCCACAGGCAAGGAGGTGTTGGTGCACCCACACCTAACTCCGATATTTGAGGAAAGAAAATACTTCTGGCAGGTAAATATTTACCTCTTTTAAGGACTTTCTGGGGCAGAGTCTGACTCCTAATCCCACAGTGTGATGCTGCTGAGGGATGAGTACACAGGGGCACCAGAGCTGACACAGACCTGCCACCCTCACCTAGGTGATGCTTTGCCTGGTCACCTGAGCCTTTCAGCTCCACAGCGTTAGGGAGCACACGTTTTTAAGGTGATCAGATATTGGGGCAGGCTGTTATGGTGGTAGGAGGAGCAGAGCAGGACGGGTAAAGTGGTTTTACTAAAAACATGCCGAACATGTTTGAATCACCAGCAAGCTCACAGCTCTCATTAGTTTCTTGATTGAGTTTGACCTATTAGAGGGACAGCAAGACTGCTCATCATGCTAATGCCGGGGTGTTTACAGTCAGATGGAATAAGAAGCCTTGGAGAAACCAGACAGAGCTGGGAAGTGCAGATGCACAGACCAGGGCTGCCTGCACAGGACCAAGGAGAAACCCCTCTGGCCAACACACACTTGGCATGGTCCTGCTCCTGCTGGGCCAGTGCTCTGTGCACCAGGAGCCCCTGAAACCTCTGAGTCCATCAAAAAGGGAAAGAGGAACCAGAGGCTTTTTTTTTTTTTTTTTTTTTGAATAGAGGTGCCCAAACACTCCACACTTCTTCCAAAGCAGCTGCTAATGGAAAGCTCCCACCTAGCTGCTGTCAGCCTGCTCTCCCTGCAGGAAGAAATTTGCCAAAACAGGCATTATTCAAGAAAATTAAGCATTCCAGGTAACTGAGTCACCAGGCTCAGCAGCAAGAAATAGGAGGGCCATTAATCTAAGTATACAGCCCTGTATGAGGCACAGGCAGACTGTCAGCAGCTTAACCCTGGCACGCAGGCAGGTAATGGGAACTGCTGCTCACTGCTGAGCCATCACCTGTCACGGGGACCCCAAACTCTTTGTTCCTGTAATTAGTCTCTTCCTCTGGTTTCATTTCTCTTTTTCCACAGTAATGACTCTCCACTTGTACACGTCAAAATATTATTTTGCAGTGGCATGGCATATTTAAGTGGTGACACATGCCAAAGCTTGGGGAAAGCTTGCTGTTAATTAGAAACTTAATAAACTAAATGTGTGATACATTCCAGCTGACAGGTCACAGGGACGATGTCCACTTCTTACTCTGCAGTTCCTGGCACATCAAATACCACACCTGGACCTGCAAGGGCTTGCTTGCATCCCTCTGTGGTGCTCTGAGAGCTGAAGAAGCCCCTCACCCCACACACAGCATTACCCTGAAGATCCCTGCCTGACCCAGGCAGGACCCACACCTCTGCCCACCGAAGACAAGAGCTAAAAGGGAGCCTGGTACCTTGGGACTGACGTTAGGTACGTTAAGACTTTAGATACATTCTCCTCAGGCACCTCATTGAAGCGAGCGTTGTCGGGGAGGGTGATAATCCAGGCCTTGTCCTTTCCTCTTCCCCCTGGAAAAAAGACAAGGATGCTTCCCTGGCCACGTGTGTGAGGAGGGCCAGCAGCAAAGCCCAGGTGCACCAGGTCAGAACACACGCTGCCATTGGTAGGGAGGTTTTTCACTTCACCAGAATAGCAAAACAAAGCCAAATCCTGCCTCTGAGTCCAAGCACAACACGCAAGTGCAGGTGCTATAAACAAATGTATTAAGTACCAGATACTTCCTTTATTTACTGACTGTACTTTACATAGGACAGCAAAAGAGATCAGAAGTACAAGGGCCAATAAACACACTGGTCTGGAACCTGCAGAAATGCAAGCAAAGTGCTTGTTAATGCACTGAGTGTTGGGAGGTAAGAATATTTTACAGTTTGGCACGAGACAGAAACCTAATCTGCTCTTTCAAACTGCCTCAATGTTTTATTAACAACATTTCTAGTGGCACTGGATACTACCTGATGGGTAATACCCCGTGTGGAGTATCATTCTGACAAATAGCAAGGAAGTCTATCTGGAGTATTTAATTACCACAGAGAGTGAGACAGAGAGACCCTGAAGAAGTTCTTGTACTCACCAGACAGAAAAGCAAACTCTTTCATCAGATCATCACTGATGTCCTTTGCACAGATGGGTATTGCAGTTTCTGGAGAAAGGGAAAAGCAGCAATCAAAATGAAGCACAAATCCAAAGCCAACACATTTATCAATGTGTTAATCCAAAGGTGGAACTTGAACCAAGCGCAGCTCCCCTTAACTATACCTGAAATTTTGTAACAAAGGATATATGGATCTCAGAGATGTTATTTCTAATGTTTCTAATGACTCTAACAGGGTGAAAGCCACAAGTCAGCAACAAATGTATTCCACTAAATGTACCAAATGTGCCCCTTAGCTTGAGTGCCCTCCCTCAACAGGCCGTATGTACATATCCAATGTAAATTTTTATATTTTGGAGTTAGTAATTCTGCTCCCTGTTTTACAAAGTCTCCCAATGCTTCCTAGCCTTGGCAATGCAATGGGCTGAGGTTTCTGCTGGGAGCAGCAGCGTCCAAGGCTGCTGCACTGGGAACAAGGTTGGGCTTTCAGACTGTTACAGTCTTTAATTTTGAACAAATAAGCTTCTGAAGTCATGTTTTCACCTGGCATGGGGCCAGAGACATTGGAGAGGCTGCTGTTCTTGTGTTCAGTTGTTAGATTTCTTCTTAATTAAATAATGGGAGAGGCTGTTTTAATGCCGTATTTAGCACCATGATCATTTCAGTGGCAATGAAGCGCATCGGAACAACACACACAACTTTACCTTTCCCTGGGAGAAGGAAACAAAGACCAGACTGACTAAAAACAAGAGGAGCTTAAGGCTGGCAGACATTTTTCTGGATTATCTATAAATGGAATGACAGCTAAAAATTAAACATCCTTGTTCCTGCAAATAAATGTTTTGAAGCACATCTATACAGATTAAAGTCCTTCGGCTTTCCGATAATCAAATTTTAAACACTGATTATTTCACAGAGCTGGTCCTAGGGAATAATCTTCTGGCTCTTTTGAATCAGACAGGCTGCATACTTCAGCACACTCCAGCATAATCAATATTTTTTCTATTTCCCTTTTTCCAAAAGCTTTCTGTTCACTTCTACTTTACCTAAAGATTTTTCAGGCCCGTGCAGTGCTGCAGCACAGCAGCCCAGATGTGCAGGAGGTGGGGGGTACTCGTCCTCCCACAGCCCCCACCAGGCACGGGCTGCTCTCTGCCCTTCTATGCACATACTGCTGGTTTTCCCTCTTGTAGATAAAAGTGTGATTTTTGTTTGTTGAGGATCGAGCCTCAGTCCCACTGGCATCTACAGAAACATTCTTGATTTTAACAGGCCCTACAACTGGTCTTGGTGAGAAAGAAGTTTGTCTTGCAAAGATATTTCAAATATTTGTCTCTCATTCAACTGCTTCACCCAACTTGAGGACAAGCAGCAGCAAGAGATTTCTCCTCTGTTGATTTTTTTTACCAGGTCAATAGTTTCATACTGATAAAATCCACATTTAATAACTTAATAAGCTCCAACACATGAAGTAGATGATATTAAACGTGTGTCATTGAAAATACAAGACAAAAGCCTGTGCTGTGCACACATATCTGTCACAAATCAGTGTGGGGCTGCTCAGCAGCCTGTCTGTGTCCACAGGCAGGGTAAAGCCTGCCCCCAAAGCTCACCCTGCCTACCCCTGGCTTTCCCCAAAATGCAGCACCAGCCAAGCCAGGCACATCTTGCCATGTGCTGTAACAACCCCCGTGACTCAAGTGCTCAGCAGTAACAGCAAACACAGCTCCAGGCTGAGAGTAAATGCAGCTTTTGTTTTGGTTCTGCACTGATATGAGAGGGATGTGCCCATTAATTGAGGCTGATCAGGAAACGGGCTGGAGAAAGGAGGTTAACCTTTGCATGGTCAAAAAAAAAAATCACTAAATTTAAAAGTTTCACAGGACATTTTCTCACTGAGAACCACCAAACAATCTGCAGGGAGGCAGGGGGAGTTTGTACCCATCCTCTGGGGAGCAGGATAATCCAGCAGTGACAGAGGAGCAGGATGTCTGCCCTCTGGCAAGGTCAGGGCACAAAAACAGCCTGATTGTGGTCTGATTAGAGCCGCTCCTCGGCCAACTCATCCCTGGCACTCACTCTGTGTTGGCCACTGAACTCAACCTCCTGGGCAAATATTAGGGAAAATCAAGGGCTGGCATCAAATTCAGAAGCATGTTGCTTCTGAATCATTTGGATGCTGCCATAAATCCTGTACAGAAGCAGGACCTTTGTCCTCAAATGTTAATCTCTGGAGAAAGAGCGGTGAAAGGCAGTGAGGCACCAAAGACATCAGCCTCTCAAACGAGGCTTCAGCTGATGTTCTTTAGCAAACTGGGGATTTGTTATTTAAAGGACACTCTTGGGACAATACAGAAAAGACCCCGGGGTACTGCCCAGTGCTGGCTATGGACAGCACAGCCAGCCTGCATCTCGCTTGGCACAGCGTGGAGGAAGTCAGGGTTTCGAGAAAGTCCACTCATTTCTTTCAAAGCCAAAAAGAGGCTTTGTGATCATCAGCTGTTATAAAATCAAGCCTGAATTCCCCATGCTACAGCATCTCAGAGCACTTTACAAACTGCTGTCCCCACACAGCTGGCACGACCTCAGGTTTTAGGGTCTTATTAAAACAGCAGCACCTGGATGGTAAGTTGTCATAACAGCGTAGTGCCATTTTTATAAAGGTTCTAAAATGGGCATTCATAAAATGTTGCTGCAGTTATTACACTCAGAGAATCCTCAGCAGGGGGGAGATTGTTGCCATGATACAGAGTTTTGGAGGCTGCGTGAAACCAAGCAGGGAAAAGACCAAGGGGGAATTCAGAGCTCTGTACCCCACTGAGGAAAGCCAGCGTGGCTCAGCAAGGAGCCCTGCTGAATCTGTCCGGTCCCCATTTCTTGGTTTCCACAGCCCAGAACATCTCACAGGGCCCCCTCCAGAGGGGTGTACCTCGAGGCCAGTGCACAGACTGCAGTGCTGAGAACGATGCCCATTGTCAGTGGTCACCCCTTTCGAGGGGATGCAAGAATGCAGGGACTTTCACGTATGGTGGAGGTCTGCAGTGACATCCAGAGAGGGGACAGCTCCTGTAGCAGTCCAAATCCCTCTTGTAACACTCAATTAAACTCTTAAGTGCTTTGCTCTTAGCAACTATTGTTTTCTTTTCTTCACCAAACTTCCCAGGCCCGCAGCATCTGCAGGCACAGCTGTGTAACACATCTGCCAAGCTGCCTCACGCTCACCACGCTGACCAAACACTGTCTGCTGCTAGGAAATCCATTTGGAGAGGCCTTGCTGTGAATGAAGAATAGCAGCTTTTCATGTGGGGGTTGCTGCTGTAGTCTAGGGAACAAAACTGAAGTAAATCAAATGAAAAGTGTAAAGGATCACACTGAGCTTCTCCATGATCCGCCTGTTCTCAGCTGCTTGTCCCTTTGGACACCCAGCAAAGCAGCATTTATTTGGTACTGAGGGAACCTTCCAATCAGCACATTTGAAACTGATTTCCACGTCTCCTGGTGACTTTCTGGGCTAAGTGGGGTAACCAGCCAGCATCTGTCTTGGGCTGTCCCAGCACAGGAAGGCCCACCTGCCCCAGCAGGTGCTTTGAGGCTGACACCGCCTGTAGCACAGCCCTACACACACCAGCAGTGTTTGCAGGAAGCTCTGGTGCTCGGGGACTTTCAGTGAGCTGGGCTTTCTCCAGCTGCCACAGGCACCCCTGTCTGAGGCCAGCGTCAGTGCAAGCCTCCCCAAACAGCCCATGGAGCACAGACTGGGGAGGGTGCAAGGATTAAGTCATTCCCATTTTGCTTTGTGCATGAATGGGAACCAAACTCCCTTGGAGCAGAGTGCCCCAACCATGAACCCAGCACAGCGTGGAGAGTGGCCCTTCCAGCTTCTCCTGCTGATGCTGCTCCACTTTGCAAAATTAAATATTCACTGGGGCAAAGAACAGAAATACAGCCCTGCATCTGAGGACAAAGAGCAATTCACCACCTGCAATCTGTCCCCAGCCCAGCCCGGACTGCCATACCCACTCCACACACCCTGCATCACTCTCCCTCTCCACACACCATGTCCAGAAAGCAGGACAGAGGGAGTTAATAGGGGGAAAAAAATACTACTTTGCACTGTCTGCAACCTGCCCTACTGCGAACAGCACGCTTGCCCACCGCCTACACAAAGCCTGTGCCAAGTGCCAAAGTGCCTGTCCCTGGCTGCAGAGGAGGAGAGGGCAGGAGGATGGAAGCAGCTGCCCTTACTCCCCACACCCTGCTTCAACCAGCACCTTCCAGGGGATCTGTCCCACCTGTGTGCTTCCCCAACAAGCTTACACCTGGAGTAGGATCCCAACATCCACGTGACCAGACCCAGCTCCTGCGTCTCTGTCCTGCCCAGGAACAGGATACACTGCTGGGTACAGGCAGAGCAGATGTTTACACAGCGCTTGTAGGAACCGGAGCCAGGAGGGGCTGCCAGCCGGCCAAGGGGCACGAGGCTGATGGAGATAGCCCAGGGCACGTGCACTGCAGGACGTGTGGCACAGAACACCACACTGTGCTCCTCAGCAAGGCCTGCTCTATTCACCAAAAGGTTATTTGTAGGACCTGGTCTGAGCAGAGAACGGACAGACAAGGTCATGAGGCTGCTTCCTGGATCTGAGAGTGAACTCTTTGGTAGCTGAGAGCAAATCATGTCTCCAGGGGCTTCAGGTCCTCATCTGGGAACAGAACAGGCACAGGTGCTGGCAGGGTTTGGTGTTAGCAAAGGGCCATGAGCATATTTGATGACAGGAGCAGGAGAGACCCCTGCAGCCCCTGCCCACCAGGCTGATGAAGGTGTCCATGTCTGCACGGTTGTGTGAGAGCTGGCACCAAAGGGCGAGTGCTAAACACCCTCCTGATCCAACTGCTGGGTGGTGTTGGACCAACCTGGACAGCTGAATAAACCATGGCACCGGTTTCTGGATACAACAAAGAGCAGAAGGTCTTGGGATCAGCCATGAAGTCCAAAAGACAGGACTCGGTGGCTTCCTCCCCAGAGACCTCAGGCTCAGGGATCATTTTTCCCTACAAGTGAGTTTGCAGCGCGCTGGCTCACAGGGGCTCGCACGTCCCCCACCCAGCACTTACAAACATTCATAGGGCAGACAAGCAGAGAGGGCTGCTAATAATAAGAGACATTTCCACTCTGTTCCACCAAAGTCATCCATGCAGAGCACATGGGGGTTAACAACCTTACACTGCAATTACACCTCTACAGCTGAGGAAACAGCCTGACCACAGGTTTAGACCTGGGAGGCCCTTCTCCCCACGTGAGAAATAGCCTGCAGTAAAGCATACCTTGCATCAGTGTCCTTCTCTCCATACCTGAGAAGTTCAGCTGCTAAAGAAACATAGAGACTTTGTCGTGTAAAGTGCATAAGCTGCTGTGGGACTGTCCTGCACTTGCATGTGACCTCAGGTAAGCTGCAGAAGCTACACGTGTCATCATTAGTCACTTCTAAGAGCACCTCTGAGCTGCACACGCCCTCGTATGCACCAAAACCACGTTCAGCTGTTAGTGCATCCTGCACAGCCATCACACAGACCCTTGGCACTGGCTGTACCTGCAGCAAAGACAAGGCACTGCTGCTGTCCAGGGCAGCCACGCAGAGCAAATTCTCCTTTAGCCATCCCAGTGTACGAACAACAAGTGCTGCTGCTGCTGCAACAACACCTGGCACAACCAACAGTTTGTGATTCCAGGTGGTGCAGCCATTCCCCACGCCAAGTGAGTGACACAAAAGACACATTAAAATATTTATGGCAGAAAGCTTCAATACCTGCAAGTCCCTTTGTCCCCACAGCCCACGGGGACAGCTCGCACCTCTCTGCAGTCAGGGGAGCATCTGCAGTCCCCGAGCCCTGGGCTCAGCCTGCAGGCACCTGCTGCCTATCTACAGCCAGCCAAAACCAGGCTTTCATCTTGAGGGAAAAATTAGCAATTAGATTAGGTTTATAAATGCCTATTTTTCTGGAAGATATGATGTATTGATCCTGAGGAAGATGATGGGGCTCCCGGGCCAGTTCTGTCAATACCCTCATGGCAAACCTCCACCTGCACGTAAATCTCACAAACCTCTGGTAAATTCTTGAGCTGGCAGAGGCTTGCAAAACCCACTGCTAGAGGGTGCCTGAACTGCCACCACTAACATTTCCTTGGAAGAGCATCAGCACAGTGCAGGGAATAAGGGATGGCAGAGCCACGAGCCGAGCTGCACCCCTGGAACATGGTGGGAGCCGTGATGGACAGGGTGGTGCAGTGCTGGCAGCACACCCTGGTCCCCGGGCCACAGGTGGCAGCGGGGCCATCCCAGGAGCAGCCAGGCCTGGGTGGCCTCACACGGAGGCAGGTCAGCAGCAAACACCTCCTTCGGAGCCAGGCAGGACAGATGCCAGCAGCACCCACCATGCCCCTGCAAGGCCTGCATGTCCTGCACGTGGCATGAAGCTCCCACCAGGATTAGTCCATCGCTAGGAGTGATGGCTTGGTCACCTCACCAGGTTCAAGGACGCCTTTAATTATCTCCTCTCAGACTGGGGAAGATTTTTAAGGAACGGCTCACTCTATTTTCAAGCTCCTTCTTTTACGTCTCCCCAAGCACCTGCTCCAACACAGCGTAGGAAGCAGGATGCAGCACCAGATGGTCCTCTCTTCTGACCCAGGGGCCGTGCTTCTCCTCCGAGGCCTGCCGGGGCTTATGTGCAGTCAGTGCTTCAGTGCAGACACACGTCCCCATCACACAAACCTGGGGGTGTGCTCAGCTGAGAAACTGTACAGCAAAAAAAAGGAAAGCTTCTGAAAAACTAGAATGACCTTTTCAAAAGGCTTAGATTTAGATACACTGAGGATAAGAGGAAAAAGGCAAAAAAAAAGTGCTGTGAAAGGAAAAGTAGATAAGAAATAGAAAATGTTAACTCGGTGCAATTCAGGTTTGAGGACTGTCATCCAGGCAGCATGACTGACCCACGGAGGAATGTCCTCACGGGACCAGCCCCATCAGAATCACCACCTTCCAACAGGAGCTGATCCGTGTGGTCAGAGGGGTGGGGCACCACCACATCCAGGCGTGCACAGAGCCACCTGGGATCTGGCCCCACAGCCAAGCTGCAAGCACTGGGGCAGGAGCATCCCACTGCCAGGCATCCCTCCAGCAACTGCAGTGGGGAAACACCAGTGTGGCTGAGCAGGAGCACCCCGGGCACCGGTATGGCACAGCTGCAGCCACTCACTGACACACAAACCAGCAAAACCTCATTCCTGCTGACCACGGGCCATTGCTGTCAGCAGGACAAGGTGCAGCCAGCCAAGGCTCCCAGACAAGGTGAAGCCAGATAAGGATCCCACGTTCATGGAAACGTCATCCTTCGATACAGTTCTGGGAGCTGGAGTGAGCAGGAGGGTCTGCAGGAGCTGTGGCTCAGCCACGCTGCCAGCAAGGAGGAGGAGGATGTTCAGGGGAGGTTAAAAGATCCAGGGTGTCCCAGTGTGCCGGAGACCATGGAGTTTTGGGGCCAGGGGGAAAATCTCTTCCAATTTATATTTAGCAACTGGGAAACTGTGGAAGCTTTGCTAAGAAAAGGTGAAGCAAAAGCAAACTAAGCAGCAACAAGGCTTACTTGTTACCTCCTGTTATGCTCTGATGTTTTCATGTCCAATCAGAAAAACTCTATTCTCATATCACACCAAACTAAGCAAAAATTGGGAAATATAAAAGCCAGCTCCATCATACGTGAATTCACGTCTATTGCAAGAAATGTAATAAAAGATTCTCAACACCCACTCTTTTGGATTGAACCACAGTGTGGGAGCTGAGAAAATCTAGTTTTTCACATTTCTAATATATAGCAGCTTCAATGTACTTTTAGTTTCTTCCTTTTTTCCAGTTTCAGCCACTCTTCCCTTACCAAAGAGAGCAGTACAGCACATTTGCCAGCACATTTGCCAGCTGTGCAGGAAAAGGCACATTTAGCATCTGCCACCAGTACCCATCTTCCCAGCCCAAACCATCAGCCCCTAAACCAGAGCCCATTCAGCACAAAAGACTTCCAAAACCCAACAAAAATATACAGACATCAGTAACTTTCCCATCATCATTCAGTACCACACAAACACTGCTTTTTCAAGGAGGAATTCCTGCTTTGTGCACAAAGTAACTCTTGGGAGATATATCAGCAGTAAATCCTTGGGCCCCACTACCTGCCTGGGGAACCTGGAATGAAGTTCACTGAGGTCACTGGAACAATTTCTTTCACAGCTGATATAGCCAGGAAACTAAACTATGCAGCCAGGTTCCCCAGTGGCATCACCTGGAAACTCTGCTGTAAAGCAAGGGAAAATAAACACAGTTTTTCCTGAACTGGAAGTGGAAATGCCCAATTCTGGCATTCCCCCATTGAGCAAAAGCACATTTCCAAATCCAGCTAACCATGTTCCTGCAGCAGGAGCAGGCCTGTGGAACAGAAAGTGAGATAGGGATATTGCTGGTGCTCGCTGGCTGTCTCACCACCCAGCCTTTGGTCAAACATCCCCGGAGCAGCAGGATAACTGTGCTGGGTCCCAGGGAACAGCTCTGCCCCAGGAGATCCTGACTCATCTCCGCTCTAAAACCAAGTCCAGCGTCGCCTGGGAGGAAAAAGGGATTCAGGAAACAAGGCAGCCCCACCCAGTCCCTTCCACCACCACTCCCCACACTCCAGCTCCTCTGCCCACCGATTTTCCAACGGCTTTAAATTTCCCTGTGTTAGGGAAGCTGGCAGATGAGATGGGCGAGGCTGTGGCAGCAGAGCAGGCTGAGGAGGGACCTGCACTGTGCTCAGCACATGCCAGAACAGCCACTGTCACAGCCACACGCGGCTGTCCATAGGACGTGGCTGAGGGCACTCGCCTGGTTTGTGGCTCCAGGATTTCCCTGCAAGTCCTCTCTGCCAAAACCAACGCTAACCTAAGGCTCCCACGACAGCACAACCAGGGCAATGTCCGAGCTCTGAACTCCCCATCTCCACGCACTCGGGGGGAAGCTCTGTGTCTCCAAGCATCCTCTAGCTCAGTGGCGAAGAGAGCACTTTGGAAAACTCTTTCTTTCCCCACCATGTTTTACAGTTTGGTTGTTCCCTCCCACGCAGCCCTGCTGTCACTTCACTTTTGTCCTGGTACATGAATGATAAGCCATTAAACTGTGGTTGTAGCAAATGTGATGTAGGGAGAGGAAGCGCATCCCACATACTACTGACTGCTCCCAGACTACTACTGCTCTGTGGCCCACCCAGAGGGTCTGGGCTGACAGAAGCACAGTTCTGCCACGCTCTGAGGGAGACCAAGCCATTTTAGAGATGAGAATGGCCATAAAAGGCTTAGGATTTTTACAGGCTTTTATCTCAGTCTAAGGCAGATACGGGCAGATCACCTTCTACTAGAAACAACCAGCAAGTTTCCAGTACTGCTACATGTAGGGAAATGGTTAAAACATGGTCCCAGATCAGGCTGAATGCTCAGAAATCAGCAATAAGGGAAAAAGGCTTCTGATTTATTTTTAATCTCATGATTTGGAGAACCTTACTCAACTTTGTCTCTTTTTCAATACTTTATTTTAAGAACCTATGTAGATGCCAAATCATGGGTCCGGATCCTGCAGCTATAACCACACAAGTGTGCCTTTGTGGGGTTATTTTGACTCTGTATGACCATTACACAAAGGTCATCTGCCAAAAGCTGGTTAGGAGAGAGGGCTCATGCTCAGAAGAAATGCAGTACCTGCTTTCATCTGGTTCCCATTACAGGGCTCACAGCAAACGTTCACCATCTGTGTCCCCATCCCCATGTCCCCAGCTCCTGCTCCAGCAGCGTGGGTGTTCCATGCCGACAGCAGCACAAGGAGGATTTAATCACATCCATTCAAGCAGCATCCTTTGCTAATTGACCATGACCACCCCTGCCTACATTAATCTACTCCATTTTCAGGGTGCGGGGAAATGAACAGGGCCAGGTGGGCAGGACAGCCAGAGCAGAAGGTGCTGTTGGCACCACCTCAGAAGGGCATGGACACAAGCAGCTCCTGGGAAGCAGGTGACACATTGGTAGGGCCCTCACCTGGGACCCACCCCCTGACAAATTCTTCCTGCACCCCCAATTGCGCTTTTCAAAGAGGTCAAGAAACCTGGAATTAGACAGGAAGCTTTTTTTGGGTCAGTGTGCCTTTTTTGTGCCTGGCACAGCTCCAAGAGCTCCACCAGCTGCAAACAGACATGGAGTGATGCCTTTGCCTGCTTTCGACTCCTGACAAGGTGTGCATCCTCTAGTGAAGCTGGAGTCGCCCAAGGTGCCACCAGCCTTCCTGGTTAAGGAAAGACCTCACTGCAAAAACACAGTAGCTGTATTTCCTGTAATTCCCCACAGGAAAACAGGAAAATAATGAAAAAGTGAGGGCTCCACACAAATGAAACATCGCTGAGGCAGCTATGGCCTGAGATAAGGGATCAGATTGCATTTGCTTCTCACATTCAGGGTGTGCAGCCACAGAACCACAGCCACATCAGTACAATGCTGCATTCCCGGCACAGCCCGGCATTCCGAGGTGTTTGAGGACCAAGGGACAAGGGAAGAATGATGAGGTGTCTGACAGAGACACACACCTTACACACATCTGCTCCCCTACTTCAGACGCTGGGAACGGGCAGTCGCTGCCAGCAGGCTGAGACACAACTTCCCAGGGAAGAGTTCTTGAGTTCTGGCCACAGGAATCCGCGCAGAGGGCTTGCACTGGCGAACATCCTCCTGTCACCGGCAGCACCTCCTGCCTTCAACCCGCACTTTGAGCCACGCATTCCGGCGACATGTCGGGGAATGTCAGCGGCGCGGGGGACGCGGCTTCTCCTGAACACCGGGGCCGTTCGCACCCATCGTGCCGTCCATTGAATAAATAACAGAACAGCACCTCGAATCCTCAGCCACCCGCGTGCGGCGAACCCTCCCGAGGCTTCCCCGGGCGGCGGGACCCGAGCGCCCACACCGCGCCCGCCCGCGCCCGGCACCGGC
>VXAD01001110.1:276621-347561 GCA_013399195.1 Dicrurus megarhynchus
CTCTTTCCCCCCTCTTTTTAGTCTTTTTCCCCCTTATTTCTTTCTGTTCCCTCTTTTCCTTTTTTCCTCATTTCCCTCCTTTTTCCTTCCTCCCCCTTTTTCCCTTTCTTTTCTTTCCCTCCCCTTTTATAATTTTTTTTTTTTAACTTACCACTATACCCAGTGCCCCCCAGCAAACCACCCTGCAGCTGGATTTACTCCCTGCCTTAGTGCCTGTATCACTTCTGTAGGAAAAAAAAAAAAAAAGTCATTTCCATCCTCTGCAAGCAGCATTCTAGCAAATTCCTTGAACGATTTATGAGAACTACTTTAAGCCGTACTACAGCCAATGCTGGCCAGAGCTCCAAGCACAGCACAGGGCTGACCCATCATTCTCAGTTTCCCTGATGCTGAGGTTCAAACGATTGCAGCTCATTCTCAACAGGAGCCTGAGCTGCCCAGGAAGGCAGCACGGAGAAGTAGATGTTCCTGTTTTTCCAAAACAACCTTTTAATTATGCTCTTTACTATAATAGCAGCCTTTTTCCAGCACTTCAGCAGTCAGGGCTATTAATTAAAGAGCCATGGTCCAACAGTGGTAATATAAACCCAGCATCTTTTGGTAGGCCCTTCTTACAGTGATACAGAATTTTTCAAGGAAAAACTACCCATTCGGTCAGTGCTCCCTGTTCGTGACACAGCAGGTTCTCACTAACCAACCAGTTTGGATAGATGATTTTCTGTCTGGTCATAAAGCACTTCTTGTGTGACAGGGAGAGCTCATGTGCAGTTACTCGTGAAAAAATCCATCTGATATGCGAGGCTACAAGTGAAGAAATACAGCCATGCCACAGTCCTGCTGCATTCTTATCACAGGAATGCTACTTGTCCTCAACTGCCACAGCTCATGGAGAAATGGGACCCATCCAGATGCTGAAAGTCTCTTTTTTGCTCAATGCACTGCTGTAACTGGGGCTCATCCCCACTGAGTGTCACACATGCACTTCTGACACAGGATTTTGGGGAAATGAAGCTACCCAGTAGAATATGCAGCTGTCACCCCTAAAGTTTTGCAATCAATCCATTTCTTGCTCTCTGAACAGAAGGCAAAGTGATTAAGCCAGGATCTGGATCAGGTCTCTGCAGCCAACACGCCCTACTCCAGCCCCAGGTGGGCTGGGCTGGGCCACGGCACTGGATGCTGGCAGGAATCCTGCACATCCCAGAGCTGCACCTCCTCCAGACAGTTCAGCTGACACAAGCCAGCCTCAGCCAGCTCTCAGCATGGAAAAGCTGCGTTCACTCAGACCGGAGGGTAATTGCTCATGGCTTTTCCTTATGGCCACTTAAGGTTCATGGTTTGGAAACCTGGCTGCTGCAGCCCCTCCTTTGGGGCAATTCACAACAAATGCCCAGCTATCCCAGCAAGGCGTTCCGCAGAGCCATCGTCCAGCTCCTCACATTTTACACTGGCAGAAGCTTCTTGGCATGTCTGTCTCCTCCAGAGCTCAGTGTTACTCTCTGCCTGCCCAGATATGATAAACTGAGAGAGGAGGACCAAGGAGACAGATTAAAAAGGAAACAATGACAGCCAGAAACATGGCTGTTTCTTTTTCGGGCTCCATGGCAATGTTCAGCATTCTGAGAGCGGCACATACAAACTTGTGTGTAAGGGGCAAGAGCCCTTTACAGCTGTGGAAGATCTTGACAGCACCTGCAGCACCTGTTTGCAGAGATTTATTTCATGTGGGTGCAAAATCTTAGGGAGATGGTGGAGGAAGAATTCCAACTCATTTCATTAAATCCAGATCAGAGGCTGAAAAAATCCACTCAAACAAAATTCAAAACCTCTTGAATTTGAAAAAAAAAAAGTTCTTTTTTTCCCCTTTCCCAGATTAAGGCTAGAAGGTTGGGTTGAGACTGGAGCCATTATTTGGATTTGAGAAATCACCCTTCAAAAATACCTGTTCAGTCAAGAGCTGAGAACTGGAAAAACAGAGCTGGCTAACAGAGGTTAGAGTCAAAGTGATGTCCAAGGGAATTGCTCACCTCTGGAATAAGCACAGCAACAGCAAACTACTTGTGCACAAGAGTAATTAAACTCAGGTTGGTTTTCACGAAGAGGGATTTTAGGAGGATTTTTTGTGCAGACAGCAGCATCGCCCCCAGTCCAGGGGTACCGTCCAGTGTGGGTCTTTCCAAGCTGGTCCAGGTGGGGCAGACCCTCCACAGCCCGTCAGAAATCCTGGCCCCACCGAAGCCAGCCATGCCCACACAGATTTAATCAGGAGGAGGATTTTATGTCTCCTACTTATATGTGGAAAAAAAGGGCTCCACTCTGTTCTGCCACTCTCACTTTCCCCCTGCATCAGTCAGACCTGCCTTATTTGTTGTTACAAGCCCTGGTTTTGGAAAGGAACACTCACACAGGTGCACACACACACACCCTTTCTCCAGGCCACACTGCATTTTCCAGCTCAGCAGGTTATCCCCAGACGTGTGAAAGCTTAAACAAAGCCCAATCCCAGCAGCGAGAACGCTGTGGATGCATGTCCTGCAACAGCTGCAGAGGGACAGCCAGGGACAGGGACACCATGACCCCTCCACGTGCCAAGAGTCCTCACACGCCAACAGCCTGACCTTAAAAAAACCGCTGTCCTTGTTAAAAATCACCTTACAACATGACATCGCTTCTCCTTTCTAACAAGAAGGGCTACATGGGTGTTTTAAATGCTAATTTTGGTGCTTTCTGAAATACTCGGTGACCTGCGGTCATCTCCCATCGCTTACATTTACAGCCTTTGTCCTGTCAGCCTGGGCAGCCAGCTCAGAGTAAAATCCTTTCCAGCTCTTCAGACGATTTTCACTATCGCTCCCTGGCGCTATTAAGATTCTCAATGCGTGTATCTGGTTTCCAATAGTACGGGCTGCCTCGGAAAGGTTAGAGTTTGTTTTAAATAGCTCAGCCATCTGTCCTGTGGTGCCTGATGGGAGCTGCAGAGATTGAAGCAGCCAAAACAGAATTTTTCAAACTGTCAGTTTTTCATTCCAAACATTTCAGTTTGAATCAGACCCATGTCCTTAAAAAAAAAGTTAAGTCTATATATTTTTCTTGTGTATTATACAAACACTGCGAGTCATGCTTTAGCAGTTTCCTTGTGTTGTTGGAATTTCATCAATGCAAATATTGGGCCTGAACCTCACCAGCACCAGGCACTTTGCAAACCTCATTTGTGTACTTCTGGGCTTTAAATAAATACTCATTAATAAATACTCATTTATTACAGGTAGCCACGACACACAGAACCAAGAACCAACACAGAGCAGTAGGGAAAACCCTTCATGAATGGAAAGCAGGCACGTGGACCTATTTTTCTCAGCCAGCTCCTAAATGTCAGCTGAAGCCCTGGGTTCACCTCTTCTAGAAAGTTAAATCAATTTATTCACTTAATTCACAGGATTCACTTTCTTAATTAAACATTCATTTGGGGGGAAATGAGTTGAAAGCACACGGGCCGGCCGTGTGCAGCAGCCGATACCAGCAATTGCTAATACACTGCTGGAAAAATAAAAATGTATGAGAAGCAACCAGTATTTCCTCAGGCAAATGCTGCTCCACATTAGACAACCAAGCACGGCCTTGCTGGCATCTACCCCCGGTGAAAATGCTGATGGTGCCCTTAGTCCTACACTGGAAAAGCCCACATAATCAACTATCCCCGAGGAGTTTCCAAGGAGACAACATAGACAACAAATATATATTAATCAGAACAACATACCAAAGTTTATTGATTACTTCAAACAAAAGTTTCTGTAATGAAAAAAGAGCAAGTTGCATTCATAAAAGGTAACATTCACATTCAATTTCCTTGATATAAAGCAACATAAATGTATAAAATTGCATTTAAGTGAAAAAAATGTAAGGTTGCAGTCCTTTTTCTTTGCAAGAAGCTGAAAATGTATCTGCTCATTGCCTGTATATAATTTATATTTTCTATACACTACATGTTTTTTTAAAAAAATTCATAGCTGGGAAATTGGATAAATGGTGCAGTATTAGGAAAGTTTTTCAACTGTGTGTATACAAATTCAATTTGAAGCTTTTATGCAATTCCAAGTCATTTATAATATTCCCGCAACGATTAGGATTAGTTTTTGAAAAGTCGCTATGACTACACCAAGCTCCACTGTTATCACATAAGAGTTTTAGAGGGAATCTTAATTACTTTCCTTATCTTTCAGTGTCACTAGTCAGTGATTAAACTTCAACAAATTATTATGAGAAAAACCCAGCCTTTTTTTCCTTCAAGTTTCTCCACCGAAAAGCCTGTACTGACCTTTTAGCCCTGACGAGCACCGTAACAGAGCAGCGGCATCGGGGAACACGAGCACCCACCACGGCCTCGCTGTCCCGTTGCTGCCACCCCAGCTTCCTGCTGCCCTACACCTTACAGCCACTACCACCACTTCTTCTTTGCCTCTCTAACCTCAAAAGGGGTCTCCTGTTTCCCCCGATTTCACAAGTCACCCACAGCAATACCAATTTCATTTCTGCCACTGCTGAATGATGAGGATCAGCTCTTCTGTAGGACCAGGGCAGCCTGGCTGTCCCAGCACCCAGCACTATACCAGTGCACTATCTGAAGATCCAAGCCCAAGAAAAACTGCATTTTCCCAAAAGAGCTGCTATTCAAGACATTCCACATGAATTCCACCACACCTGTCAGCACACACACTGTGGGTTTGAACATACAGCTATTGCAATGGCTTGTTCCAGCTGGAGACAGGACACTTGGAAACACCAAGAGAAAGATTTGGTGCTCAGAAGGCTCTGTCTCAAGACAGGCAGCAGAAATCATCCTGTTTAAGTGACTATTGAACAGTTCACACACATCAAGTTTCACTTTCCCACTGATATCACCAATGGAATTCCAGGAGAACAGACTTTGACCCTTGGAGTAGAGCATGACACAAGACAAACTGAGAAGCAAGGTGTCAGGCTTGGGACCATTTGGGCTTGGAATGGTTTTGAATCACAGGAATTAGGCATTTTAGCGCCCATTTTTTAAAGGTTATGTAAACACAAGTCAGCAACTGTATATTTAAGGAGAATGGTTAGATTTGGCATATAGAGCGTTTCTTCCTCGTATTCATCACATACTTGATCTGTAGGCACCACATTTTAGCAAGAAGAGTTGAGAACAGGACAAGGTCTGCAAGTTGAACTCTAGGTCTGTGAAATGAGCTAGGAAAACAGGAAAAAAAAAAAAAAAGGAAATGAAAGCTTTGCCCATGGGACACATGCTGGCAGTGCAGCTCCTTACTTGCATGCAGCAAGGAGTGGAGCCACGGGCGCTGACAGGGTGCAGACACCACGTGCGTTGAGGCCAGTGCAGAGTGTATAATACAGTGGTCCTGCCCAAACGTCCCCTCCCACGCTGGGTGCTGGCAGAGCAGCCACAGGGACTGCGCTCTCCCCTCTCCCACTCAGGTAAGGCCCATCCGAAGCCCTCATGATGCACGAGAGAATTTGCCAGCAGCTGATCCGCACCAGTTGAAGACGAACCGCAGCGGTGGCAGCCAGAGAGCAAGACTTGATTCTTCCAAAAATTAAAAGTCTGCGTGCGGTTCGACAAAATTTGGTGAGGAGAATGTTCTATCTAGTCCCAAATTGTTTTGTTGTATGTACATGACACAAAGCCCGAGCGAGCGGGAGCCAAACCCAGCGGCAGCGCAGAGCTTGGTGCTTCTGAAATGAGCCTTGGAGCTTCTCACAGGGGCTCCTCTGCCCCACTGCACACAGAGCAGGGCTGGGGGACATCAGCACGAGGGAGGGACTGTCACACCAACCAGCGCTGGCACACAGGCTGCTCTGTCACTGCTTATGACTTAACACAACAAAAAAAGCTGCTCTTTCCACATGTGAAGTATCAGAGAAAAAAAAAACAAAAACATTGAGAGTCAGGCATCTCACCTCTGCTGTGCAGGACCTAAAGAGAAGAGTTCCTACGACCATGGTACAGGTAGATTTAAAAAGAACATGCCAATTTAAAAACCAAATAAAATGTAAAATGAAATCAGGTTCATGTATTCAATATTAAACGATCTTCTTTTTTCTTAGTGCAAATAACTCAAGATGCAGTTTTATACGCCTGCAGGTTCACAGCCCATGTCCCTGGGATCAGCCAAGGACTACACTGTCACTCAGGCCTTTAAAGTGTTGGAGCAACTGCACAGTGCAGTAGTGTAAGCACAGCCACAGGAGCCTGGGCAGAGGGGCTCAGAGTCTGCCACAGCCCAACTTTTGGAATTCCTTTCTCCCCCACGAAAGCTTCCTTCCATCACAAACAGCCACAAAACAACCTTTTCTTCACCCTCCAGCAGGAATAAACCCATCAGCAAACTGGTTGTGGGAGGATGCTCTGGCACTTCCCAGCACTGCAGGTCTTCACACGGACACCACTGCTGTGGAGAGACCACAGACTGCTTCCAGCCATACCTGGAGGAGGGAGCAGCAAAAATTTCTCCCACATTTTCAGCTGATCCTGCCATGTGCATCTGGGAACCCATGGCTGGGAGGGGGCAGCCACCGGCCAAGGCAGCGCAGCCCCAGCACCAGGAAAGGGGCTCCAGGTGCATCCACCTTCTGTGTGAGAGGAGCAGCCTCTTCCCAGTGCCTTCAGGGGGCTGGAGGGGATGTTACTGGGTTGAAGTCTGTGCTACTTCTTTGGTCAGGCAGAGCAAGAGTTTTGAGCAGCTCTCTGCTGCTCTCGGACAGATCTGCAGCAGGCAGAGGAAGCCCCCGTGTGAGATGGGGCTGGCACTGCACTCTTGCACTTCGATTCATGCTGTTTTGGGTGAATTCCTAAAGATGCTTTCTCAGCCTCCAATGATGTAGAATTTGGCAGAATTGGTTTTCTGGGAGGGCAGGGAAGCCACAAGACCAAAGACACGGGTACCATGGGGCCAGTGCCCTGGCTGCTGCTCTATCAGCATGGCTGCTTACAGTCCTTGGTACTATCAAAGGTAACTGTCAGGTTAAACCCACAGGCTTTCCTACAGCATGACAATACGCAGTGTTTGTGTGGAGCACTTTAGGGTATCCTGAGAGGATATCTTTCTGCCAAATTAGTAACAGCATCTTCAGTCTTCACATAACCATTCTCTATACGTTTGTATGACACTAACACAGGCAGATCAAAGGGGCCAGCCTGCAAAATCAGAAGGAAAACAAACATGTATGGCAACTGTTATATTCCCAAACTCATAAACCTTTTCCTGGGTTATTTAAAAAAAAATTAAAATTATATAGGAGAAGAAGAATGATTAGCCCATGATAAAAGTGCCAAATATCATTCACAACCAAGCAATCAGATGATAAATCAATTTTCACAATTTGCAAAATGCTGCATGAAGTCTAAAAGTGGCATCTGCCTGACTGTCCCCTGCAGCTCCCACTCTGGGCTAGTCCAGCCGCCTCCCACACCAGTCCGCACCAGAATGTGGTGGTGGAGAGCACCACCTAATGTCGGTGGGGAAGGACTGGCTGCACAGGCCGGCTGCTAGATGCACTGGAGGCCTGGCAAGCCCAGCTGCTGGACCTGCCGTGCCCATAAACCTGCAGCAGGCATGGGCACAAAGGTGCGAGAGGTTTGTAGATAATCTGCAGGTTTATGTTTGCAGCAGACACCACACATAACATCTCCCCTAAAAGCAGAATTGTGAATTCAATTAGGCACTTTTTCTTTTTTTATTCTGCTATTGGCTTACTACCAAGTTTGAAATCAGGTCAGCCCACACGAGGATGCTCTGGGTGTGCGTACAGACACACGGACACCAAGACATGCCTCCGTCCCATGTGCTGACACACACAGCTAAGTACATGTGTTTAGTTCCCATCTATGCAGATGAATTAAAACATACTTATTTCTATCTGACAGAACAGCATGCACCCTGAAGAAAGGGATTTTGGTACAATTCAGATGCAATACTGGAATCATTTTAGCAACTGAGACTTCAATCCTTCACTGTAAATGTATCAGCGTTAGCTTTTATAACCAGTGTTAGCACAATTCAGACTGCACTCTCAAATTAAATTTTCTGCTAATATTAGACTGAAATAGCAGTTAGATTGAAAGATTTGTTTACATATTGCCAAATATTTGAAAGAATCTGTACAGATATGGGATTCTGAAGAAGTTGGCTAGTACAACATCCCCAAGTTAAAATGCATCCCAAGCATTGCATCTCCATTCCACAAGGACAGGTGCCCCACACCGACAGTCGAGAGGATTACAAGAACCATGGTTTAATTGATTTGGAGGGGGTTACATTTGGTTAATCAATGCCTTTAAAACCATCCCAACTCCTCCGGACAGGGTACCTGTTACAACACATTAGACTCATCTGAGAATGTTCTTAAAAGAAGTGGTCTGACAGAAGGTCTGGCCGACAATGAATCAGGTGCCTTCCTGCTGCTCTGCAACAGCGAGGCAAAGAGACTTATAGCACACGTGACCCTCAGCCCGCCTGGGGTCAAACAATGCAAGACACACAACCCTTTTTACAGCTGAGTCATTTCATAAAGGATGGAGCAACACACGGTCATTAACACTGGCTGGGTTTTGCAGGGCAAGAGGCATGGAGGGTATTCAGAAACTGGCCCTGCTTCTCAAAATGTCTGGAGGTTTGTGCTGCAGGTGCTTTTGAGGGAAGAGGAAAACATCCCTGATCTCCACGTAACTGGCATTTTTAAAACAGCAAGTAATGGTGGAGATGTGCAGTGGAACCAAACACTAGGGACATGTAAATCAAGGTGCTTTGCTGTGGGTGGCCCCACCACTCCCATGGTCAGCAAGCCCACGACTATCCCTCGATGTGAGGGCTGTGCCTTAATCACTCACACAAAGAACAGCAGCAGCATTAACAAGTGGGATGGACTGGGCAAGGTGGACCCTGGGGAAGCTCCTCCTAGGTCAGAGAAGCCTGAGGCACTTGACAACTCATCCAGAGGACGAACAACATCCATTCCACCTTGTCCCACTTGTATCTGGTCCACTAACACAGAACTACAGCGAGGAAGGAGTGTAACCAGCTTTGTCTGTGTCCACCTCACTTGGACATCCTGAGCACAACCAGCTCACCCACCTGAGGTGCAGCAAGAGACCCAAGGGGAAGAGACAGATGAAATATTTAAGCAGAAGATTTAAATTAAGGCAAAAGGTGGGGAAAAGCAAGGTTTTGCTGTGTGAGCAAATCTAAATGTGGGTTTTCAGGAGTTAGGCATTAGAAGGAAGAAAAAAGCAGTTGAGCAAGCAACACATTGCGACTCAGAAAGGAAATCACCTTATTCACTCCAAGAAAAGCTGTGATTGCTGGAAGTTTGAGAAAGCATGAAGATAGTAGATGTTCCTGAGGAAGGAAGGCGCTTCGTTACCTAGTTCACAACAGCACAAAAGACAGAAAATTGCAGTACAAGAAAGAGAAAGGCAGAAACCAAGGAAAACACAAATGCGCCTTGCAGTTAAAAAAACAAACAAAACCAAAACAAAATAAAAACAACCACGTTTCCACAGAGAAAATTTAATAAAGGCTGAGCAGAGCTGATGCGCTGTGTTATAGGAAACTGGGGGTGAAACCCTATCCCACTGGGGTCAAGGGAAAATGCCCATCAGCCCGACCTCAAGTCCATCCTCCCCTTCCAGAAGGGACTCTTGGCTGCCGAGTTGTGGTTCAGACCCCTAAACAATGTCCCTAACCTTGTTTTTCACTTAATGCTCCCCTTGGGACACTGATCTTTATTTTATTTCAATGTTAAGGTCAGGGTTCTCAACAAGGGTCTTGATTTGAAATCCTCTGCCTGGTCTTGGATGCCTTTACAAATCAGGTGACTGACTTTGGTGTCTGATGGCTGACACAGATACCCAGCACTGGTATCTCCTTCAGGCACTTACAGTAAAGCTCTTACTCAAAATGTACATTTAAATATGGCTCAGCCTGTGTTTAGTTTGGGATGCACATCTGAAGAGACTTTTCTAGATGACACTCAATTTGCTTTGCTAAGCGATTTCACAAGAGCCTTTGTTAAATGAATATAAAGCACTCTTGAAAGTGTATTGCAAGAGGGAATGGATCTTTGGTCAGCAGCTGAATGTAAAAATGGGTCACCTGCCAGGTGAGTTGAGCTGGGGCTCAGAAACTCCCAGGTCATCCTTCCAGGGCACTGTCCCCAAACTCTCTTATGTCTGCAGCTGACAGCAACTCACTCCCAGCCTACTCAATAGGGGTGCCAAGCTGGAAACTATTACGTCATACTCAAGTGGAAGAAGTTACATGGATCCTCACAATATACAACCACAGCTTTCTTACCATCTCTGTTATTTTCAACTTTAATGATGCCCCATCCCTGGAAGTGTTCAGGGCCAGGCTGGATGGGGCCCTGAGCAACCTGATCTAGTGAATGGCATCCCTGCCCATGGCAGGAGGCTGGAGCTGGATGATCTTTAGGGTGCCTTCTAGCCCAAACCTTTCTGTGCTTCTATCAGTGATCCAGGGGTGGGGCTTATCTGGCTGCGTGTTGGCCAGGGGTGACCCCACACCATGTCCCTTCAGCTGTGCCCTACTGCAGCCTGGGGACATGCAAACCCAAGGGCAGGAGGCCAGGGCTGGCTGGCAACACAGCACGTGCTGACCCAGGGCAGGGCTTGCTGATGCTGCAGGGGAAGAGAGCGGCTGCAGGAGGGGGAGGCACGGCCAGGGTCAGCAGGGGCTGCCCAGGGGATGGGGCTGCACCCCTGGGATGTTCAGCACCTCTGGGCAAGCAGGGACAAGGGCAGGGGGCTCAGCACAGTCATGAGCCTGGCAGTGCTGGCCTTCCCCACCTGCAGGAGCAACGAAGAAAACTTTTAAGAGGTTTCCACTTCCAAAGGGAGCCCTCCTTCCCCAGCAGAGAAGGAAAGCTGTTAATAAACCAGGCAGTTTTCAGGGACAGTGAACACTGTGGTCTGTGCCTTCAGTTACTTAGGAAGGATGGGCAGATGTGACAGGACTGACCCTGCTCCCACTGCACCAGCACCCGAGACACACCCAGGGGGAGCAGCCTGCTTGTGTTTTTTGACATAAAAACAAGCAGGTTTTTTCAGGACAAGACATGGTGTGTTTGATGGTCAGTTCAGGCTGGACAAGGCTTACACACTTCTCTAGGAGACAGAACATTCCCACCCAGGAAGGCAACTAAGGAAAAGCACAGGTTGAGTCTCTCCCTGCTACAGATCTAGGAAGTATTTTTAGAATAACTTCTTGATGTTTTTGGCATGTGAAAGAGCAAGACAAGACTCAAGAAAGCTTTCCTTGAGATGTGAGTGGTACATGGTATTGTTACAGGTTCATCTGGTGCCTAAGGGTAAGAAAGGTCTTCCTAAAAATACAGTGTGATAAATCATCTTGTTCCTTACCTGATGATTTTTCTCTTTTATATTTTTTAAAACTATTAGAAGAATTTCTGGGAAAAGGCTGATAAAGATCAGGAGAATTATTGCCAGCCATGTGGAAACAGAAGTCAGCATATGAGCAAATACAAAATACATTCTTTGCTGCTTCAAGAAAGGCCTGAAAAAGAAAGGATACAAATAAATTCTAGTTAACATGGATTTTCCAAGAAGGTCAGAATCAAAGGAGACTTCAGGTCAAGCTGTTAGCAGTTATGCCTCCCCTTCAGATGGAGATGGATACAGCACAGAAACACACTGTCCATCCTTTTCCCAATCCATCTCCTGCCTCCAACTGCACAATTTCTGGAAGATTGTCACCATCCATTTTGCATCTTCCACGTGTGTTATTTTTCAGGGTGGGAAGGGGCTTGAATTTAGCTACCATCACTGAATGATAAGTTATTCACCTCATCAAAAACCAGATAATTTTATTTCAACTTCAGGCTTTGCTATAGCTTCTAGTTTGGATTTGATAGTGGAAATGCAGAGTCTCTCAATCACAACAGGTTATTTGCCCTTTCCTCCCTTCTTTGATGAGGGAGGGCAACCAACAGCTCTTTGTGAAAAACACCATCAATAACTGATGACAAGAATCCCAAAGCAGTTTTTGCTTACTGTTAAGTCAAAAATATTGAGCTATGCAAGTTAAACAGCAGAAAGAGTTTTCAGTAGAAAACTCACACATTTCAGCATGGAGCTGTGGCTAGACTGCAGATCTGGATCTGTTGGTCAGCAAGAGTTAACTGAAGAGTTAAAACTTGTGATGCCCAAATAAAATACTTAAATCTGTTCCACATCCTTACTAGCAGGTTACTGGATCAGGGATCCAGCCAACAGCCCATGGGAAAGCAAAGGTGTAAAACAGAAGATGCTGTCTACTGTGAATGTCAACTGAACACTTACTGCAGCACAGGAAATGCAAAACTGGCAATGCTTGTAATGTACTAATGCTCACCTGGCTTTGCAGCACATTGAACCTAAAATCCTGGCTGCACTCAAATCAATGCGAATTTCTTCTACTCAGATCCATGATTTCAACACCAGGACCTGTGCTTTCTCCTGTTTACTTTTCCCTCTTAAGCTGTCCCGGAGGGCCACATACTCTTGCTCTGGCACCTGCCTCATCTATTCATTCCTTCTGTTTCACTGGGTTTCTTTCCACTGTGAATTCTTCCTGTCTCCCTCATCCACATGCACAAACAGACCCTAAAAGCTTTACTCTAGAACCTCCCAATAAAGACAAGAGCCTCAGCACCACAAATGACCCAGCGGGCAGAAAAGCAAACACCCCCTGCCAAAGCTGAGCACCTGGACGGCACCCAGGGTGTTCTCTCTTTCAGGTATTCCCTCTGGTGGGCTGAGACCTCCTCAAACACATCTCATCATGCAACAGCCCTCTTCCAGCACTGGCTTTTGGTGGCTGTTGGATGGAGGCATCCCTTCCTCACTGAGCAGAGAAGGAGCAGGGTTGCACACCCCTTGCCACCTGCAAATCTCAGGATACCCCAAATAAGGGGATGCTGCAGCCACGTCCCCTGCAAAGCCAGCACTGGGCATTCCCTTAAGAAAGCACCATGGAAAGAAGAAAATATACTTGCCAAATGACTCCTCCCCAAAAGAATGAGAAAAACACATAGAAAGCAAGGGAGCCCCAAATCACAAAGTGGTTCATCCACGTCCAGAATCGGGTATCTAACGCTAGCTGTGGGAATAAAGAGAGAGACAAAACAGGCTTTAGATGTAGAGTGTATTGGATTGTATTTATATGAAACTTCACACTGGTTTCACATTAAGGTTGAAGGTTCTCCAAACAGGAACCTCTGTGCATATGGGCACCAGGAAAAACATTTTCAATATCCACAGTCTGGCACAACGTTAGCAGGGAAACAGCGACATTCTAATTTAACTGACACTTTTTAATGGAACAAATTTGATGCAACCCTTGATGCTACAGGAAAGAAACATCTAAAGGTTACAGGGACTGTAATTGCCTCCTGTCACCACCTGCTGTCCTGAACCAAACATAAAAGACCTTTTGTAAGGTCTTACGCAAACAGTTTGTTCTGGAAAGCTCCATGAAACAAAATAGATTTGCTATTGTTATTTTACACGTGCTTTTCTGATCACTCTGGCACTCAGCCTTGTCTGAAACAAGGTGAACAAATCCACATTCTCTATTGCTCCTTGCTTCCTCCTGGAACTGAACATCAAGGGGTGAAAGTGTCAGGAAAAGTCAACCATAACCAACAGGAGTCCTCAAAAGAGGGAAAAAAAATAGAAAAATAATTTAAACAAAAGATAAACACTTAAAGACCACAGACTACACAAAGGAAAGTAAGCAGGTCCTGCCTCTATGGAAGAAGAGAAGATTTAAGTGTGGTAGAAAATACTCATAGACATTTCATATTCTGCACATTCATTACAGTTTGACAGAGCACACACGAGCCTTGGGAAACGCCTGCCATGAGTGACTGAGAAAGGAAGGGAGATGCTGACCTTGAGAGTGACGGTGAACACCAGCACGGTGAAAACAATCGTCCCAAAGGTCCAGTTGCCAAACACCTGTAAAACACATGACATTGCCACAGGCGCCTCGGCCCTTCTCCATGGAGGCACAGAAACAACGATGGGGACGGGGGTGCAAGCAGGGAGCGCAGGGAGGGGTGGGAGGGAGCGACTGCTATGGGGGATCAACGCTCGGAGAGGCTCCAGGCACCCGCACGACTCGCCGCCCGCTACGCTACCCTGAGCCATGCAGTGCCACACACACGGGTGACCAGAGCTGGGACGGTGACAGGTACAACCTCCTACTAACAGCAATGTCGATCGATTGCACCACCTGCTTTTCAGGATTTCTTGGCAATTTACTCAGTTTCTGCTTTCTTGCCACACTCAGCATCATCTCTTTGCAGTCCCCTCTGCAGAATGCACCAGTGGGTACTGTTCATCTGGTTTGGTTTGTGGGTACTAGTGACTACGCACACAAAGAAAAGCAGATACTGTATATAAATCCAAATGATGGCAATGAATGGGAGGGATGCTTACCAAAGGCTGTCAAGGTCTGAATGCATACATTAAAACAGAAAGTGAAATGTAAAAGTTTTCAAGAAATGCAAAAAAATTAAAGTCAATAGGAGTGAAAAAGGAGTCAATCAAACATACATGGATATTATGAACAATTGCTGGTAGCAGTTCTTACAGGCATAAGTGTTTACAGAACAGGACATAACCACAGATCCTATTGTAGTGCCACATAGACTTGACCTCTGAAGGCACCTGCAGAACATACCAGGGCTTCGTGTTTCATTCAAATACAACCAGAATGGCTATAAATACAGAAGAGCACTGATTTGACAATACAGGGGCTTGACTGGGGCCATAAATGCTGGCATTGATGTAATGTATGAATATACATACATAAATTTCATCAGCTTTTCTCCAAGTGTTAGCCGCTAAAAAAGGTTTAGGTATTTTCAAGGGTCACAAGTGAGGGTGTAAAGAAGTTTCCCATCAGCCAAGATCTAATAACACGCTGCACATTCCCCTGGGGAAAGGGTCCTGAAACAGCTCAGGCCACTACATGTGGCAGCCACCCTGCACTAATGCTTTGCACTCTGCACTCAGTTAACCAGCAAAATAAGAAAAAATAAGAAAAAAGGAAAAGGCAAAAAACCTCCACCTTTTGTCCTCCCCTTCCTGTGCAAGTTAACCCAAGCAGCTCCCACACCTCGCTCATGCGGCAATGCAAGCGCTCGTCCCCACAGCAGAGGCACGAGCAAGCAGGCAGCAGGGACATCATCCTGCTCACTCCAGCAGCTGGCAACTTATGCTGGCTTCACCACAGGAGCACAAGGCCAGCACCAGCCTTCCCCCGGGGCAAAGGGAGATGGGAGGCTGAAATCACAGCCCGGAGCACGCACAGCACATAAGCAGCCCTGCACCATGTCTGTGCTAATGAGCAGCATCTCATCAAGGTGGGCTAATTCAGCTGCTCACAACCAGCCAAGCACGTGCCAAATTTCAGACTGTCCCTGGAGGAAAAGACAGACACTGCTCCTGCCCTGGGCCAGTGCCTGGGATCACACAGAAGAGGGGACGAGCACTGTGCAAAGCTCACTGGGTTAGAATAGAGCTGTGTGTAAGACTAGTCATTTTACCTAGTGAGTGTAACCAGCTCTGCCCTGTTTCCATGGCAATCTGGAAAATGTTTTATTTCAAGCATTTGCTGCAGAATCACACCATAAGCAAGGCTACACTGTTGGACAAGACTCGAGACACACTGCACAGATTAAGCGCATAGATATTCCCTGCCGGGCGTATCAGAGGCAGTGCACAAAACAAACACTCATCTTCCTTTTTTTGGTGGCGTTACCTTTCCGTTATCTTCCAACGACGAATTTTGAAAAAGAAAATAAACCCCAAAGAAAAACACAAGTCCTTCAAAGGCGCCCAGAAAGGTCCAGTACAGGAACGGCCTCCACTGCAGCATTGCATTATCTGACACCTTCCTGCCAAGAGATGGAGTAACAAGACCATCACCGCCACATTTAGGATGTACTGCAAAGCTCCTCACAGGCGCAGGATCAGGGGGCTTTGGAGCAAGCCCTTGCTGTAGGAGGCAGGAGGGAAACCACAAAAATACCTGCCCAGTGTACAGGACATAAAGAACACTTCTCATATGCAGCTGCTGATCATGAGAAATCACAAGAGGTTCAGCATATGAGTTGCTTTGTCCTTCTCCTCTAGGTAACATGGATGAAAAAAGCACAAAGTGAACAGAGGCAATGCTTTCCTGACCCTCTCCTGCAGCCCCTGCACTGCCCATGGTATCTGACATTATCTGCTAAATCTTAAAAGCAGGGTAAGGCTAAAGAGCAGCTGTATGGGATGCATGAAATCTGTGATGTGCTTCCCTCTTTTTGTTGAATGCACAAAGTCCTTTTTTGAGAAAAGCTCTGCAAGTCCTGTTCCCTGAAGTGGTGTTTTTCTGCACAGGCTGAAAATAACCTCCTGAATTGTATGGTGGGTGTTTTTATCACAGGGGTTGTAGCAGGAGGCTCTTGGCTGAATGCAGGATGAGATCTGGCACAGAGGCAGCAGCAGCAAATGGATGGGCTACGAGCAAAGGTCTGCAGGGACCACACACAGGGCTTGGGGAGTGCAGGGTGGCTATCAGGACAGGAGGGAGTTAAAGACAGTTCCCTGCATCATTATCCTTTCAGATTACTTTCTTTAAAATCCCCATCTTTTTCACATTATTCTCCTTAACTCCTAAAGTAGTACATCCATTTTCAGCAAGATGCACTTTGCAAACCTGCGTGGGGCTGGGCTCCTATAACTGCAGTTTCTAAAACAAGACCCTATTGAATCCTACGCACAACGATGCCGTGACCACGCTCTAACATATCACAGTTTGGGTCTGAGAAAAGAGCAAGGATAAACCAGACTGGAAGTGTGGGTTATTGCAAGGAGAGAAAATACAAGCAGCTTCCTCCCTGCAAGCTCTGTTTAGCATTCCCATTTCTGTCCTGCAGTGCTCTTGGTAAACAGGCTTTTTCCAGACTCAGGATCTGCACTGCAGCAGCTCAGCACTTCCTCCAGCAGCAGCGCAGCGGGCGCTCTGCATCCAGCAGCACATGCACAGTCATGAATATTCAAACTAAGGCTGTTTCCCCTCAACAGACAGACCCCAGAGATCAGAGAGCCCACCAGGGGAAGGCACAGGGGCCTGCTGTTATTGCTCTCTGTTGCACAATATTCCATTACCAAGCTATTTAAAAACACAGATGGTGGCATTTTACCATACGAGTGAAAGAATATAGAACTCTAATCAATCATGGCTCTAAGTGTTCACTTCAAAACCACCCAAGCCCCTTCTCAGCCTTGCAGCTCTTGTTGCATTCACTGCTTTTTCTATGCCTAAAGCAACTTTCACACAATATTTTAGGCACCTGATAATTCCCTTTGCTCTCTCTGCACAGACATCGCTCTTGGCTCGAGCACAGCTGTGCCACACACGGCTCCTCCACTGGTGAGGAGCATCACACCACAGTGACAGGGCTTGCACAGGGAACTGGCCAAAGCAGCCCTGACCTGGCTTTTTCCACCGGGATGAGCTCACTGCCAGGCTGGGGAATTAGCAACAGGGATGCATGGAGAGGGGTTTCCTCCAAAAAACATCTTCCTTAGTCTGCTGAAGGGCTGCCCCAAGTGCATGTGTGGGCAGGGCTGGGAGGAAGATGCAAAGCATCTCTGTTTCTATGCAAGATTGGAGCCTCTCCCTGCTGCAACCAAGGAGAGAAAACAGTAAGCAAAGCAGAGACAGTCTAAGCTGCCCTTTCCCTGAGCAACGTGGCAGGAAACTGAGCACGTGGATTGATGAGCAGAGCTCCCTGGGTTCTGATAAGGGGACCTAGCCTGTGGAGGGGAAGCCTGGGGGACCGTATCCATTTAGACAAGCTGAGAAACTACCTGCCTGAGCTAGGCTTCAGAAACATTCATCTTTCTGAAAATGAATGGATCTTTTTTCCTCCTAAAAGCTACATCTCCCCTCCATGCATTACATGCTCTACCACGTGCTTGGCTCGCACTGCCTGGCTCAAAGGCCTGGCCACACTCACAGCCTCATTTTTCTTACAGATGAAGAATTCCACCTACAGTTTACTCTTTTATAGAGATACAGCAGTGCAATTTGCTAGACCAGATACTGTCAGAGAGCATAAACAAGTAGCAATAGGCAGTAAACACAAGGCTGCTCAGCTTGAATGCAGAAACAGCTGAGCCAGGAGGGACTGAAATGGCTTTTTCTGCAGTTCACGGTGATCCCACCACTGACACAGGACAGGGACACCTGCTTATACTCCTGCACCAAGAAAACTCAAACCATGGCTAGCAGAGCTGTGCAGAGGTTTACCCAGTCCAGGACTACTTACATGTACAGCTGAGGATCCGAGGTCAGTGTGTCGATGCTGATGTGCTGCTCCAGGAGGCTGTAAGCCAGGATAGGGAGCGATGTGAAGCAGATGTTGTACATGGTCAGATAAGCAGCATCATACAGTGGCTTAGAAGAGGAAGAAAGGGTTAAATGAGACAGACAGAAAAAGGCCTCTTTAAAAGCCTCTCCACAAAGAAATTAAGCCACAGATTCCCAGCCCTTGTCTCTCACATACCCTACAGATTCATCCCTTTGTCACATAGCACAGCTTCACTGGGTAGGAGCTGCACTCCGTGCAGTGCAAGGGGGAACAAGGCACCCGCAGGCTGTGTGGCCAGGAACCTGCTCCCACTGACAGGCGGTTTTGTAACTGGCTGGTCTCATCTCCAGCTTATCCTCCAGAAAAACATGACTAAACAGTCCTTATCACAGCTTTCCTGTTGTTGCTCTTGTGCTGCCATTCCTATTAATGTACTTGATGCCTCCTGTGGCTCTCTAAAGACTAGACTGTTTTAGAGGAATTATAGCTCCATTTTTTATTTAAAAAAAAAAAAGAAAAAGGCAAGTGTTTCTGCCAAAACAAGCAGAGAATTATCTCTCATCATTTACTCCTCCTGTTACTTTTGAGCCCAAATAGATACAAAAGCCCTTTAAGGTGACACGAAAGCCAAAGCTCTTGTCTCCAGGCACATGAACCCACTCACCACATGGATCTGTCCCTCTGATGCTTACTTGGACTAAGCAAAGCTCTGATGACACTCATTGTGTGTCTTTTTTTAAAGCTGCCATAAAAGAATGCACTTTTCTTCCTTCTGAGTGACATTTTTAATGCAGTGAAATGCAGCAGAGGAGACAAGATCAGGCAACCTTTCAAAACTTGTTCTCTTAAGAGAAGTGGAAGTACCAAAATCAGGTGCTGACAAACCAGCTAAATCCTTCTCTCATTACTTCAGGAAGGTGTCCACCTGTGTTTATGGCTCATGCATGGCAAAGAAAGCAGATTGCTTTCTTTTCAGTTATGGTCTTAAAGTATTATGTTCCAGATACGGTGCTGAGCAACCAGGTCAGTTCCTACTGTCCTCTAGAGCAAGGTGGTGAAGGGACAGGATGCCAAAAGCCAAGTCTCTGCTAGGAAGCCTCATTATGCCACTTGCTTTTTATCTTGCCTTTATAGACAAATTACTGGAAGTTACCTGCTGTGAGAATCCACAAAAGAACTGGTACAAAAACTGTGGTAAAATGAAGCAAAGGTTCTAGGAAAACAAAAGACAAATGGTCAGCAGGGAAGCACTTGACTTCTCCATCTAAATCCAAGTAGTTTTTCCTGTTATTAGACGTTAGTGTCTGACATTACAACATCAAACAAGGTAGGGCACTTGTTCAATCAAGCACAAAACCAATCCAGTGAGCAGTTAATATCTGCAGAAGACACTAGAGGAATGCTCACGTTCCCCTGTAAGCGCTGTTTTCAATGGACAGGCACATGGCAGACACAGCCTGTCCTAGGGGAGGAAAACAGAACTACAGAATATCCCACACGTTTTTTTTCCTGTTTATTGTTTTATCCTACTGCCAAAGAAATGCATAGTATAAACAAAGAAATTAGCTGCACACTGCCCCTTACCTTATAGAAGAAATACTGTACAAGGTGTGCTATTCTCACATAATACAAATGCCCATGTGCTAGTAGCAGTTTTCTTAAATGTTTAAACTTTGGCACAGCATAGTCGCTGTTTCTGGAGGCCTGGCGTCCTTCTTTGCCTTTTATCCCTGGAGACAGAAGCATGGCAAGGGGTTAATCCTGAGGGGGCTGGAATCTGGATGCTGCCCACTGGGTTTGCTCACATCACTCAGTGTCTCAAGGCGTGACAAAGGCCGAGTTTCCCTCCTGAGTGCCCCAGGAGACCAAACACTAATACACTCAGTGTGGTTTTGGCTCCACAACACTCAGACCTGCCTCTGGACTTTTTAAGCTATATTTAGGCTGCTCTGTGATTTCCTGTGTAAGAGTGTGGTGAAGGGTATCTAGGCAAACCTGATGAAAGATAAGGAATTGGTTCCCCGTGGGCTGGCCTGCATCTTACACAGCTTAGTTATTCCACTGCAGCTGCTCAGCCTCCTGAGACATCCCCACAGAGCTGTTTTGTTCACTCAAAAGGCACATCCAAATGAACTGCACTGGATTCCCTTCATTAGAGGGCACCACAGCATTTCCAGCAGCCCCAAATTAAGAACATGCCCTTTCTCTTCCATTGACCCTTGTTTAGTGGCATTATAGAAGTCTCCCATATTTCTGACACCAGTCTGCAGCCAGGAGGAGTTTCCAGCCTGCTGTCAGTCAGTCACATGGACAGTGCAGACACAACACACCTGGGCATCAGCCCCCAGGAAACATGGGTGGGTCCCCCGTGCTGGGCTACTGGGACCAGTCAGCACTGAACTCTGACACTTTCCCTGCACTGCCTTTGCAACAACTAATCACCCATCTGTTTGCTGCCTGTGCCCCTTTTTTCCTGAGCCCCAAGCAATCCTTACCACCACAAATTTGGTCACAGAGTTTTTGAATGTAACCTGCAGTGTATCACCAACAGAGAATGGTACTATCGCAGGTGAGCAGTATACGATGGTCTCATCTCCTCTCTTTTACAATGGGGATGGTAAAACATGGGCACAGATTGCCCAGAGAGGCTGTGGATGCCCCATTTCTGGGAACATCCAAGGTCACGTTGGGCAGGGCTCTGAGGAACTTGAAGATATCCCTGCTCATTACAGGGGCTGGACACTTTTAAGACCCATTCCAACCCAAACTATTCTACGATTCTATGATCTCAAGCATTAACCTGGAGTTAACCTCTGGCTCCACAGAAAGCAAGAGCAGACTTCCCCCATTTTCCAGTGGGATTGGTTTAGCTGTGTGCAATCAGAAACTCCGACTGCGCCTCAGCAGCAAAGCCCAGACGGAGCAGACAGGTCTGGGGTGTGAGATGGGTGTTTCAGGGACTCTTACCTATTCCCACATGCGCTTCCAAAATCATACTGACATCATTTGCACCATCCCCTATGGACAGGGTTATCGGGCTTCCTTTTGTGTTCTTCACCATTCGCACAATCTAAAAGATTAAAGAAAGGACAGCAGCAGAACCCAAAATTCAGTTAAAAAGCCTCCAGAGACCTTCCCAGTGCTCCCCCCAGGACAAGCAATCAGGCTTTTACAGCAGCAATATAATGCCTGGAGAGTTCAGGTTAATAAAAGCCCTTGTCGCTTGCTTTGCAGTCACAATCAGAGCAAAAGCCCAATCCAGCTGTGCAGGGCTGAAGGACAGTTATTTAAAAACAAACCCCAGCAGCAACATCCTGCTCTTCCCTTCTGCCAGACCCTGTTCTCCCAAAGGTGGGTTCTCTCACGCATCTAAGGGTGCAGAAACACATCACTTATCAGGCTGGGTTATCATCTGCCGGAGTGAGGAAGTCACGGACTCCACTTGACAAATTTGGAAAGGGGAAAAAAAAAAAAAAGAGCAAACTGGGAGGTTTTGTTTATTTCTAACTGGCCTGGGTTTACAGCTTCCTGCCATCGTATTAAACAAAGGGTTTGCATTCAGATTTGAAAGAATGGTGTGCTTTCATCATGCTCTGAAGCTCAGACGAGGCTTACACATTGCCTGGAGAAGTCCTGGTTGATTAAGATGATCAGGTCAAGAACCAGCTGATGAATTCAGTGGGCGTCACATCAGGCAGTGACGTGCTTCAGCCAGTTAGAGGTAAATACCTGTGCTTTCTGCAACGGAGCCATCCGGCAGCAAAGGACTGCAGTGCACTTCAAGCAGATTTGTAGGAATATGCTTTTGTAATTGCTAGAGCCAGAGTCCTGAGAAGGGTTGAGTATCAGCGACAGCGTCGAGCCATCTATAATCAGTCCATACTCTTCACTCAACGTCCAGCTTCTGGGGCACAACAAGGAACACGTTTGAAACATAATCAGACTAAGAAGTCAACCTAGCTGCTTGTATCATCTTAGTGAAAAAAAACCTGGTTTTGGGTTTATCTTCTTCCTATCCTTTTTTTTGGGGCTTAGCAATTTTCAAAAGCTTGGACTTAACACGAGTCCTTCACTAAATGAACAGTGCAATTAAGTTCAAAGCCAACTAACACCAGAGACGATGAGCAAAGCAAAGGAATTGGTCACAGTGCCTGCAAGTAACCAGTCCCCAGGGCCACAGCATGGTCCTATTTCTCTACCAAATTTGCATCTGAAATGCGCACAGCTGGGTCCTCTGGCTCACTCACCTCTTCAGGCCTCCCCGGTTTTTGGGAACATCCTGAATCAGCTTTTTGTGGTACTCCAGCAGCAGCTCATGGAGCCGATCCTCCTTCCTTTCGCTCTCGCCCACCGTTCTCGCCGTCAGCTCCAGCAGCTCCGTGCTGGTCTGGAAGAGCCTGCAGGCGTAGCAGGTGGATTTGGCAGTTTCCATCTTGTCTCCTGTCAGCACCCAAACCTTCATGCCAGCTGCGTGCAGGGCTTCGATCGTCTCTGCCAGCTGCTCCTGCAGCCTGCAAGCAGAAGCAAAGCATCACTTGGCAGGCTGGCCCACACCTAACCCACGTAACCCTGATTCTGCAGGTAGGAGATACCAGCTCAAGAGAAGTTAATTGACTTTTCCCATGCTAGGGAGATCACTGCCACAGGAATAAGGATAACAAGTCAGCAATACCAAATTTTTATTTGCAGGCAAAAAGAGAAATCGTTGCTTTATACTCTTGACTCTTAGGCCTCACAGTAAGAGTTTCATTTACACTTGCAGTTACTATAACTGAATGCGGAATTGAATTTGTTTTGATGTGCAAATTAATGCTGTGTGCTTAATTCACTCTCTAGAAGTGCAAGTATTTCTGTAGTTTCATTAATAAATCCCAATTCCTACTACATCAGCCAATTTAAGCAACTAGGGCACTGTGAAATGGGTTGTGCCATGGTGTAATTAATTGCCCTGGACACTGCCAGCATCTGCCTGGCTGTTCAGCTCCACCATGGCGAGTCAGGGCCACAAGGCCACATCACAGAGAAACCACAGGTAGCACAGTGCTGGTGGTGGAGTCACCTCTTTACCTGTCTTCTACAGCAGTAGCCCCAATCAGGTGCATGTCTGCTTCCGTGTCATCAAAAACCTTGGCCATCTTCTCCTCCCTGTCCTGCAGAGCCATCTTGGCTTCATTGAGCTGTCTGTCAATTTTGTCATACTCCTTCTGCGTCAGTTCTTTGAAGGCCACACAGAGCGTTCGGTAGCCATCCTGGCAGCGGGAGGGAAAGAAAATAAAGTGGACAAATGCCCCAAATCCAGATTTTTTTACAGCTCCTTGCTTTAGGGTTAGTGCTTTTGTCTACCATCAGTGCTTCTGTCAGTACCGATCCCGAGGGCAAGGACAATTTGTTGGCTTGTCTCAAAAGAACAACTTTGTGTTTATACAGTAACTTCTTCCCACCAGAGTAATCGTGGTTGTGCTTATTATGTGCAGGTAATATGGGAAAAAGAAACTAAGAGAAGGACCAGGGCTGAGAGCGTGCAGCCAGCAGGGAGAGCAGGGACCAGGCAGCCACCACAGCTGGGACCAGGCTGCTGTTGTTACTATTTTTAACTTGCCTGGGAGATGCTTGGACACAAGCGTGATGGAGACCATATAAGTATATCAAATAAAGGTGGAAGCCAACAAAACAGAAAAGGAAAGAAGCCTGGCATCAAAACAATATGAAGTGACACTCACATTTGCAACACTTCCCTCCAAAGCAAGGTCACATCCCTATTTTTGGAATAAGGCTTTCCTGAGCCCAGGAGCCAGCCAAATTCCATCCGTGTGCTCACCATAGCATTGCGGTCCACATGGACTTTTGTTTGTTGGATTTCTTCTTGCTGCACCCTTGGAAAAATAGAGGAGTCTGCTCCTTTACAGAAGAGAAGCAACTTTCCTAAAAGCAAATTATAAATAGTTTATGGCACTCACAAGCTGCAGAAAGACTTAACAACACCAATAGCAAGCAAGTGATGCAGAGGGAGGAAGCCTGGCAGGACTAAAGAGGGAACTGCTAGAAGCCCAACTGCCTACCAAAAAAGGCCTTTCACCATTCAGCCTGTGAAAAACCTTTGTCTGACCTGGCTGAGACTTTGCGTGTCCCCACCTGCCTCTGAGCAAGTTTTCTGCAACAGGCTGGACATTGTTTCCTATCTGTAAGCCTTGGCAACCTTTCCAGGGAGGGTAAAACCAGCATCCCAAACCTTATAGGACTGACACTTGAGAAGGATGGTGACCTCTGAATTTTTCTCCGTTATTCCCATGAAACCCCATCCCACCCAGGGGACATTCTCACATGCCTTGCCCTGTACCTGCTCCAGCCTGGAACAAGGCAGGCAGGGAGCTCTCTGTGGGTCACTGCTCCCATCCCCTGATTTGCTCTTGGTCCCAAGCAGCTGCTACGAAAGAAAATTAACTCTATGGCAACCACACCCAGTACAGGATTTAGTTAGTCCAGCTTAAAAAACCTAACAGCTCAGCTTCTCTGGGTCTAGGGATAAGGAGGATGTGTTTCATAGCTGTGCACACAGGTATGAGAGTCCACAAGTGCACTTTGACTGTACCTGTGGTGGTTCTCACAATGACACTCATACGGCGCCGGACAGGGTCAAAGTTCAACACGTGGAGAAGTTGGTACCTTTAAAAAAAGACAGAAAAGCTTTGACTCGGTAAAGGAAAAATAGAAAAATAACTTTTTGAGACAGAAAATCACTAACAATGAGCTGCAGAAATCAATACACCCTGCAAGTGGCATCACCCACTGGGGAATGAATTTTACAGCTACTGCACAAGAAAATGGAGGAAAAAACCCAAATTCCAGCAGTCCTGTGGTGATCTGAGCATGGTACTGAGAGTGTGGGTGCCCACCAGTGCCCCACACCCCTAGGCTGGGCAAGGGCTCAGCAGGGAATGGAGCACCACGTGCCACAAGCAGTAACACTGAGTCCCCCATTTAAATAAGAAGTTTCTTCATGAGGGAAGTAAGAAGTGAAACTTGCTTGTGAAGGCAAATTTTCGGGGAGTGCTGGGATTAGGTCACTGACTCCCAGATGTCCGCCAAGCTGCGAGCACAGGGTAAAATCCAACTATTTTCAGCTCAGGAGGGGAATAAAGGTTACAGGGAATGGAGCTGTACCACGAGTTTAGGCTTACAGTGTCCTGCTGTGAGCCCCAGCCATGGCCCATAAGGTCAGCAGCCACCCCGTGAATCCCAGGAACCACCTGCACAGCCTGGCACAGATGAAGGATACATACAAAGGACTGCAGGCTCTTGAGGGACCTGAATTTAGACATCAGTAACCACCCGTGGACTTTTGCAAGTGAGCCTTTTAGCCTACACCTTGATGGGCTTTGTGAAGGGGACAGGAGTTTTGGGGCAGGTCAGCACGGTCTGACAGCCCTCAAGGAACAGCTTTGACCTTGCCAGGTTGACCAAACTCGATTAAGCTGGGTGGGAGTGGTGCAGAAGAGCAGCCCTGTTCCTCAGCAGCCCCAGCAGCACTTACAGCTCAGTTTCATTCTTTTGGTTTCGTATTTTCATGAAATCGTTTTCAAGTCCTAGAAAAGTGAAACCATACCTGTCAATAAACAAGAGGACAGAACAACATTGAAAACACCCACTGGCACATATTATACATAACAATGTTCTCGTTTCACCTTCTGCACTGCAGAGGAGAGCAAAGAAGTCAGTGAGCCCGAGCTAAGGAGCACGGCTGGATGTTTGCTGGCTCCATGCAGAGCCTGCTATGATGTTCTGGCACCGCTCCCATCCCCTGGAGAGCTTGGGCACTGGAGCACACAGACACCGAGAGCCTCTGGACATGGTCCACTGGGTCTCTGGCAGGTTTACAAGCCATGAGCAAGTGCACACAGCTGCAACAGCCTCCATTTAAAACCTAGGGGCTGGCAAGAGCATAGAATCACTGAATGGTTTGGGCTGGAAAGTATCTTACAGATCACCTAGTCCCAAACCCCTCTCCCTAGTCCTGGCAGGGACACCTTTCACTAGACCAGGTTGCTCAAAGCCCCACCCAGCCTGGCCTCGAGCATCTCTGGCAGGATTCAGATGTGGGGTTGACAAAAGTAACCATCCTATTATTATTTTGCCACTGCATGGCAAGGAAAGTTTCACTGCAATATGCACATGATAACTGGTCTCTGTTTCTAGGGGATTGAAGCACAAGGCCACGTGGGCTCCAGCAGAGAAGCCTCTGCCACACCTGGGCACTGCAGCACCCTGGGGCTGCTCTCAGTGAATGCAAACCAGGGCCTCCCAGGGAGCTGCTCAGGGAAGATCCTTTACAGAGCATCCCTTTAACAGACAGCTCATTTGAACCCACAGGCTCACGTGGCTTCAGGCACAGGGCTGCAGGTCAGGTTCAGCACTGGTATCACAACCTGCTTCCCAGAGAGACTGTGGAAAGGGATCTATCACCTTCAGATCACCCTCACCTCCCTCCTTCCCACCAGAGAGAGGGAATTAAAAACCCAACATCTTCACATTCTTACTTTTCTGCGCCTTTCACCAAAGCGATTTCATCTGGGGAAGAGGAGATATAGGTGTATTTGCGTTCTGGATGCACCATCAGCCCATCTACCTGGTCTGCCTCCTTGATCTGAACTGTGTGGCACAGGCAGAGGGCCCGCAGGAACAGCTCCTCGCGGCTCTGGGCAGGAGGGAGGGAGGGCTCGTTACCAACTGAATGCCACCGCCCAGCCAGCAGCTGGCCACAAAGCCCTCACAGCCACCAACACCCGCATTTCTTACCTTCTCAGCTTTGCCGTAGTATTTCAGGGGTCCATCAGTCTGGGAGAAGCCATCCACCTCCGAAATGCAGTCTTTGTACTTGTGCCCGTCGATGCAGCACTCGATGAACTCCATGCTGTTCTCTGTCAGCGTCCCGGTTTTGTCCGTGAACACATACTCCACCTGCAAGCACCAGGCACTGCCTTGCTGCACCCCCAACCCCAAGGGTCAAGGAAGGAGCCCCCAAAAACAGAGGCTGGGGCATTTTAGTGCATCTGTGCCAATGCTGGAGAGTACTTAGCTGCTATCCTAACCTGACGCTGCAAAACAGATGCAGGTGGCCCACTACATCACTGTGTAGTTCTGCTACTTTGCTCCTTAGAGCAGCTCCTCTGTTTTTCAGCCTGTTGCACAGGTGGCAGGAGGCAGCTTCTGAAGACTTAAAATCTGTCTCCAGGCTCTTCACTTTCCCCTCCTCCTCCTTCTTGGGTCCTTTGCTATAGCCCTAGTGCTTACAGAACTGCTGCTGCAGGTCTGCTGCCTCCTTTGGGGGATTTTCATCTTGCTGCTGTATTTTCATAATTGCTACTCCAAGTATATTTTTATTACTGTTTTTAAAGCAAAATCAAAAGCAGGAGGCACTACACATCCCCTGCACTCGTCCCTCCCAGTGCAGATCAGAAAGGGAAGCCTGAGCTGGCTAGGTGCCCCAGCAAAGCAGCAGCAGCACAGCTGCACGTGCTCTGCACGCCTAGGGAGATGACTGGGCAGACACTTTCATTAATCCTCAAAGAGACAGAGGAGTTTTAATTTTTAATTGAAGCAGTGAAAGCAAAGCACCCTGACATGCAGAGCGCTGCGTCTGATATTCCCCAATATGGAAACAATTGGCGTGACCCAATTCCTGCTCTTTCATGCACTATTTATAACCGTATCTGTTTCGCAGAGCGAGTGGAATCACATTAAATGGAAAGTGCCACCAAAGCAGGTGAAGCTCTGGCCCGAGGGGACTGCGGGGGATTGCCACAAGGGCTCCTAGCACAGAGGGCACTTTCATCCACGTTTTCATCCAAACAGATGCAAACACAGCACGCTCTGACCTGCCCGAGCTCTTCATTCAGGTCCGAGGTGTTCACCAACGCTCCCTCTTGTATTTCTTCATCATACATCTCCTTGTCCCAAGAGATGAAGAAGGAGCCCAAGAACTTCTGCATCTCTACTGTAACGTACATGGAGACAGGGATAATAAAGTTGAAGAGGACCATAAACGACAGGAAGTCCGTGAACATCCTCAAGACCTGCAAAGGAAAGAGGAGAAGGTGCAGCCTGTGGCTGTCAGGACACAGGGGCACTTTACAGCAACACCTCAGGGATTCTGGACAGCTTCCCTTCTAAGGTTAAACAGACAAGAACATGAAAGTGAATGCAGCTAAGATACAGGGCTAAATCCCATTTTCCTTTGGCACAGGGAATCTCACTGCCTTCTGCAGATCTTCCAGGTACATGAGTACATCTCACTGCTTCACAGGGACCCAGTGTTTCATCCCAGCACATTCCTCTCAAGAATATGCTGCTACAGGCTCGTCCTGATCCCAAGTAACTGGAAAAAAGGAGCAGGTGGCTTGAGACCAGTCAAGCTATGGCAAGGGTGCAAGTGATGCAGTGACATCCCTGTAAGTCCTCCTCAATAAGCCATCAAGAAAAGATCTCTACACACTTACACTCACTCTCTCAGGCTTGACTGCCCACGTCTTGGCCAGTTTAAGAAACTGGTTGACATGGCCTCAATTTAAGTTTACCTACTCACAGCTGAAAGATAGCTCAAGTTCAGATAAGGACCCAGGTTAAATCAGCTGCATTTCTGTATTATATAGTATTTATTTATGCTTTGCCCTGCTCCACACAAATATCACTGTGCACAAGCATGAGAGAGGCACAAAAGAAACACAAACAGCAGGAGAGACTGAAGGAAACAACAGCACTTTCTGTGAGCAAACAGGACTCCCAGGGCTGGCAGCAGGCACTATCAGATTAAACAAAACAGTCAGTAAGTAAAGCTGGAGGAGGTGCTGAAATACAAATCCACTTACCTTGAACGTCTCTCTCTCTTTTTTAGTCTTTTCGTTGTACCAAGGCTCATCATTAAATGGATTACTCTGCCAGACGTATTTCAGAGTTGTGCACACAGTGGCCTTGCCCAATAGGATGCACAAATACACCATCAAGAAAGCATTGATAGATCTGAAAAACAGGGGTTTTTTTAAAATTCTTGCAGCTATTTTTATACAGAAAAGCATGTAAATAGACAGGAACAAGACTTCCTTACTTTTAAGAAGGGAATTACAGAACAAGTGCTTTTGACACTGCTGATATTCAGGGTCAGGTTCATATATTTTAACATTTCTTAGTTTTGTTTTTAAATAAAAAAAGCTACTAAATGATGCTGCTTCTTGCAAGATATGCTTTATCAAATACCCAGATTTTTCTATGCAATCAGAGAGCATCTGAAACAAAAGGCAGCAGATTAGGGGATTATTTCTGTACAAGTCATCCATTAAAAACAAACCCAAACCCAACAGATTTTACTGATTTTTTTTCTGAACACAAATACTCACTTTTCTACTGCAGACCGTTTCTGAGATTTCCCTTGGTAGTTCAGAGCCATTTTTGTTTCCATTCCAGTATAGACTGCAACTCCTGCAGGGTATCAAAGCAGGGCTCATGAGGGACTCGCAAACCCGGAGGGACCCAGCTGGCGCTTGGCCATCAGGGGCATCGGTGTTTACATCAAACTCCAATCCCAGCTGAAGAAAGAGGCATTACCCAAGGACTGTTCAGCTACAGAAACCTCTGAGGCTGCTAAGCACGGTAATTGCTGTATCCCAGAGCACTGAGCAGGACCCCATGGATCACATACAGTCAGGAACAGCATCAGTCTCCCATCACAGCTGTCACCCTCCATCACCACTGTCTTGAGACTGTGCTCCCAGCACACTTCCAGCAAAGGATTTGGGAATAACTCCTTGCTCATCATGTCTCAGGCAAAAAGGAAAACTTGCTCTGGTGTATGAACACAACCTGCACAGCAGGGCAGCCCTGCAGATAGAACCAGTGCCTCCTAATTTCACCCCGGCCACTTTGCCATCAGCTTGCATGAAAACTGCAGCTGTATAGCCCAGGTAGACAGGCTGTAGAGAGCTATGTCCCCTCTCCAGATTTAGTAGTGAACATCTACACTCGTCATTATTTATCAGAACTATTATAAATAAATAAACAAAAATAACTTCACCATAAATCTTCTTGGTATTTTTGAGGGTAGCACCTTTCAACAACAGGTTTTCAGGACCCAAAGACCTAAACAAAAAAGAAATTATAACATTACATCACTCAAAGATCATTCAAACTACTTTACAAATTAGAATCAGAAATAGGTTATAAAGATAAACAAAGGTTTCTTAGATCTGATTACATGATTTGTATGTTAAATGGGGCCTTGCTTGAGTTTGTTTTTCTCTTTATATAATTGCAATTCCATTTCACTTTACAAATACTATCCCCGATGCACAAAGTTCCACTCTTAATGGGGGATTTTCAGTAAGGCTTTTGAGGAATAAGTGCAAAATGTTCAGATCTAGTATGTTCCACTACTTTTATAAAAAAGCAAAGTTAAAATCATCAGAAGCCTGTCCCTTCCAGCCCAGTCAATCAATGGCACCACCAAAGCTGACAGCCCCATCTGTGTTTTTATTTCTCTTTGAAACCCCCAATGACCCTCTGTTGCTTCTAGGGTATGAATAGACCCACCATCCAACAATGCTCTGGTGAGAGCCAGCTCTTTCTGATGGCTTATGAACATTATTTGCTTTTTTCCCCCCATGAAACACTCTGATTGATGTTTAAGTTTTTGCTTACCTTCAAACAACCATATTTTGTAATTGCCTGGTAAATTTGTGCCCCACCAGCAGGGCAGGACATTACCAGGTGGTCCTGCACTGCTTCCCCAAAAGGGACTCAAACAAATCACAGAAGGATGGCAGAAGGGAGGCCTCCTTTTAGAATGAAATCTTTGGAATGGTTAAAGAAAAAAAAAAATTCCCAAATGATGGCAGCACAAGCTCAGATCCTTGAAATTCTCTGTAGATACCCAACCCCTCTCAGGAGGGCCAGCAGACAGCTGCAAGACCAACCTGGCTACGGGCTCTTGGTTACTTCTGTAGATGATAATTCTTCCAACAAATCTGTAATAAAAAGATGAGGAACTTTTATTACAAACACATTACAAACATACTAAAGGAAATTCATTGACAGGAAATGGAAGCAAACACAGAAACAAGTGAATTTGAGAGTTTAATGTTTCAGAGGGGTGTCTGCGCTCAGGATAGGGAGAAGCCACACACTTCCCATGCTCAGGGGTGCCCTGGTGCCTACACAGCCCAGCACATCCCCGGCAAACCTCCCTCAAGGGATTTAACCACACAGACCACTTACTCCTGGAAGTCATTCGGCCCATTGCATTTTACTTGGGAGGTAGGGTGGCCTAAAAATAGGTGCATGGACCATTATTACTGCCGAGCTGACAAAAACCAGCTCATTATACCACAACAAGTGCTGCACAAGGGAGGCTTTTCTGCAAAGACACTGAGCTTTGAAGACTTTGCCATCCTCATAGAGAAGAGGCCCAGTAGCTTATCACTGCCTTGAGACACCTTTTGGTCTCTGATGAAAGACGGCCTTTGCTTTGCTGAACTGCAGATCCCCCAAGTGATGGTTCTGAGGTATCTGCAGGGAGATGACACCAGGCAGCTGCGGGGCAGGACGGGCAGGGGGATGCAGGATGGGACAGACTCACTTGTAGAGGTCAGGCTGTGGCTGTTCACACTCGATTGTGGCGGTGAGGGTGTCGATGGCTTCATCGGTGCAGAGCACGGTGGTGTCCCGCACTGCGTAGTGAGTCTGGGCACAGGAGCACAGGCAGCGTCACCTCGAGCCCCAGCAACAATCCCATCCCCGAGTTTTATACCCCATTATCTAAAACAGCACCATGCACAAGCTAGTCAGAACCAGCAGCTCTCCCAAGTCCTTGTCATGCTCCCACAAGGCAGCTGGAGCATCTCTCAAAGAAAGAATGAAGTCACTAAAGCTTAAGGGAAACCACAGTAGCAAGGAGCTGCTGGGTGTCTCTCAGTAAGGCACCCACCAAGAGCAGAGCATCCCTTGGTTTTCCCTGGGGACTTGCCCTGGTTGGGGTGGAGGGGAGGCTGCAGGTGTCCCGTAAAGAAGGGGCTCTTGGGGACCACCTGCCCCGGCTCCTGACAGTAACCAGACACCGGCTCCAGCACCAGGGATCAGGCAGAGCACTGGCAGACTCCGAGCTATTTTTAGCAGCTGCTGCTGCAAAGGTTCATCTCTCATAATTAACTGAAAAGCCCACAAAGGATCTGCTTGCTGCCTTTCAGGCTCTATTTATAGGAGCTACTCAGAGCTCCAAGTCACGGCAGGCTGCCTCAATCCATCTTCATAAACAAATTCATTAAAACGCTTCCTCCACTCCTTACGTTTGCATCCCCTTCCCTGCGCATCCCGGGAGGCACTGCCACATTACACATGCTGTAGTCACAGCATTAGAAACCCCCACCTCTGTGCTGCTCTGGTGACCTGCCTGGCTGTTCCAACTGACAATGCACAAGCACACATGGATCTCCAGTACAGATCACAGCTTTTGTGAAGCACAAGTCAAAACTGCTCCTGCAGTGCCCAGTAGCAAACCCAGCCTTTTGTGGGGTTTTGCATTGCTCCCATCAGCAGAGACACCGTGCAATTACTGAGTGATACTTCAAAGCTGCCTCCCAATCAATTCCACGATCTTTACACCCTTAGTGCATTTAGAAAACACGTGTTCTTTTAGCTAACGTATGGCCAAAGATTTGTGCTTCAAAGACTGAGCCCTGACCAAATCTCTTTTACAGTTCTATTCCAGTTTCACTTAATCAGGCACCTTTCCCATACATCAACCTGACATGCCCCAAATACCAGAAAAATCCCCACCAAGAAGGCAGCAGATATCCCTGCAGATGAGGTTTGGTGATTACCCAAGCGTGCTTCCCTCGTCCCCCCTTTTGCAGCAAACCCTGTAATGTTAGATCTATTTCCCCAAACAGAGATGGCTTTTCTATTCCCTCTTCCCCTTCAAACTCATCTTTACCTCGTCATGAAACAGGAGACAGCTCCCAGTCACCTACAGGAATCCGCAAACCAAGAAAGAAACACCACAGTGCTTGATGCAGAAACTCTGCATCGCATCTCCAGACGCACAAGTTAGTAAGAGCCCAGACCCTGCAGAAGTGATGTGAACTCATGCATATAATACACCTGACACAAATAAGCAATAGCCTTTTAACATGGTTAGCTATTTCTAGCCTCAAGCCACTTCAGAGCTCCAACTCCTCACCAGTGGAACCAGTACTGTGCACCAGCACTGTACCAGTTCCTACACAGGTTAGGCAGTGCCAGTTAAGAGCTGCCCATAGAGAAGAGCCACAAATCCCAGATAAACATATCAGATCCACAGTGGTATTCCCACTGACTTCAGAGTATGCTGGAATGAATCATGTCATTTTAAAGTATCTTCCAGTCTTACTACTGCAGCTGCTAGTATCTGTATAAATATTTATCACACTCAAGTGCAACCAAATGTTCATGTCTTGTGACGTATGTAAGTTTTTTGTTGTTGCTTCTTTCCCTAGTTTAGAGAAGGGGAGATAGAGAAAGAAAGAAAATAAACTGAAGATATTCATCCTGAGCAAGACTAGTATTAAATTTCACTGCTTGCTTCAGGGAAAGGGAGAGAAAATCCCAGAAGCGATGCTTTTCTCACGCTGCTGAAAAATTCCCCAAATGAATCTAGACATGCTGCCTCAAAAAAGTCCCTAATCTCACTGGAAACACTTGGTTAAGTAACGGGAGCATTGGCAGGTCCTGGAAAGGAGCTGGAGAGCTGCAGGCACTGCTCCCCTGACACACCAGAGCTCACAGAGCGTGGCCGGAGCAGGGAAGTGCTAACGCTTCCTGTGATGGGCAGCGAAGCTGTATCGATAAATAGCAATCCAGTTCGGGGCAGTGCCAGCAGAAATGGCCCCTGGAGACAAAACAGAGCACAAACCATCCCCGAGGGCTTCGCTGCTGACGCACTGGGAGCCGACAAGAGGCAAGAGCTGTTAAAGAGCCACAGGGCCACAGGGACGGGCTCCGGGGCAGCACCCTCAGTTAAGCACAGCCCCGCCATGCAAGCAGTGGCATCTCCAGGTACCCCAGGACCAGCTCCCACATGCTGCCCCACCCAGCCTCGGTACCTTGAAATTGGACTCGCCATCGAGGCTCGCTGTAGTGACATAACAGGTCCCATCAATGCTGCTGGAGGCCAAAAATATCAAGTCACAGGGGAAGGTCTCATCTGCTTTCACTTCTACTATGTCTCCAACCTAGAAGAAAGGAGACATTCACATGAAAAGCCCTCTCAGCTGTTATCAGATGGTTATGATTTAGCTTCTCTCAAAGCCTAGAAGAAATCACTTCGGCTAAAAGGCAAATGGGGGTCCAAGAGGTGCATGGATCCCTGAGCATCACTCCACAGCCTGATGGGGCGACGCAGCCCGCACTGACTCAGAGCACCCACGTGGCACAGTTAGTATTTATTTCTCTGCAAAATCTTGATGGAGCAAGAGACTGTACTTGCCTGAAGTGTGGTGTGATAAATTAACATCAAAGCTAAGCGTACTTTCGTGGTGTCCTTGGGAGAGTTGGAAATAGAAGAGGACTGCCTGTCCTGAAGAAGTGCAAAATGCTGACAGATCTGTCACTTGTCAGCCCCGGTACAGCTTTTGTGAGACAGCTTTTCCAAAGCAATCAAAGGCAGCTTCACTCCTTAACCGGTAACAGCTCTCAGAGCATCTCATCTGAAAGTGAGCATGCTGGGGCAGCTCTAAGCCAGTACACCCCTCCTCCCCTGCCCCCCCAGCACACACCTCTGCGTTCCCATCAGCCTCAGTGATAACAAACGTGAGTTCTCTGTTAACAGTTACCTTGATTTTTTCACTCTCTTTCCGCACTTGCTTTGCATTTTCGACAACAAAGACGTTGCTTTTGTTCACTTCGTTGTCAGCTCTGTGCCTCAGCCAGTCCTCGTATCCCTAAGGCACAGACACAGGAACACAAACTCGTAATGAAGCAAGTAAACTAATGAAAAGGGAGGAGTGAGGATGAGAGGGACACATTAAAACAATGAATAAGGCAACCAGTCCTCAGACATCCTTCATGCCTGACAAAACATCAACCAGAGTAGCTCAGACTGAATCAATTTATTTTAAAAACTTCGTATGCATATTTGACAGATTCAGAACAGATTAAAATAACACATTAAAAAAAAATCTATATGTGGGGCATACAACGAGCAGCTAAACTACTGTAACACATTTCTATTGTTCTCAGCACTGGCAAGAACAGACTGATAATATGAATAATACACTCAGCAGCCTGCAACTCTTTCCTATGGTAACGCAGGATGACACTTCCTCTTCAGTCTTTACTGGAAGAATAAAACATTGAGATTTGAAGCAGATAGATTTTATTCTAGCTCTCCCTTTCCAGCCCCCATAGAAGAAACTTCTTTTATTATTCAGTCAGGAAATTTTAAATGGCATGTGTGCCTGTGATGGGAGGCAAAGGTCTTTTAACACTTCAAGAAGATGAGGACTACATGTTTTCAGGGCTAGCTGAGTGGCTGAACAGAACCTGTCCTTTCCACCTACCAACATGGGAGCAGAGCGTGAGCTATATTTGGAGCACATCTCTGCAAGGACTCAGAGAGCTCTTCTAAAAAGAGGAAAAACATTCAAGTAACACCAGAACTACAGCAGAAAGCTTTACTGACCCTCAAGGCCTGCTTACAACAGCACAGGGGTGTTTTACATTGCCAAAACGGGAGACACCAATAACCACGCTCAAAATGCAGCCTCTCCTGAAAAGCACCAGTGCACATCTCACCCTCTAAGGTGGGTGCACCAAACCTACAGCACACGTTGGTGGCTTCTGAGAGTATTTAAATACATGTTCATCATTTTCTCTACATGTCCCAAAGAGCATCTGCTCCTCCCCACACTGACACTTGTACCTGTTTGATAGCTGTGACAGTGATGACAAAGAAGAGTGGGAGGCCACTGGTCACCGGGCTGGTTGGGGTGTCCACTATCACCTGCGGAGAGAAAAATGTATTGCTGAGCCCTGGTTTTCAGGCAGCAGAAGAAACCAAAGCTTTGCTTATGGGGAGAAAAGGGTACTTATCCCACTGGGGGCAAGTCAGAGCCTAGCAGAAGAGAAAGGGAAGGAAGGGCTGCTTATGAAAGGGAGGGCAGTACCAGTCATCTTGAATCACTGACACTTGGAGGCTAAAAATAACACCCATCAGCCCAGATTACCTATGAAATATACTGCAGAACAGAACATGAATATTTAAGTAAAAGAGAAATCCAGGCTTTGTCTTTAAGCTCTCAAACTTGGATGAGCATGATTTAAGCACCATGGCTGCTCAGGGGCCTTGGGGCAGAGAGCTGGATCCTTCCTGAGCTCACTGCAGTGCTCAAGCCAGCGCCATGGCAAAGACCAAGCCCCTTGATCACTAATTAAACCTTCAGGCTGTTCCTTCTGACTGTACCAGGCCTTGGCTCAAAGGATAAGAATGGCAGAAGAGGTTCACAAGTGGGAGGGAGGGAACACCTTCCAAACCAGCGCACCATAAATCGGTCATTCTTCCTGCTGTTCCTGGAGAGAATGGGAGCACGAGAGGCAGATGATGAGGGCTGCGATGAAAGGGATGGGGAAACTCAGCAGAAAGGCTTTGTGTCCCCACAAAGGGACTTTGTCTCCTGTTTGTGCTTCCCCAGCACGCTCACAAACAGCAGTATCTGGATATTTATTGTTTCAGGCTGCCCGTAAAAAGCTGTGTTAAGGACAGGACTCCTCTTATCAGCTACGTGGACATTTTTGACTATGAAATGCTGTACACTGCAATATTACCCTGCACTACTGAACCCAGGAGAAAAGCCAGAAGATTCTGAAGTGGAAGAGATACAGAAGAAGCAGCCAGATAAATGGCATATGAGTTAAGCAGCAGAAGGGTAGACCAAGATAAACACCACAAATATTTCCAGGCACACAAAGCCCTGGCTCACTCAAATGGGTGTAAAATGTTTCCAAGCAGAAAGTCTGGTAGAAACCACACTTTGAAGGAACAGCCTCGAGTGAGGATAGTGCCAAGTGTCACATGGACACACTGCACAAGTGATGGCCACTCACTGGGGCATTATCATGAAGTTTCAGCCAGTCAGCCAAAAGTTATCTTGCAAAAATTGGACAGGTCTTGGGAATCCAAGAAGAACTTTGGCTTTCTGCTGAGAAGGGCAAAGTTGAGGACCTCCTGCTGCCCAGAAGGAGAGTTTCCTGCACTGGACAAGATGTAGCTGTATGTATTTATGTAAAAAACCAATACCATTTCTGTCCACACAGATACAGGATTACAGATACAGGAACACAAATACCAGATGAAGTGCCTGGAATAATTCACATATTTGGAGTTTGGACTCCCTGCAAAAATCCCCTGGCTGGACACTACTCTTCCCCTTCATGGCTGGTGAAAAGCTGAGGGGACACACAAACAACAAGCCAGGACAAAGGCAGACTCATCTGAAACTATTTTTGAACTGGTTTAGGACTCCAACAGCTTAATTTGAATCTACTTAAAAGTGGCAAAGTCCTCCTGTTACTTAATAGTTTCTTCTTACAAGATTCCTTAGGACACTAAGGACCATGCTTTCCTCCTCAAAGGGACACTTTTCATTCCTGCTACCTCCTAAAATAGCTTATTGCCACCAGCTTGGTTTGTCTACAAACACTTATGGACTGTGCTCCAGCCCCTTCCACCAGGAGATTCCCTGCAGATTCCTGTGAGTGCTGCAACAGATGAACCAAAGAAACAGCTATTTGTATCCCTGTTTGTGTGCAACGTGTTTTATGTTTAATGCATGTCCTTTGTCTTACAAAGAGCTGGATCTGGAGCCACAGAGTAATAGCTGTTTTGATAAAGCATTTTACAACAGGCAGAGCAGATGCACCAGGCAATTCCCCAAGCGCTGTGACACTTCACTCCTCATGCAGAGCCAGGTAGGACAACCCCATCAATCTGAAGAAATTTAAAGATAAGCATGAACATTTAAGATATAGATGGCATTTTTCAAGGTATAACCCTTGGTATTTAAAATGAATGGAGTGGTCCTGAGTGCCTTTTAAAGGCAAGTGACGTCTCCAGAATGACAAGCACCTGGGGGCAGGTGGGTGCTCTCTACAGCAGCCAGTGGATCAGCACTGTCAGGCTGGGTTTGGCTCAGTTGGGTTTGTTTTTTCTCCAATAGACCATGAGGGCTGCTTCCTGATTTTAGAGGTGCTCACAAAATAAAAACAAGGAGGAACAGCCAGGCTCTTATCTCACCTGCATAGACCTGTGCCTAAAATGGGCAAGCAGCTAGATTGAAACTCGTTTTGTAACTATAATCAGGAATATTTCATGTTCTCCACAGCCAGAGGGTCAATAGATAAAATGTAATAGCATGTCACTAAGTGGCCAGCTACACAAAAAGGACATCCTGACTCCAGGGTATCGTTTCAGTTCAAGGCAAATTACAAATTGGGTCTGACAAAATGGAGCAACGCCAGCAAAATGAAGAGATGGAGGCAAGCCAGCTGACGCCAGAGTAAATTGGCCTTTCATGTCACACTGCCAGGAGGAGCCACACAGCCGTGTCTCGGGATCCCCGCTCCCGCAGCCACCACCAGAGTGACTGTAAATCAGAACCCTTTACTGCATGGATAGAACAGTTCAGGCACTCATCTTTTAACCTGCAGCCTGGGAGAGAGCGATATCCCAGTTCTGATCCACCAAAACCCTGCAGAAGCCACAAAATAGCTTTTTATTTCTGGGGTAGAGCTCTGGTGCCTATTTCCAGCCCAGAGCTGGCTGTGTGCTGAGCCCCAGACCTGAGGATTTAGAAGGTGAGCAAAGGCACTGCAGTGACTCTCCCAAACTCCCTTTGCCCCAGCGCATTCTGACAGCTTGCTTTTCTTGGATGACAGAACAGAAAATGAGTATTCCTCAGGATCTGCCCCTTCACTCAAGCCACAAAGCAGAGAAGGAAAAGTTTGTGCCTGTAATAAATTTGCTGTTTTGCCCATGCAGAACAACTTCCTGAAGCTTCAGGTTTCCAGAATTCATCCTATGCATTTTCTGAATTTTACTGAGTACATCCTATCTCTCCTGCTTGCCTTGAAACTCATGATATCTGAGACATAAAATATCATACCACTTGGGGAAATACAGAGTTATGAAACAGAAGTAGTAATGGTGCCAAAAAATAGATCTTAATTGTATAGCATCAACTGTATTTTCAGTGGTTGAGTGATCTTAACAGTTAGAATTAAGATGGTTTTTCAATGTTTCAGCAGTCATTCAAACCCCATCTCAGATATTTTAATTATTTTTATGCCCAGATATTTTAATTATTTTTATGCCTTGGATGGTGTGGCAGAATTATAACACAGCTTCCAACTCAACAAATTCCAAACCCCTTATAAGCACAAACAGTTTTAAATCTCAATTCTCGTTCAAGCTGTGTTTAACGTCAGTGCCTAAATAAAACTTGCTCTTAGCATCAAAGCTCTTACCTGCACGAGGAAGATGATAAGGAAGTAGAAGTTGGCAATTCTTCTAAACTGCTCAAAAAGGTTCTTCGGGAGGAAATTCCAGAGGGTGTACTGTGGGGAGAGAGGGGGACTCACAAACAGACCAAGGCACGTGGCTGACGGGGACTAGAGCTACCAGATGGGAATGATCCGCACAGAGGAGGAAAGGAGATCTCCTTCAACGTGGCACAGGAAGCACAGTGAGGCGGCTGAGCAGCCCTGGGGGGCTCCAGGCAGAGATCCAGGTCCCAGATATAAACCCAGGAGCACAATGCAGCTGGATGCAGAGATGCCACCAAGCTCTGCTTCGGCTTCCAGCTCCAGCTCTCTCTGCTGGAGCACAGAACCGCTGCAAGTGTCTCACCGACAACTTCTAGGAAGGCATTTGCAGACATGTGCTTTCATTACAACATAATGTACAGTGGATATACTTTTTCCAAATTCCCAAAACCATCTCAGAGCTGCTTTTGTTAAAAAAAAAAAAAGGCAAAAAGCCATGCTGCCCATACAAATTCAGTATTAGGTTGTGCTTCATTATAATTTTAAGAAGGCTGCTGAATCATTTCATTTACTTTGGAAAGCATGTGGAATTTAGGAACAATGTGGAAAATAATGTGTCTAATATCTATCTTTCAGTCTGTCTGGAATAAAAAAGAATAAGCAGCCAAGTTTCAAGACCAATGCCTATTTAATTATAAAAGAGACTGATCAGGTCCCAGGCCTAGCAAATATAAATGGAAAAAAAGAGCAAGGACACAACATTCAAAACTAACTCAAGGAAGAACTAAAATTAGTGCTAAACCAAACCATTTGTCAGAGAGGGAACTGAGACGGGGGAAGGTGTCCTCGCTGAAGGCCCCTCCTGCATGCCAGGGAAACGTCAATGGGAATGCTACACAAGTTAAACATGGACAGACTTGAAACTTTTCCCAAAAATAAACTCAGACATATAAAAACAGATAAGATCCAGGATATATAAAAAAAGAAAGGAGAGGGGAAAAACCCCCTTAGAGCTCAAGTACAACAAAACTGAAGTGTATGCTGAGCATCATGAATCCTAAGCACTGGGATACGTATCCAGCTGTGTTGACAATATGGAACACCACTTGTTTGATACTTTACTCGAATTGGCTTCAAATCTTTTGAAATAGCTTCATGAATGTCATGGAAAAAAGCTAAGCAGAAGGCAGATGGGTGTCATCACAGTTTTCCACCATAAACAAAAGCTGCATTAATACCATATGAATGTTTCCCCCCCTTTCATCCAAAGGGATAAACAGAGCATGGTTATTTTTGCCCTATCTCAAGAGAGAAAAATCCCATAGAACTAAAAAAAAAGTGAATCATATTTTTATGTCCCTTTATAAAATAAACCCATTCCCTTTTGCAAATTTGAGTTGCTGTTATCTCATGCTGTGTTATATCTAACCTGTCTTTTCTTCCCAAAGGGAAGAACAGAAGACTTTAAAAAACATCAAAAAAAACCTCCCAACCCCACAAAATCAATGTGTCCATGTGCTTTGCTCTCATCCAGCCTACAAGAAAGAAACTTGTACATGCCCCCACTGGCACTTATAGGATGAAAAAAAAAAAAGACTAGGAGAGAGACTGGAGCTGTGTGTAAGGACTGTACCAGGCTGCTCCACTTGCAGAGGGACCTTTACATCCACCCTTGAGGAACTCAGAGTCTCTCGGTTTCAAAATCCACCACCGAATAAAACAAGGGTGAGTACACGAGCAGAAATCGTGCACACGATGCAGCTGGGGGGTGAGCTCACCTTGGAGGAGACGATCCTGTTGTCGCAGAACTTCTGTGCCACATACGCCTCGGTGTCCGAAACGGGGCGGTGCCCGACCACCACGGTGCGTGTCCCCACCCGCTTCTCCTCCCCAGCACACTGTCAGGGCAGCCAGGAAAAGGAAAAACCAGCTTTTAGCTCAAAATAACTTGAATATTGTACTAATAGCTTCCAGCTTCTCAATGCACCATGCTGTTCTCTGGAAATAAGGCAGCTGGAACTCAAAAATTCACCTCTCTGCCCCAGCCAAAGCACAAGAATGAATCAGAACACATAAGGTCATTCAGCAAAACTCAGGCCATGCTGAGCCTCAAACACACCTTTGCTCAGCCATCAGCCCCCAGGACCACAGCCCATCCTATACCCCACCAGGACAGGTCACTGCACTCCTGCCCTGTGCAGGACAGCTGCTACCTCTACGTGCAGCCAGTGCCATGTCATTTTTCTCTCTTGAAGAAGAATATGTCTTTATCAAGGACTTCAAGTCACTAGGAATGTAATTTATTATCCACACATGTCTTCCTAGTCCTGACCTGGAGAATGCTTCAGCTTTGTGTTTATTCACTGCATGGAGGATGATGGAAACTGCACCCTCCCTTATCCTCACTCTTCTGTCCAACCCTCAAGCCCGTGCAAAATGTCTCACCACCACACTGGTAGACACAGATTTAGCACTTAGCTCAAAAAACCAAAAGGGTCTATTTCTGCTATTTAAAAATCTCAGCTAAAATCTCAAATAATGAAGCAGACAGCTTCACATCACAAACTCCTCAAGATGACACACAGGGTGCTGGGAAGCCAGCTGGGCTTGCTGGGGGGTTAATTTAAAGCAGAATGAGATGTCACAAGTGAATGTCAGCCTCACGTCATGGGGGTTTGATGACAGCCCCACCGCTCCGCAGCAGCACACGGGGAACTGCAGCAGAATAACCTCAGCAAGGAAGCAGGGCTGCTCTGCAGGAGGACAGCAGCCCTTGCACAAAGCCATGAGACACCTGTGATCAGCAACACGGGGCTCTAACAGAGACCCAGCCACCCCACAGCCCTTCCAGGCTACCCAGGGGAGGTGACAGCACCCCACAAACTACAGGCAGATCCTCCCGGTCCAAGGGAGAGGCTGTTAACACATAGTAAACAAAGTATCTGAATACATCATAAGTATCAGAGCTCTTCTATTTTAATGTAACTCTTAAAACATCATCCAAGTTCCAACTTCTTGTAAGTTCTTTTAAAACCTTTGCCAACTTGTGACAAAGCCGAGGCCAGGCAGGTCCCTGCCAGTGCCTGCAGCCCACTGGAAGCTCTCCAGTGGCCGAGGCAGCGCTGTGAGCTCTACCTCCATCAGCCTCCAGCTCTGGCCTGCACACCACACTCAAGTTTCTCAGTGGATCAGAAAACTTTATGTTCAAAAACAACAGAACTGTGCAATAGTTTAAACATGAGCTTTTCATTCTGTCCAGGTTCCCCCTTTCACATAAAGTGTCCTTGCCACAGATGCTCACAGCCAAGGGAGACCTGGCTGGCACCAGGAAGCATTTTGTGATGCTGAACTTAAAATTATACAGTGAATTTAAAATGCCCACCAACAGCAAATGGGGCAAGAGGGGTGGGGGGGGAAAGAGTGGTGTTAGACCAGGGTAAGGTTTCCTTAGAGTTAGGGTTTTGAATTTTTAAACATTAAGAGAGAAGACATTTGTCACAGTTTATGGTTCAAGGGCATCAGCAGGCAGCAGGGCTGCTAAAACACCAGCAGATACTGTTCCTACTCCACTTCATACTAATCCTCAACCCTGCAGCTTGCTTGCTTTGAAACGCCACCAGAGCAGGTGTCAAAAATGCCAAATCCCTGTCCTGTGTCAGTTGCCCAGCAAGGCTCAGCCTTCTGCAGATGGATGCTCCTGGAGTGCCCTGGATCTGGCTCAGCACCCCCTTGTCCAAAGGGCTCATCACACACAGCTTGTCAAGGTGCAGAGAAAACCCAGCTAAGAGGAAAGGTGCTCTGAAGAAAAACATGCTAAGACAGCAAGGCCTGGGACTAACTGCTGCTTGGGGGAAGCATCAAAACCAAAAATTTAAACAGCTAAAACCAGTGGACCTAGAGCAGCAACAGCTGAATGGATCCTGTTGCACCAGGAGCAGGATCTGCCCAAAGGAAGCAGCAGCTCTTCCTTTCCCCTGTTTCCCACCCATGACTGCAGCATCTTTAATTAAAGAAGTGTTTTTACACCATGCCTATACCTGGGGAGGTGTGCTGACCGCTCTCACTGCAGCCATCCTCACACCTCCAGCGGCTGATGCTTAGAGCAGGAGGAGGAAGATTCTCAAGCCCTACACAATGTCCCTGCACCTCCCGACAGAGCCAGCAGCAGCCACAAGCACCCCCAGCAGCGACTGCCTCCCAAACGTGGGTAGGGCTGGCACACACTCCCAGCTTGGGAATGCCACCATCCTCCCAGCCACACCACCATCGCCCGCAGCAGCCAACAGCACCTCTTCCTAGCTAGAAACTAGACCCAAAAAAGGTTCCCTGATGTATCTGCTGCATTAGGGAGGTGCCAGCCGTGGTCTCACCAACCTGGGCCCCAGGAGCGAGAGGCAGAGCCATCCATCCACGCCACAGCGGTGCCGAGCAGCTGAGACAGATGTCCCCACGTCTGGTCCCCGACGCACCCCTGTCCAGGATCTGCAGCCAGGCGTGCCTGGTGAGCATCCCTCCAGCACAGGGAGGAAGCGACAGCTTCCCCTGCCCGCGCCGCTGGCAGAGCGCTGGGAAGGGGCAGGGTGAGGGTTTGCCAATCACACGCATTGGCACGGAAACCACAAAGTTCTGCTTAAAGCACTTCTGGAAAAGTACACACCGGTATTTCCTGACTACCCACCGCTGGCCATGGAGAGCATGGAGCATGTGAAGCCTCAGAGCAGAGGAGAACCCACACCCAGGTGTGTGGTGTGCTGGCTGACCAAGCCACACTGAGTTATCAGCACCAACTCCTGAGACGGCTTTCACCCTCAAATCCCTTCAGTTATTTATTTATCTGCAGCATCACCTACAAAGATGAGTAACACCACGGTAACAGTGACACTGTAACTCCAGGGTGCATCCCAGCCCTCTGCGGGGGCTGCAGAGGGAGAACCCCTCCATGGTCTAACCAGGCTCCCACCACTCACGGCATTTCATTTCCCATTCCTCGGCCGCCCCACGGTGTGACACCTTCCCACAGCCACACGAGAAGCTGGAAGGCTTCACACCACATCTCTCTCTTCTCCACCCTCCAGAAAGTGAGCGCATACCAGACGCCTGCAGCAAGAGGTGTTGGCTGAGCTCAGCAATTAAAAGCTCTCACTTTGACGAGCCCAGCTCGGCCGCTCGCAGGGTCGCTAATAGATTGCTACGTCTTAATAACGGCTCTCAACGGAGACTTAGAGGGAGATTTAGGGAATAACTGCCAGGCTTTGGGGAAAATTATAAAATATGCAGATTAGCAGGGAGAGGATTTAGACGACTTTTTCTGACTGACTTTCATTAAAAATTTTAATTCTGATGGCAAAAAAAAAAAAAAGAAAGAAAAATATTACTTGGATACAGTTCAAGCAGCTGCCTCGTTGCCTGCTGGGGTTCTACAAAGCCCACAGTCCACAGGGCTGGAGTGAGCTGGTGTAGGCAAAAGCCAGAGTTTCTCCTGCTGGTTAGAGCCAAGCCTGCCAAAAGGATTATTCAAGAAAATAAACAATTGCATTCCCCTCATAGGCACTTTCTCACCTCCCTGGACTGGAGGCGTGGCATTTGCAAGAGCACTGGGAGAAGCAGAGCTGTCTGTAGGGATTAGCAGTGTCAGACTGGTCACGGTCTCGGGACAGTGCCAGGGAAGCCACGCTGCATTCTCCCACCAAGCCTGGAGGATCTGGGGATGCCGGTAGGTGACCACAGACCCATCTGCTGTACAAGGTGCCTGCAACGCAGAAGAGCTCCCAGCAGCTGGCAGACATGCAGCAGCACCAGGGGGACACCGCAGACACCAGGACTGGGAGGAAAGAGGGAAGGAGGCATTTTTGAGCAGAGCCACTATCCTGTCTGCATCACCTGAGGCCCAGCCCCAAAGATGTCGGTTTCTCCTGCAATGTTTCAGGCTCCAGTTCAGAGCTCCTGCTCCACTCCCCCAGTGCCTAACCAAGCCCATCAGCGAGTCAATCTTTCAGCAGGGCATCCAAACCAGATTTCCGCTGAAGGAGCTCAGCTGGAAGACACCAGCCAGAGAATCAAACACAAATCATAGGAGATAAAGATGAGGCGGGCGAGGCTGTTCTGCCAGGAACATCCCTCAAGCTGGCAGCTAGCTGCCCATCCCAGCTTTGCCCCTAGGCAGGCCCAGGTGCCCGGCTGCAGTGATAAACGCCTGCACCGATGCAGGACGCACGCTCTGCTGCATGCTCGGCAGGGCCAAGGGCTGCTGCTGCAGCACCACCCTTCTCATGCCAGGGAGAAACTCACACATCAATGTATCTGTCAAATGCTTTAATGTAACCCAACCTTCCCATACTTGCACCTTTTATAAAGCCCACATGCTGCCAGAAGCAGCACTTCTGAAATCAAGGCATTAGGAAGGATAATGGCTGTTTTCTTACATTGCCCAAACTTAAAAAATCCCAACTACATGCCCATGGAAGGTCACCTGAGGCTTGGCATTTCACTATACATTTTTCTTTGAGGAGATAAGAATGGGTATGATTTGAAGGCATCAGGCCAGCCATAAAAATGCCCGTGGATGCAATTAATAACCCAACGTATTGATGACTTGAAGCTATTGGAGCATCACATAGAGATGACAGAATTACACTTGCAGCCCACAGCAGTCCCCAGATTCTCTGCCTGAGACTGGGCAACTGTCCCCTCATGCCCCTTTCTCCTTCTCCATGTGTGCCCTTCTCCCACAGAAACATCCCTCACAACAGCTCCCGCCTGCTGTGGGGAGCGGCTCCTCTTCGCCACCCCTCCCCACCTTCTGGGAACACATCACATCACCATGCACAGGACTCAGATGGCACCGGATAAAAGTTGCAAACCTGGGTAAAAATTAGCAAGCCTGGGTAAAAATTAATGGAGTTAGACTGAGTTCAACAGGAGAGGTGAACCTGTGCTCTGCAGTCACCTCTGACAAGGAGCCACTTCAAGTGGACTATTTCTAGGGCAGCTGAAAAACAGAGTGTTTAATTATATCCCCCACAGGGAAAGCAAGTGTCTGTGCTACCTTCTGGCCCTGTTTCCAGAAAAAAAAACAGCAGCAGAAGAAAAAAACCACCACCATTTGATTTACTACAGTTCCAGAAAGCACCAAAACCAGAACTAACTAGTAAAAAAACCCCTCCTTTCATGTTTGCTGAAGATAACTTTAAGCCACAAAATAAACACAAATAACTCATAGAAAACAGATCTAATAAAAACCACAGGCATTTTTAAAAAAATCATCTGCTAAACCCAGAGATAATTACACAGTACAAGTACAAACCTCAAACATTTGAATGAAATCACAGCTTATATTAAATATATGCACAAGAAAGATTAAATCACATTAGTTGGCTTCAATCTCATGAATAGTTTAAAGTCTAATTGCTCCTGTATTGTTCCATTTATCATAAAAGTAGTAGAGAAGGCGACCTGATTTACAAAAAAAGCTTGCAAAAATAACAGCACCTCCCAAAACAGCCTGTTCTAGCTCTTGTTTCATTTAGCCTCAGAAGAACAAAGGAAAACACATCCACGATTTTAAAAAGCCTCCATAAATTTACCGTAACCTCCCCAAAACATCCATCAGCCTCGGGAAGTCGCTCAGCACATCAACCTCATTGCCCAACCGATATATTTTTAATTGAAATTTCTTTTTGGCAATTTTTCTGTGACTCTTCATCCTTAGTCATTTCTATGAGGGTACAAGCAATGCTTTGAGAATACCCTGAATAATTCAGCAGCTCAGACTGTGCTTACCCACACCGACCACATATTTCAGCAGATCTCCTGATTTAGAAAGAGAACTCCATCGATCAGGATCAACTCCACCACTCTCTCCCTATGCCTGCAGGAAAGGGTCAATAACATGCACAGACCTTGGAAAAAGCCAAACAACCAACATTGCATCTGAAATACTAAGAGCTCATAGGTCCAAGAGGAAGGGCTGAAGGCACACACTGCCCCATCTCATTTCCCACTGGACGGGACTTTGCTGCTCATCCCTAAGCAGGATGGGAAGGCTGGTACCTTGGGAAAACAGAAGGTTGAAATTTAAACCAGTATCCCTTCTCCTGTGCTGAGGCTGAAGCTCCCACTGATATTTCGGCTAGGGACAAAACGTGACCACCAAGGAGTGACCGCTGGGTTAAGCCAGCTCCAGCCAAGGTGGGGGACAGCAGGGGCAACCATGAGAGCCCCCAGACCTAAAGAATAAGCAAGAGCAAAAGAGGAGTCATGGGAAAAGGGCCAGTACATGGGGGTTTTTTACACCACAGTCAGCATGTGATGGAGCTCGACACCCAGACCTCGTCCCTGGGGATGCTAAAGCAGCAGATGATGAGCTCTAGCACAGCATCACCAACCCAGATCACACCATCCTTAATGCAAGTGGAGGTGCAGCCAAGCGAGGGGCACCAGCCAGGGCCCATCCCCATGTCCCCTCTGTCCCAAAGACCTGCTGCCTCGCCATATGGTCTTACAAGGAAGATCACCTTCACCAAGGACAGCAGGCTGGGGAACAGCAGAGCCCAACCAGGCTGCTGGAAAAGCTGACTTAGCCAACAGAGGCACCGATAAAAACAGACAAGAGATATGGCCAGGGGGAGAGAACAGGGGAAAAGGCTACTTGAAAGATTTAATGAGGGTGGAGAGAGGAAATACAAGAGTTTTTTTTCCCTAGGTAATAAATTTAAAGGAGGGCCCAGCCCTATCCTGGACTTGAGGAGTGCCATGGACAGGGGTGACAGCTGAAAAGACCTTTTTTGGCACGGATTTTGTTTTTCCTTCTGGAGGCAGTCTACCCTCAAACCAGGCAGTACTGCATCTTCCCAGCAAACATGCCACAATGTCTGCAATCACAGCTTCTGTTCGGCAGCACTCTGTACAAAGTCAGGTTCCCGAGCGATGCAGAAAGCCAAACCCAGACAGGATCAACTGGGGCAGCATTACCTCAGTGCTGCTGTTCTGTGGGAAATCTGTTGCTCCTGCTCAAGCACAAGCACCGACCTTCGGAAGTTTTCAGCATCTCAATTCTTTTTTTCCCTGCCCTGTTGGCAGCCAGGGTTATGAAACCATTGCTCATCTTGAAATGCAGGCAGCAGATCTTTATTTTTGGCAGTCCAAAAGAAAAGTTCGACCAGCATGCCGCCAGCATATAAAATTCAGGCTCATAGGAACACTTCAGGCTCGAGAACAGAAAAAGGACTTTGAATAAGAGCCAAATGTTTTGCAGAGGTCACAAAGCAAATACAAATAGGTCTTCCTGTCTTCAGAACTCTTCCTCCCTCCTTTCCCCGGCTCAAGCTGTGCACATATGTCTGTTCATCGGGAGCTATTTTAGCAGGGCAGCAAGCTCTCCAGAGCAGTGATTTGGCCTGGCAAAAATTAAAATAAGAGCAAAGTGGAAAAAACCTCCCAGTTTGCAATTGTCAGTGCTTGCATCACCCAGCAGAGCTATAATTTGTTGGTTTTCCCGTTGTTTTCTGGTCCTCTGAAAGCCTGAGCTCTTCAGTTATGGAAACAAAAAAACCCTAAATGCTATGTTATGCATCCCAGCTTGGCCAGACGTTACTCTAACCTCTGCCACCTACAAACATTTTGCCCCTTTTTAAGTTTTCCCAGCATTTCAGAGCCAAGCTGCCAGCTGACTGGCGAGAAGCCCATTTCCCAGAGCAGTTTCTTCCCTTTCCCCTGGGAAGCAAGCCCGCCTGGCTGTCCACACTCCAGGGGCAGAGGCTACAGACTGCCCTACCAGCATTTATCTCACCACAGCCCCCCAGAAGCAAGGGCTGGCACCCAGGGCTGCCCAGACTCATCCCCCAGATCAAGCTTTCCCCCAGGGAAGCTGTCCTATCTCCCACACAACAGCCACCAGGAGGGATGGGAGGGCAGGTCCAGCCTGCTGGGACTCCCCGAGTTCTGCACCAGCATCCCGGGGTGCCCTCAATGCCCAGTTGGGTACCCAAGGTGCCAGCACCTCCCCATGCTCCTCACTCACACTGGTTCAGATCAAGCTTTTCAACTCCAAAACCAAAAAAGCTGTGGTTTTCTAACTCTGCCCCTTGCGGTACTACAGACAAATGTTTCCACAGAAGCAGCAGGAGATAAAAGGGGAAAGAGGGAGAAATCACCTGCTTCACCCCTTGCTCCACAGCCAAAATCAGCTCCACGTGACCCAGACTGCACTGGGAATATTTTCATCTCTGGGTACTACAGTGACCAACAGATTCATCCTTGGGGCTTGCAGGCACAGTCATACCAGGATACTGGATCAGTTGAAATCCACCCAGTCAGGAGAGAAATGCTCACCATGTGGCCTAGAACTGTTTATCTTCAGGAAATCCTTTGGCTCCTGTGCCAGCTGGGCAAGGCAGAGCAGAGGCTGAGCGAGCTCCACACCGAGCACTGCCCCAGGACAGCAGCCTGGAAAGCTGCAAAGCCACAGGGACAGGGAGCTGAGGTTTCAGCTGGCCCTGGGATGTTGGGCTGGGAGCTCAGGGGGTTTCACTGTGGTCCACCCCAGCACCATCAGCTGCAGAAACAAGCCCATCCTGTGCTGGAGAACGGGACAGCATCCCTGGAGATGACTCAGCCATCTCCATCCCATCAGTCTCTTTCCCCAGCCAGGCACCAAGACAAGGGCGTTCCTACTCTCACGGTTATCAGCACAAGCTCCTTCACCCAAGGTTTCCTCTCTGTGCCTGACTGCTTCCCACCCTGCACTTACTGGAATGGTACTTGTCAGGTGGGAAGTCCCACTTCCATCCATTCAGCTGCACTGGGAGAAACCACCCCATGGAAATTACGTACTCCACAATACTAATTCGGCTGACACAAGGACAACATCCCTCTGGGCATCGCAGCTAATTTTACTGCACTCCCTCCCTGAGCAAACAATGTAAGAAAAGGTGAGCTGTAAGGAAGGAGGAAAAAACAAAAAGAATATAAAACTTTCACGACTCAGAGTGAACAAAAGTGGCATGCAAAACACCACCCAAAGCAAACAGGAAAAAAATATATTAATGCTGCATGTCAAGGTTGGCTTTGGAGCCCCCCCTCCCAGGACAGTCTGAGTCCCTAGAGACAGCAGCTGCTTGGCTTTGTATGAATGCTGGAGAGGAATTACACAGAAATCATAATAAAAGATGGAAGGGCTCCTCACAAAAGTGGATTTTTTTCCCTTGCATTTAATTTCCCAGCAGTGAGATTTTTTTTTTCCCCCTCTTAAGCCAATTGAGACTCCAGCAACAGAGCACAGTGTCGCTGCAGTCAAGCAGTATTTAATTTGTATTACTGCTGAAGAGATCTTGGATTGCAGTACCAAAGAAGCGCTTCAAATTGTCTGGTCTTGCCTGTTGCACATCTTACTCAGCTTTTCTAGGTCCTTTACAGTACGAGAAATAGAGGATCCCTCAGTTTCGCAAATCAGTGCATTTGCCACAATATTGCAAACAAATTGCATTGACCAAGTGAGCAATGTCTCTGTTTCCCACCTCAATCGTCTTACAGAATCTTGTTAAGGCGTACAGCACACTTTATGATGTGCCAGATGAAACAATTCTTTGAAAACACAGAGCAAGAAATTACCAAGCCCTCCATAAGCAAGGCTGGAGTCCTTTCACCTGTAGATCCTGAAAATTCAGCTGAACACAAGAGCAAAAAGCCTGCAGCAAAGTATTACCCAGCAAAGGCCACAATGGAGTTTAACAGGAATCTTGTTCAAGATGGGGGAAAAAAAACAAAAGAAAAGCCTGATTTGAGAGCAAAATACCCAGCTAGAACAGCCTCGAAGGGGCTTACCCCTCCTTCTGCTGCAGGAGGAAAACAAAAAGCTCTTTACAAACAACTGGATCATGCACTAAGCTTTCATTAAGGAGGCCAGGACAAAGGTCTCTGAAGCACTGTCAATTAGGCTGGATGTCCAGAGGAGATCTGCTTTTAGACTAAATGGGCTTCAGCTGAAATTCCATCCCAAACAACAAGACTGAGGTTTGGGGAAAAAAACCACTGGAGTCAGCAGGATGCAACAGGTATCCATGAAAGTGGACAAACTGCACATCATGTGCAGAACGGGTTGCATAAAGAACTAAAAATTTTAGAGTATAGGTTCTGATCAGCATCTGTGGCAGTGAGCATCCCTATGAGAGCATGAAAAACGATGGTGGGGAGGAGAAGCAAAACCTAGGACTGCTTCCCTCCTACCAGTCCTCTCCCCACCCCACTGTCCCATGCGCAGCTCAATATCCAAATGCACTTTGCAACCATCAAAGTGGTGCCTTGTGCCAATCACTGCCCAGCAGCTCCCTGGGTTTTGGCCAAGCCTGAGAAAGAGTCTATAAGCAAAAATAAATATATATATATATATATATAAAATGCATCTCTGTATATTGCTTATATGCATATTTAATGTGCATATGTTACATGCATGTATATTTAATGCATATATATATTGAAATCACTGCAGCCTCTGGGCAAAACAGGCTTTTCTTGACCCAGCAGCCAAGCAGGAACCAGGTGAGGGCAGGAGCCAGAGGAAACCTTTTAAAACAGGGAAGTTTCACTGTTTCCCCAGGCTACAAGTTAGTAAGTCAAGCTGTAAACCAGTTTGCCACTCGCTGCCATCCCCTGCAGCATACAGGCAGCAGCATCACCCTGCTCCCACAGGAAGGTTAAGGCAACCCACGGAACAGCTCCAGGCTCAAGTCTTGGAGTTTATTGCAAAAAAGCAAGCTTCTAACCACCCAAATCAAATGTTAGCCAGTTCAGGCAAACCTAGCAAACAAGCCACTGGTCAGGTGTTGGATAAATCAAAGCAGTTCAGCAGACTGCAGTGTGATGGTCACACCCAGAGCAGCCGGGGCTGCGTGCTGGTCATGGAGCCAGCCTGGGGAAAGGGTGCAGGGAGCCTCAGGAGAAAAGAACTACTCGACATTACTGTACAGTTATTTCAACAATAATAACAGAAGTGGCTTACAGTCATCAGCAACACGAGCAGCAGTGTCCTTGTTACCTATTTCCAATGAGCAGGACACCCTTCTGACTGAGGGCAGGGCAGGGTCTGAGCAGAGCCCACTTCACCGTGTCCTTCATGCTGTGCCCACTACTAACAGCAGCCCAGCCAGGCGTGAGGCTCCTGAGTGACAGCAGGACACGGCCACAGTCCAGCACCCCGAGCTGCTGGGGACCAGCCCTGCCTGCAGCCCACCATCTGCATGGTCCCCACAAGTTAGAGAAAGCTGCAAATCTCCAGGCAACCAAGTGAAAACACTAAAAAAAAACCAAAAAAACCCACCCCACCACTGAACCTCAATACTGCTTGGTAATTGAAGTGGGAAAACAAATCTTGTCTACTCGCAAGAGGTGAGGGAGCTGGCAGGGGCAGAGCTGCAGATGTGTGCCAGGCTCTCCTGGCTCTTGCAGCATCACTGTGGGGCTCCAAGCCCAGGCCTGGACACAGGTGCGCTGCCTGAGGAGAGTACAGGCAGGTGAAGCCCACAACACCCTGTGTACAGATAGCACTAGCAAAACCTACTTGGGAAAAACCAGCCCATCCTTCCCAGACCTCAGCAAGCACAGAAATATTTCTGAGATGAGCAGCGAGAAGCAGATTTCAGTCTAGATTCAGAGGTATTTTCTGAGATCTCTTCGGGGTAGGCTGTCCTGGCACAAGGTAGGAGCTGCTGCCCTCTCCCCTCAGCAGGGGACACATTTGGGCAGAAGGCCACTGGAGTGACCGCCCAAGCCATGCAGGAAAACCTCCCCGCTGCCCTCCGGCCTCAGCACCCACCTCCCACACACAGCTAAATACAGGAAAGTCCCTCGAAAAACCCCGGAGCAAACATTTTCAGGGGAAGGCAAATGGGTGAACAGCACATTCTCACCCCGTGTCCAAGTTCCTTGGAAAATTCCCCCTTCTCAGGCACCCCAGCCAGGCAGCTCAGCAACTCCCTTACCTCTGCAATGCCAGCTCCTCTGGCAGGCAGGTATTGGCCACAGAGATGTTCCCCCACTTAGCCAGTCCAGCATTTTCTCAGCAAGGACAGTGGGTTTAAATCTCCCAAGGAAACACAGTCCCACAACACAAGGAATTACACATCTGGGATAAGAGATGGAAACATGCTACCATGGGAGGAAGATGCTCATAGGGACCAAACCTGCATTGCTAAAAACATGAACACCGGCAGGCAGCAACTGATTTGGGTGTGAGGGTTTCTTCTGACTTACAGACACCGTGAATGCTCTCTATCAGCTTTGCTTTTAACTAATGCTTAAAAAAAATAAATCTCCACTAGAGACAGTTACAGCCAGTAACAGCACCTTTAATCAGAAAGGAAGTGCATAAACCAAAGGCAACAGGATGAAATTAAAGGCAAGGCTGAAAAGCTTGTTACTAACAGATGCCCTGTTTGCTTTTACAAATTTTATTATTAAAAGCAAATTGCCATGCCTTCAGCTGCAGTTCCAGTCCGCTCCCAACCTTTCCCACACAGCCAAATCATTATTACTCTTAGCAAAATACCAGCTGGGGACAAAAGTGGTATGAAGGGAAGAAGAAAATACAGCCAAGACACGTTATTCTCCACAGAACAGTTTCAGCATGCCACAGGTTTAATTAGAAGCATCAGTGATCATTAATGTTTGACCGGTGCTTTCCAGCCCTCCCTACAGCAATTTCCAACTCCCCCAAACTTCAACTGCACACATGAACACTTCCATGCAGCTGTTTATCCCAGGCCAAGTTTTTTGTTTGATTTTTACTTATTTTTAGCCAAATGGTTGAGCTATTTCTGGGAATAAGTCTACAGTTAGCAGACATTAAAAAGGAAATAGCTACAGGAATCTGAAAAACCCCTATGTCCCCATATTCCCCAGAACTTGAGAAACTCCTGTGTCCCCATTTTCCAGGGAAGGCGCATCAATAAGGGACTGCAACTCTAAGCCTTTTGCAGTTCCAACTTCCCTATCTGAGCCTTCCTTGACTTCTCTGTGGTCAAGCATAGGCTGCCATGTGGCTGCTACGGGGGAACTGGCCCTGAGCACATGGAAGGCTGCTATCACATTAAACACACCTTACAAAATAAAATTTCAGCAACTTTCATGCAAAATTCAAGTGGCTTCATTAAAATCCACACTTTTGAAGTGCGGGATTTCTCCAAGCAGAACTGCCACCTGGTGTCACAGAGACACCCCAGCCCCAACCTTTGCTGCTTGCAGGTTTTTGTCACACCAATGAAAGCAAAACCCTTCCTGCAGAAGCTGGCAGTCAGGTACACGGCATCTGACATGCAGCCTCACTCTCCAGGTGTTAACATGGCTGGACTGGGGGGGAAAGACAATTCTTACAGCTTCCAACTCCTACCTATAGTCATCTTTATTATTAGAATAGGAACTGCAATCACACACTAATGATTGGTTCACACTCGCTGGAAAAAAAAAGCAAGTGTGAAAGAAAATCACAGATATGCTCTGTGTCCAAAAATAGATTTTATTACATTTGCTGCAAATCCTAAAGATGAGAGTGTAAATCAACATCCTCCACCCCAGACCTGGACATCTTCCACAAGCCATACTCCAGCATGCCCCCGAGCTGGGCAGGGGCTGGCAGCCAAGAGTCGTCAGCCCCACACTGCCCAGTGCACCCCAGGGCTCTTCCCATCTGCCCCTGCCCCTTCTCACCCATTCCCCAGTGCCAGTGGGGAATTTATTTCCTATTTAAAAGGTGACTTTGGGCCATTTCCCATTCTCAGCCATTTGAATAGGTCTCAGTGGGGGTATCTTCCTGCAGAGCTCCAGGTAGGACCTGCCCCACAGGGCCTCATAACCAAGCTGGGGGTACCCCCATTGCTGGCAGCTGCACAGGACAGAGGGATGCAGACCACAGGAGAGGAGCAGCAAGAGAACATCACTGCAGCCTAGGACAAGGCAAAGGCTCAGAGTCACACGGGTCCAGCCCAGGGACAACCACTGCAAGCCCATCTAAGAGGCACCTTCTTTCCCCAACACCAAGCAAGCGTTGTTGAGAACCAGCAGCTCACAACAAGCCCAGCACTTGCCAAACACCAGGGATTTACCAGGGCACAGGCTGCAAAGAGGATCAGGCCCTAAGGTATTTAATTAATTGGGAATAACACAACTAAGGTCCTATTGTTAGACACTGCACAAGCACTCAAACAGAAGAATTTTGCTTGCAGTTACAGACTGTTTGTTGTTTTCTTGCTTATGCTAGGCTTTGAACACAAATAGGAGAGTATCAGAGCAAGGAACTGCACTGACTGCACAGGCAGGACACCCAGGACAGAACACCATGACAGGCAAGCATCAGTCCATGGGCTCAGCCAGCACCAGGCATCCCAAGAGGAGGGAGAGCACCCTGGGGTGCTTCACCCCCCATCCCAGCCTTCCTGGAAAGGCTGAGGAAAACTGAAAACAACGAGGGCATCAGTAACTTCTCTTTCTGCATTTCTCACTCATTTCTTGCAACAGCCCAAGTGGGCACTGGCCCCACAGCCCTGGCAGAGCTGTGGTGCAGAGCTGTGGCCCTGGGGTACAGCTGTCTGCACGCTTCCAAAGAATCCAGGGAGAGGAATAAATGAGGAAAAGCACATTGTCTTTGATGCACAACACAGGGACCAGCACTTCCCAGAGAGTCTGGAAGTGGACAGTGCTCACCCCAGTCCTGTGAGGAGCCCAGCCTAGCAGTGACCCCAATCCTCCCCTGGATGCCAACACACTTCCCCACTCCACGCCCACATCCTCCCCACAACAGCCGTACGAGCAGCATGACACTAAAAATAAGACTCCAGCGCTAGAATCTGTTTCCAAAAAAGAATTAAAGTTATATTTCAAGTTGACAGTATCTCCTAAAAGTGGATTAACCATGGCAATTCAATCCCACCTCCCCGCAGTGATCCCAGCCCCATTCTTCCTTTGACAGGGATTATTTCAGTAACACAAACTGAAGTTCAGAATCCAATTTGTTTCTGCAGAGCATCAGTCTGTACCCCCAGGTAGCTAAGTAGACCTACATGTACCACTCTACCCTTCTTGCTCTTTTTACCATCCCATTTCATACCCTACCCAGGATAAGAATTTATAGGAGGGAAAAACAGAGCCACAAACAGTCATGTTGATAGGGCAAGTCACATCCATTGTGCCTAAGCTGTGAAATACAATTGAAACAGGATTTTTAGTATCTGTTGGTATTTACGACCCTCTGGCAGAGACCACACCGTGCAGAGGTTCCAACGTTTGTCTGAATAGCCCTATGGGATCTTAAGTGTCAGAAAATCTGCAGCCTTTAATAACTGCAGTGAATTTCTGCAATGGCACTGCCACAAGATGAGCACCTCTCAAAGCCCAGCACTACCCACCCAGGACTGAGGGCAAGACAGCAGCTTGGGGATAGTTCCACGGAGACTGGCATGGGTTGGCCTCTCCTCCCATGGAGCAGGAGAGAGAAGACTGACCCAAGCCTATTGTGGCACCCTGCAGGACTGGGGACGGGGCAGACCTGCAGCAGCATGGCAGGAGCTCCTCTATCAGCCAAAGGCTGATAACGGGGGACCCGTGCCACTTGCACCAGCTTGATAAGAAACAGCTCGTTGCTGCTGAAATGCTGCTTACAAAGCCAGGAGGTGGAAACAACGTCTAAATCCCGCACCAACACTGCAGATGACCTGGCACTCTGTCCTGGTCCCTGAACAGAGCTGTTCCTCTAGCCAGAAAACCACCTCTACCCTTCCAAATAGGTGCTGCAACAGCTCACTGAGCGTTTACAAATACCTGGGTTGTGCTCAGGATGCTTTTTCTCCACCTCAAAGGACATCACACCCCAGCAGCACCGAACGTCCCCTCCCCACGCCGAGGGACTGTGAGAGGTTACACGCAGACTTTGTGGGACCCCGGGCAGGGCAGGGGTTGCTGCTCACGAGTGAGGAGGGTGCTGGATCCAGAACCCAGCCAGGCACCTCCACAGTTACCTGCTTACAGGAAGCAGCCACCCAAAAACGCTTTTAACCGAACTCAGTGGAGATGCTTCAAACCACAAACGCCTCCCGATAGGACTGAGACAATTCCTGCTAGGGTGGGGTAGGAAGCACTTAACAGAGGCAGAGCTAAACTCAAAAGGCATCAAAGCCAGCAACTCAGGGCACTGAGTTTCTATCTGTCCCCAAGGCTGAAGAACAGCGGCTGCGGTGTGTTCTCCACAGGGCTAACCCAGAGCCCGCAACAGAAACCAGCCTACACATGGGAAAATCAACCGGCGTGCCCCCAAGCCCCGCAGAGCTACCTCCAGACTTAAAAAGGAGATTTAGAGCCCCTTGTGCTATAAACCTGGAAAATCTGGCACAACTATCTCGCTCCAAACCAAAAGTGAATATGAGAGCGCATCTCCCCGCGGCTCCGGCCTTGCGGGCAGAGCCCATTATCCCGGCAGGTAACAGGGTGGTGCCTCGGGAAGCGGCTTCGGAGCCTCCCAGGTTGTTTGGGCTGTGCTGACACCACTAACCACTGCCTGAACTCCAGGAACTTTGCTAACTACGCACTGCGCAATCAATGACACTGCTGAATAAACAGCAGCGCCCGAAATGATGTTAAAACACGGGTTTTGCCACATTTGCTGTGGAAAAGGAAAAAATGAGTAATTACAGAGTTCAGGCCAAGCAATGAGGTCACAGTGAAATCTCCGAGTAGCTTATGTGGCAGCGGGAAGGGATCGGGATGGATCTGGCGGCGCGGAGCGGGGGCAGCCCCCTGCATCCCACCCGGGCCAGGAACAGCCACGCGGTTCGGGGAGCGCGCTGCCGGGGCGGGGAAGTCCCCTCCGACAGGTTGGGGAGGAAAAAAACAAGGTCGGGGCTCTGGCAGCAAAGGCAACTTCTGGAGGGCTCGCAGGGTCGGACAGAGCCGGGGCCCCGCGGGGAGGGGGATGCACCCCGCGCCGAGCACCCGCCCGCCCCGGCGGGAAAACAAACGCAACACGAGGCAAAAAGACAATAACAGCGAACTTTTCCCCGCCCGCCGCCCCGGCCCCGCACTCACCAGGCGGCTGAGGCTGCGGCGGAGCATCGCGGCGGCGCCCGGCCCCGCCGCGCTCACCGCCGCATCGCCCGGNCCTTAGCATCCACACCTTTTTTGGCCAACCTGTGCCAGTGCCACAACACTCTTGGGGGGAAGAATTTCTTCCTAATATCTAATCCAAACCTGCTCTCTTTCAGTTTGAAGAGGCCCTTNTGCAGGTCCCCCTCTGCTGTGTCACTGGCATAGAACGGTTTGGGTCGTAACGGACCTTAAAGACCATCTCCTTCCAACCCCTGTCCCGGCAGGGACACCTTCCACTAGATCAGGTTGCTCCAAGCCCCATCCAACCTGGCCTTAGCATCCACACCTTTTTTGGCCAACCTGTGCCAGTGCCACAACACTCTTGGGGGGAAGAATTTCTTCCTAATATCTAATCCAAACCTGCTCTCTTTCAGTTTGAAGAGGCCCTTGTGTGACCTGCCCAAGACATCATTCCCCCGGTCCTATAACTACATGCCCTCATTAAAAGCCCCTGTCCAGCAATCCTGCATCCACTTTAGGCACTGGAAGGGACTCTAAGGTCTCCTCAGAGCCGTCTCTTCCACAGTCTGAACACCCCCAGCTCTCTCAGCCTGTCACCATAGCAGAGATGCTCCAGCCCTTAGAGCATCTTCATGGCCTCTGAAGTTGCTCCAACAGGTCCACACGGCACTGCCGGTGGGGATCTCAAGAGTGGAGTAAGGGGCAGAACCCCTCCCTCAGCCTGCTGGTGATGCAGCCCAGGGCACGGCTGTCTTTCTGGACTGCAGGCACACGGTCGTCCCCTCCTCTGGTGCAGAAGCTCAGTTGCTGTCACCGTGCTCAAGCAGCCAACATAAACACACCTTGGAGCATTTTTTCTAAGTCTTGACTGACCACAGAAGCTTTTTAGATTCTCTGGGTACTTTTCCCCACTAGAAACTCTTCCTGCCATGTGTGGCTCAGCCAGGCCAGCCTATTCCCAGGGCAGTTTTGCAGCCTCTTAGCCCAGAGCTGCCCAGCATTCCCTGGTGCCTCCAGCCTTCCCACAGCACACAGGCTAAACACACACCCCTTCCCCTGGGCTAGGATAGCACCAGAGAGAAAGCTAAACTTACCTGAAATGCTCCCTCCAGGGAGCAGGCACAGACCATGAGAATATCAATAAATATAAACCACCAAAATTGAGAAAGACAAGATGTAACCTAACAACATCTACATGGTTTTGTTATGTTTTCAACATCATTATTGCCTAGTAATAAAACAGCCCTTTCTGGAGCAATATCCTCTGCAACAGCACAGGGCAGGGAGTTTTCCTGGTGCTGTCCCTTGCTGACAGCTCCAAGCACCTCTCCAGGAGCAGGCAGCTCCTGGACCCCGGCGCCCAGGTGCCACTGCCATTTCGGCAGCTTGTATCACTCCCCTCCTAAAGTCAGCTTCTTCCTGGGAACTGAGCAAAACTCACCTTGTGGCACCACAACTGGGCCTAGAGAGCAGCTGTCAGCTTCCAGAGACCTGGAAAACATACAGGGATTTTTCCCTTCACATTTTTAAAGCAAGAATAGCATCACATTGGTTTTACTAAGGCTAAACCCAGTCACAAGCACCTACTGTCTGGCAGTTTTACACAGTGTGCTATATCTAAGCCTGCCCCAGCACCAAAATAGAAGTCAGGTGTCGGACAGGCAGGAGCCTATGGGGGTTTTTTAACTCCACTTCTCCCAGGGCAGCAGCAGATGGATCAGTGAAGGCTCCCACATCCCCGCTGAGCCAGGCAGCATTGCCGAGGGCACAGCTAGCACTCATCTGACTCCCAAGTGCAACCTTCCCACTATTCCCTGTGCAGCTGTGCTGTTACTCACCTTTCCACACAAAGGCCTAACCACAACAGAGGAAACCAGAAAACAATGCCAGACATTTTAAAATAATGAATGGCAATTGTTAAACATCTTAATAGAATGCCTAACCAGTTTGGCTGCAGAGTTCCCTCCCCCACAAAACAACAGAGAACTAAAGTTAGATCAACACTACCCTGCAGCTTTTGCCCTGCTTTTTGGGTACTTTCCTGATGTTTTTCTAGCCTGTTTGTGTTGGCTAGAAGAGGGAGCTGTTGTTCTCAGACATTTTCCTGTTGCAGGGCTCTGTGGTAGGTGTTGAACAGACCAAGCCATGCCCGGTGAACCTTTGGGGTTAGGCACCTGCATGTTCGCAAAGGCCAAGACAATCCGGCTTACCTGGCCCTCAGAAAAATAGCTCTGTTCCTCTCTTCAATATATTCCTACAGGTACAGTTGCTCCTCACCTTTCACCTGCATTACAAGGAGAGTTGGTCTCACCAGCAGAAGAGAGAATCCATGCAGCTGCACTTGTCCTTACAATTCCTGTGCCATACAAATGGCAGCCCCTACCCGTTTCAGTTTGAAATGCTGATGTCTTCATTTTTTTAAAGTTTGCTGGGATTAGAAGCAAAATACAAGCCTTGGACAGTGATACAGAATTAAACATTAGATAATTAGCTTTAAATGCACTGCCAGCAGTGACAGAGCCCCTTTTCCGGGGAGCTCCCAGATGAAATAAGTCTAAGCACAGCCGGTAAGAGCTACAGGTGAGTGCCTGGTCTCCCAAACTGAGCCAGAGCATAACCATAGTATCCTGCTGTGAACCAGACTGTTTAAATCCATCCATCTCCTTACTTAACCCCGAACAGCCAAAGGCAGGGCTTCACTGGAGAAATCAAGGCAGCTGTCATCCCCCGTGAGCTGCTGACACAGTGGCCTCGGGGCAGCGAAACCCCTGTCTCAGCAGAAACCAGCCCCGCAGAGAGGAAGCAAACAACCCTGACTGGGCTTTTTCACAGCCTGGAACAGCCTGCACGATTCCGCTGCTGATTTGATAGCAATTGTGTCAGTTCACAGGTCTTTACAAGGGAAATCTGTTTTCAATGCGCCTTTTAAAGCCACGAGCAGGCGGTGCCATGCGGAGAGCAGCCGAGGCTCAGGCGGTGCCCAAAGGGCTCCTGCACGGCTCCGTCCCGCACCCAGGCATGCCCTGGCCGTGGAAGGGACCACAGGGGGCAGGTCCCTCTCCGAGGGAGCATTTTGCACGATACAGCTTGGTTGGCATCCATCGCCACTTCAATTAGCACAAATAATGAATTATCCAGGACATCAGCCAAATGCTCAGCAGATTGCAGACAGGGCACAAACAGAGGACCCGAGTGATTGCCTTGAACACCTCACACCTTGGGTAAATCCATTACGTCCTCTCACAAAATCGTTTTCGTGTCCTGTGAAAACCTTTGTTTTGACTATTCACGGCGATGGAGGTTTTTGAAGCTCAGTCCCTGGCAGGTACCACAGCAGGAAGCGGGAGCCAGGCTCCCCTCTGACCTTGGGACACACACTGACCCTCACCGCCTTGTGGGGTTTTTTTAAAAACATTCATTTTTGCAGTGTTCTTTGCTTCTTCTGCCATCGTGTGGCCAGTTGGAGGATGAAGAGCTGTCTGTAAAACATGCAGTCGGCTTTCCATGTCTTCCAAATATTTTATGGATTTTTATAACATCGAACGAAGTCAATGGAGATGGATTGCTTCTCATCAAGGTCCTTCCCACCGCCTGGCGGGTACTACAGGTTTGTCCTCGGTGTTGCTACAGCTTGAAGTAGGTCTTGTTAACCCGAGCGTGTAGGTTGACAGCTAATTTATTGCCAGGGTGTGACCTGCCCATTGATGGGCTGCTCCTCCTGGGCGAGAGGATCCGGGACAAGGCACTCGCTGCTGAGTGCCACCCACTTCTGAGGCAATCCTTTCCCCCGAGAACCATTCCAGGGCCCCCTCCATCTGCTCGTGCTCAGGGCTGCCGCAGTCACTGCACTCTGAAGAGACTGGCAGGGCTCTGTCCTGATCCACAGGTGCATCACAGCATGCCACGATCACTGGGGGAATGCCAAGGAGAAGCTGACACCATTTTTTTTCCTTTATTTCTCCCGAAAGGGACAGATCCTTCACTGATTTGGTGAAAAAGGTTGTTTTATAAGAAATGAGAGCATTTTTGCCAGGAGATTCCAAGAGAGAATTCTTGTCTGTGCACACCTGAGACTCTCAAATCTACCCTGCAAGCACAGGGTGACCAGCAGGCACAGGACCAGGAGCTCACTTTCTGAAAGCAGCCAAAGCCACCCAAATCCTCTATCTGCTGGAGTCCAGCCTATGGCCTTTAGCTGCCGACACCCCTGGGCAGTGCTCACTGCCCCTCAGCAGGGCAGGGTGCAGATTTCATCCGCCCCTCAAGCCCATCTGCCTGGAAAAACCAGGTTTCCCCTGGGAGGGGCCAGCAAGCACTCTCGTGTGTGTGGGTGTGCCGAGGAGGGATTGATTGCATCACTCCTGCAAAACACCCGCGAGGGAGGGAAGCAGTAACTGCCTGCAGAGGGTGTGCATGAAGCCCTGCCTCCAGACATCCCTTGGAGCCTGTGCATCTCATTCCCCCGGATCAGCAGGGCCTGGCCAGCACCAGCTGGGCACAGCACTCAGCACCAGCTCCCCAAGTCCTGCCTCACACCTGTGCCCAAAACATCTGCTTCAGGTTTAGGACTTCCTCTGGGAAGACATAACCTGCAGCAGGGACTTCCCAGGGAGTTCTTTGGGCCTTCCCAGCCTTCCTGGGGGACGGGAGGAAGCGGCAAGTTCCGAGTCACACTGAGCACTGCAGAGCTGACTCAGCAGTAACATCCACACTGTGGTGTCCATCATACGAGGGACACATGCACACGCTTTTCTCCAACCCTCAAGTGCATTTTCAGTCAGTTTATCCCTCCCCCAGCAGCTTTCTTTGCTGGAACAGGGCACAGAGCTCAGATGCCTGTTGCTGCAGGCCTCTGCAGGAATTGTACCTGCAATCTACAAACAACAAGCCTAGCCAAAAAAAACCCCATAAAAAAGCCCTAAAAAAATCACCCCCCAAACCTCTCCTACAGCTGCACTATGCATGGAGGGTGGGGTGTAAGGTCTAATCGGATGAGAGCTTGGGCAGCAAGCAAGATTTATGCCACCAAGTCAGGTATTTGGGCTACAGTCTCGCTAAACTCAGCTGCAGTGAAAGGTAAGTGCTGCTTAAAAAGGTGAAAGTTTTCTCACATGCAAGGCCTGAGCTCTGATTACTGCAGCAGACTTTGAAATGAAAGATTTTGGTTAACAAACTGGCTCTTGAGCCCATATCCAGAGATATCCTGTAGCAAAAGCCCTTCTAATTAAATAGTCTGTCAAGAGGCAGTTTCCCCTCATACTGTGAAATACCCTAGTCAAATATGCAGCAACTTAGTGATAATTTATCAAAGTGAAAGAACAGCAATTTCAGTTAACAAAATCTCCCTTTTTCTTTTTCAAAGGGGGAAAATCCAGCAAATATATTTGGTACATGCTATGACAAATCTATATACCTCAGACTCCAGCCTATTTCCTGGTGCCCCAAGACAAACACATCTACCAAATAAATTTGATTATATCCTTCTTCCTTCTGCCAGCAACAATGTCTCCAACAAGGCTCTCTTAACGTGGAAAGAGAAAGTTCTCATAGTTTCTCATTTTCCAGTCCTTTGTCTTCTCCTTTCCTACAAAGTCTTGACAGCCTCTTTCATGGCAATCAAAGGAAGCTTAGAGAGTTACTCTCAGTGAATTCAGCCTGTTTTTTCCTAACATTTTTTCAGCATACATGACAGCAAACACTCCAGATCTCATTTGTAGTGTAGCACAACAGAGGGTCTGCAACAGATAACAAAGCATCCAAAAGAAACTCTGTGCACGGTTACTCATTACTCAGTGTGTTGAGAGCTGCCTGTTAACACATATATCACAATGTTTTGAATGATCTCTTGAAAATCACCTGGACCCTGGTGTGCTCATACAATAAAAATGTTGAACTACTTCCCAACACTCGCTTTTTCAGCCGGGAAACTTCCACAAGAGCATGCTGGCAGCCAGCCCACCCAAGTTAGTCAGAGGATAGAACCTGCAAACAGGAGAAAGTGTACATAGCAACCAGCTTCTCAAGCCCAAAAAACCTTCCACCCTAGGCTTTTATCAACCCTAACACCCATTCCAAGGTTTAAAATCCACTTACCTTGCTTATACATATTTATTTAAGTATGTACATACTGTAACCAGCTTTCAGACAACAGTAACATGGGAAAGAGCCCCACACCTTAGCAGTGCCTCCCAAGGGACAGCAAAGCCAAGGAGCAGGGGCTGCTCATCTTTCCCCCACAACCACTGCTGTGGTAGGGCAAAAGACTGTCATGAAGCAAGGAAGGAAAAGCTTCATGTGAAAGCCCCTCACCAGCCCAAGCCCCAGGCTCTGCACCCTAAGAAAATGCTGGCCTTTCCCTGGATGTTTATATGCCCCAGAACAGGTGCTGGGATTTACAGATGGGTTGGTGGGGAATGAGAATCACCTGCAGGCACCCCACAGGATGTGATCCATTCCACTTGCCTTGCAAAACACCCATTAACCTGGATCACTTGCAATTAATTCCTTTGACTGCCCTAAATCAGTGTTCAAATTCCAGTGTCTGAGATGCTCTCCAAAACCACTTGCTGGCTCCTTCTATAAATTTCGGTTACTGAAGGAGTGGTCAAAGAACTGCCATGTTTTTCACACATCACAAATCTCTGTCTCTGAGTTATTTTCCTTCATCAGGCCTGGCTGCTGTGGGGTTTTGCCTTCCCACAGCTCCCTGATGTGTGGAGCACCCCAGGACCAGGCTCACCTTCCCTGTCCTGCCCCTCGGAGCACGGGGCATCCTCACTGCAGGTGCTAGGAAGGCTGATTGCCAAAGGGTGTCTCCATCAGAATCCTGGAAACAATGGTGAAATCCACAATGGTTCATGCTCCCCTGGAAACACCAATATATATGGGAAAAACACACGGTTTAGTTTTTATTGAAAAAACACAACAGTGGGCGTACAGCAGGAGAGATGCCTGTACATCTCAGCAACAACTTGCCATGGGGAACCTCCTGCCCTGCCCATGTGTATGGGACAAATCAAGGGCTCTCAGGGGAGATTTCAGAGTACGCATCGCCTTCCCCATCCTCTTCTGGGGGTAGAGTGGTGCAAGGAGGGTTTATAGCACAAAGTGTAGTTGCTGGCTAAGCCCAGCCAGTGTGCAGAAAGCGATATTTAATGACGTGGAAGAAAGCACAGCAGGGCCATGGGTGGAACTAGAGGGCCTGACAACCTCACCACATGGTCCCCTCTTACAGACTGTCCTCCAGGTCTTCCTGCTGCCTAGAAAGATTGGTGCTGTCCCGTACACAGGAGGACTTGGCATTGTTTTTAAGCAAGTGACCAAGCAGTGCTCTTCACAAAAGAGCAGCAGTTTCACCCTTCAACTTTCAGCCCACACATTTAAATGTGATAGTGATAACAAGCATCAGGAAGGAATCCAATTGTGCAAAGCAACAAAGCAAAAAATTGTGCAAAGCTGGTATGAGGAGGTGGGAGGTGTATTCCCACAGGCACTTGCTGAAACATCTCTTCATCTCCTCCTGGCAGCATACAAACAGTCATCGACTTTTGCAAAGCTCAGCCAGGTGGAGACTCCCTCCCTCCATCTCTCCTCCTCGCCATCCTTCAGGCTCAGAAGGACACAGGCTGTGGAGAGAGTTGCTGGTGGCCATGCTGGCAGACATGGGTCTCCAAATGAGCAACATCAAGAGCTGCAGAAATACAGAACTCACACGCCAGTTTACAACAACACAGCCGCAGCCCAGGCTGAGGCACCGTGACAATGCTGGTGGGACCAGGCACCGTGTTTTGCCTATCCTGACCCTCCCGAGTCAGCTCCCCTGGAAACTGGAAAAGAAGGATATGCTAGATAATATCCATGTGCTGCAATGCAAAGCAGGGTTGTGCCACCCAGCCGGCTCCCTGTAGGAAATGCTGTTGATACTATCCACAAGAGATAGAAAATGTGTCTCTCCAGAGCAGTTGCTGAGGCACTGCTTCCAGCTTCTCAGCACATTTGGCACTCCAGCACTTTCCAGAATTCATGGGTGCTGAGGGTACCACTCAGCACCATCTCGTTTTTGGGGATGTCTGCTCATGCAGCCCACTGCTGCTGGGCTCCACGCCTGGCCTCAGTGCAGATTGGACCCGCCAGGACCAGCCTGGGCAGGGCCATAACCTCACCCCCAGCAGCAGGCAGTGCCACCGGGACCATGCCTCCCGACACCCCTGCCCTAGCTGGTTACTCAGCTATTGGGGTGTAAGATAAATAAAAGGAGAAATATGGAAAAAGAGGCTCTGCCCACCCTGCCTGCCCCAGGCATGCACCCCCTGGTACAGCCACTGCTTCTCACATGTGCCAGGAGCAGCCTGGCCCATTTATCCAGTGGCACAGATTAGCCATTAATTAATATATCTTGATTTATTTTTGGTCACATAGATCTCAAGATCTCGTTTCTGAGATGTTTCTGAGATGTTTTGAGATACACCATTTTTAACATAGAGTTGTTGCTGCTCACCTTCTAAAGAAGATGGAAGTTGTATTCCTTTTTGGTGCAGACCAGGATTGTCTCCTGTAGCAGGGATTAGCTGCTCTACACCCATGGAAACACCAGGATAAGGGGGGTTGATTTTGAAATACATTTTCACTGCTTGTCTGTACCACAGGCTGGAGATCATTATATCTGGGGAAAGGTGTTAGGTCAACCTGACAGGTTTCTTGCAGCTGGCTCCAAGGAAAGTTTCCCAGCAGCATCAGCTGGGTCAGTTCTGCCTCTGGACTTGTCTCCCTGGACATCTCCGGCTGTGGGTGTCACAGGGGGCACTCTGTGCTGTCAGTGCTCGGGGTCGGAGCTGCGGTGCCGGGAGCTGCAGGGAGCACCAGAGGGAGCTGGCTGCAGCCGCCCGTGCCAGATGCTCCCACATCCACCCTGCTCCTGCTCCCCACGCGGTTCTGGAGCTGCAGTGAGCAGGCTGTGCGCTGGTTTGTGGGCCCAGCTGTTCGGGAGTGCTTGGCCTCATCCCAAACCCAGTGGCTGTGTGAGAAGAGTCTGTGTGAGGGCATACATTTTAATGTTTCTCTCCCCATTATGCTATGGAGATCCGTGACCCCGGCAGAAGGAGCGTGGCTGGCAGCCTGGACATGATCCCTGGGGACACCCATCCCAGGAGAAGAGGCTCCATCACAGCACAGGTCCCCACTTTACCCTCTATCCCCCAGCACCCGCATCGCAGGGAACTCCACCAGGCTGAGACAAGGAGCTGCTGGAAGTGCTGTATTTACAGGGCAGTATTAACTCCTGCTGTTGTTATTTACAATTTATTTACAAATAATCCCTCTAGTCACCAAGAGTTGAATCCAGCACAGTGCGACAGAACTTTATGGCAGGCTGGCAAGGCAAAGTAGCCAGTTTCTCTTCTTCTCCCTTTTCAGCCCTGCTAAAGGAAGGGCTTTAGTGATTTGCCTTCCCCCGGACCGCAAAGGCAGTGCCTGTTAATCAGTAATCACGGGAACAGAGGTGACTAACGCAAGTTCACGTTCTAACACTGTTTGTTGCAGGTGTTACGAGACAATCACCCAGCTCCCGGCTCCACATAAAATGTTTCCAGGGCTGAGGGCTGGTTTCCCGGCCCAGGCACCCTGCCAGAGCCGGGCAGCACGAGCCCCTGGCACGGCTGGGTCCCCGGGACAGCACAGTCTGACACACACGGNCCAGGCCCCCTGCCAGAGCCGGGCAGCACGAGCCCCTGGCACGGCTGGGTCCCCGGGACAGCACAGTCTGACACACACGGTGTGTCACAGGCGGGTTGGGTTGGGACGCGGATGTGCTGCTGCTTGTCCCGTCTTAGAGCGGAGCTGAGCGCACGTCAGGGACCACCTGGGGCAGCAGAGTGCCGGGCTGCCAGTGACACGGGAAGATTTTGCTGCAGTGCCTCTCCTGGAAGGATGGCAGGATCAGGAGGAACGATCCTGGGGAAGGAGCCTCCAGCAGCCTCTGCCACCAGCTGCCATTAAACTTAAATTTTCACTGACGGGCTGCAGGATGCACAAACACGGGCATAACCCTCCTCCAGTGTGTGAAGAGGGTCCTGACAGCCCTGCCAGATGTGGCTGAGGGGTGGGCGGAGCTCTTCTGCAGACCACCTGGGACTGCCCTCCCACCTTCACCATCAGGAAACGAGACAGTTCCAGGAAGTAGCCAGGGAGTGATTGACGGGCCAGGTCAGCCCCTGACCTGCCAAAACAACTTTCTCAGGGCATAGGGCAACTCAAGAGACAGGCTTTCCCCCTGGGATGTCTGCTCGGATCTTCCTCTCCTCCACAGACTTATCCGGGTTTAGACGGAGTCTTTCACAGAATACTAACAGGGGGCGGCCAGGGGCCAGCTGTTCCCTTTTCAGATGGATATGCAGCCCGGCTGCCAGAGAGGCATTTTACAAAGGGACTTTTGGCTCGCCCCTGTGGATCCCTAGTTTCCAAGCCATGCAGGGGACAATGGTGCTGTTTATACCCCAGGACCCATTTCCCATCTCTGCCAGCCCTGGCCAAGCACCCCAGCAGCTCTGCATGAGCGTGGATCCCACTGCCACTGCAGTCTGGGTCCTCTAGGAGCACACACGCCTTGCTTTGTGCCTCCCCTGCTCAGGGGGCGATGGCCGATGTCTGCTTCCTCTGCTCCTGCCTCATCTTCAGAGCCAGCATCGCCCGGCGGTACAAATCTGGGAATGAGGGAGCAGTCAGGCACTGACCAGCTCCATGGTCCACCTGGCAACCTGTGCTGAGTGAGGGCTGCAGGGACACCGAAGGCTCCAGCACAGTGCACTCATGTGGCCTCCCTGCATCCCACCTCACAGCAGAGGCAGCAGCATCAGCCTCCACAACAGCCCCCGCCTTGCCCTGCAGCAGCACTTGCCTGTGCCCATGTCCCCACACCAAGCACCCCATGGCCAAGTGTTCCTGCACAGCTCACGCCCCACTGCCAGCAGGCCAGACCCATAATGCTTTCAGCAAAATCTGTCCTGAGAAATACCAACCAAAGGTGCTTGAGACCTCCTCAGGCTGCTGCTCCAGAGAAGGTTCCTGTGACTTGATTTTATTCTTGATTTTCTTCTTTTTTTTCTTTTTCATGCCCTGTGCTGGATGGAGAAATAAAAAATTTCAGGCACCACACCTGAGCAAGGATGCCTTTGTCACCAGCTGAGAGAACTGCTGCTGGCAGGTTTGCAGTCCTCCATCGCTTCCATGCATCATCCCGTGTGGAGATGCTCAGATGTCTCTCCTCTTCCCCTTCGGACTCCTGTGACCTGGCTGTGTACTCAGCTGATCTGCAAGCAAAGCTGATGGAGGTGGCGGGGACCAGTGGTCCAGCATTTTGCCACGTTGCCAGGCCTGGCAACCTCCCTGTAGGGAGGTCCTGACATGCTGGTGCTGGCAGAGCTGGCAGCCCCCCACAGTCCCCTCTCACCTGGGTGGGGGGTGGCCATCCCGGTGGGTATGGGCTCCTCCTGCCCGACCCTGTTGGGGAGCAGCAGCCCCCCGGCAGTCCCTGCACGGCTGTCGCCCTCTACTCCCAGTCCTTCCAGCTCTTCGGCTGGGCTTGGCTGCCCCAAGCCCTTCTTCTTCACCTTCTTCTTCCTCCTCCTGGGGCCCTTACTGCTTTCCTCCTGGGCGGGGAAAGGAGGATGAGGAGAGGGTGGCAGAGCCCCTCTTCCACCCCGTCCCATCCCGGGGGTCTCACTCACTCACCAGGGGCAGGAGGCGGCAGACGGGGCGCGCTGCCCGGTGCTCCCCGTTCTTCCCCGCGCCCTCTTCCCCGGGGGGCGGCCGGTCCCTGGGGGAGAGAGCCCAGCGGGGGTGAGGACGAGCGCTGCGGGGGGAGGATG
>VXAD01001113.1:9860-21640 GCA_013399195.1 Dicrurus megarhynchus
CCGGGCAGGGCAGGGCAGGGCAGGGCGCAGGGCCCGGCGTGCCAGCGCTCGCCAGCCGGCACGGGGCACCTTTGATGCGGGCAGCGCCGGGAGCCCGGGGCAGCCGGGACGACGCCAGCCGGGTGCTCCGCTGCCCGCGGCGGGNCCCAGCCACAGGCATGTTCCACCGGGCCAGCCAGAGCATTCCTCCTGGGAGAGCCTGTCCTTGACAGGCTATTTAAAGGCACACTTGTGCCCTTTATCCACCATCATGTTTGGGCTGGAAGAGCCCCGTGCCCTCCGGTGACTCCCAGAGGGCACTTCCAAGCTCAGGGCAGCAGCAGTGCAATGAGTTTGGGTGGATTCATGGGAGAAGGGAGGGATGCAGGCACCCATGTCCTGTGGTCAAGCAGCAGGCCACGTCCTGGGGACAGAGCCCCTGGGGAAGGTCCCCTGGCCACCGAGGTTGGCAGCAGGACTGGGGGGAGCTGTGGAGCCCAGCTCGCCCCTTCGGATCCAGAGAGTGGAGGAGCCACATGAGCTCATTTCCCTCTTCCTAGCAGGGACCACCCGCTGCTGGATCTCCAGGAAAGTCCTGAGCACCCCAGATCTCCTTCCAGGGGGAAGATCAGGACGCAGGCAGCAGCAGTCTCTCAGCACTCCTTGTCCCACTGTCACCTTTAACCCTCTGAAGGGTCTCAGGCACCCGAGGGCTGTGGAGCAGGACCTGACTGGCACAGGGCTGATTGCTCCTGCGCCCCACTGAGCTGGCAGGAAGGTGACTCGGGAGGGAAACCCGACCTGATGTGATTTGATTAGGAACGGAAAAATCCAGAGGAGCCATCTGCAGGGAGCTGGAGGGGTGAGCCCTGTGGCTGCAGGGCCGGGGCTGGGTGGGCAAGCACAGACACACAGCCCCTGCTCAAAGACCCTCGGTCCCCAGCCTACCCATTTTCCCTTTCTGAGGAACCCACCAGCCTTTCCCCAGGCTCGGAGCATCCCCAGGACACGTCCCCAGCTCCGGCACCGCTGTGCCCTCGCAGCTTTCGTGTGGGTGAGCGTGTCCTCGGGGCTTTCAGTGGCACCTGGGCAGAGGTGGCTGCCCCTCAGCCACCCCACAGGTACAGGTACAAAGGAGGGTGAGCCCTACCTGCCTCAAACCAGACCCCCAGCCCCATGTGGGACGCACAGAGCAGTGCCTGGGTCCCCACCCGCCTGGCACCTGCTCAAGGTTGGGTGGAGACGTGCCAGCCCTGCCCCGCTGCCCAGCCCGCAGCCACGGCCGCGCCGGGGAGCCCGCGGGGAGCCCGTGGGTGGCCGGGCGTGCTGCAGCCCCGCCGGGCAGGGCAGGGCAGGGCAGNACACCATGGCAGGGCCCACCTCAGCCCCATCAGCATCTCCTAATAGCGCAGCCACGGGGAAACTGAGGCACGGGGCTCGGGAATGGTGGGAGGGAAGGAGTGCTGTCTCCATTCTCAAGCCGAGCCTTAAGTCAGGACCGACACGGATTGATTCTCCCCAAAACCTCTTCCAGGGGACCTTTGTCAGCCCGCCGGGGATCTGTGCGGGTGGCAGGGGCACGGGGGGCCCCGGGAGTCCCGGGAGTGGGGATCTCTGCCCCCTGAGCGGTGCGCACCCCCGGGCTGTCCCCCCGCGCTCCCCGCACCAGTGCTCCCAGTACAAGCCGAGCGGGCACTGGGAGCTGGTGCGGGGTTCCCTCTGGCGGCCGCGAGGCGCGGCGCAGCCCAGCGCTGCCACAGGGTGCCCAAGGGACAGGGTACTCGGGTGCCCAGGTAGCCAAATTCTCAGGTGCCCAGGTAGCCAAATTCTCAGACACTCAGGTGTCTAGCATCCATCTGCCCAGCGCCCAAGTGCTCAGGTGCCCAAAGTGCCCAAGTGCTCAGGTACTCAGTGCCCAAAGTGCCCAAGTGCTCAGTGCCCAAGTGCTCAGGTACTCAGGTGCCCAAGTGCTCAGGTGCCCAGGTGCCCCATGCCCGGCTGAGGATCCCTCTGCAGGCTCAGGATCCCTTTGCTGCTCGATCCTGCTCTCGCCAGGGACAACGCTGCCTCATCACCCCCAGGACACATTCGTCACTCGCAGGGATTTCAGCAAATCCCTGGATAACTGCAGCCACCTGCCCTCACTCCCTGGTGCTGCTTTGCTTTGTGCCAACACACACACACGGGACCTGGCACCCTCACACCTCCCGTCAAAAGGTGCCTCCCAAGTGCCATCCTCGTGCCCATGTCCCTGGGCCGTGTCCCCCGGGTGCCTCCCACCACCTTCCCAGCCGGGGGCTGCCTCCCTCCAGCATCTCCTGTGAGGTGTCCTTGGGTGCCAAGCTGGCTGCTCCCATCCTGTGCCCTTGGTGCGGGCTGGCCACGCTCACACGGGCAAGCTCCAGCCCGCGGGGTCCTGCACGGGGACGGTCACCAGGTAGCTGGAGGGCACGTAGCCCCTCTGGCCGTTCACCTCCACCAGGCTCCACTCCGTGCTCCCCTTCTTGTCGTGGGGCTCCAGCACCACCACGGGCTGCCCTGCCTGCAGGGTCACCTCCTGCGGGCTCCTGGCTGCGAAGGAGAAGCCGGCGACCACCTGTGAAAGGCAGGGAAGGAGGGAGGAAGCCCTTGCTGGAGCTGCGAGTCGGGGGGGATGGACATGGCAGGACGGGCAATTCCGAGAGGGCAGCACAGCAGTGCCATGGGTGGAGGGACTGGGGACCCACCAAGGACAGTTCTCTTGCCCTGTCCACCCTGGTGCCAGCAAGGGGGACACCTGGAAAAGAAGGTCCACCTTCCCACCCACACAAGGACTAGCAGGGAGCTGGTGGGGCAGCTGGCAATGGCCCCGGGGATGTCCCCCACTCTCACCTGGAACGTTGGGGTGAAGGTGGCCACCGGTGGCCTGGGAGCCTCAGGGGATGCGTAGGAATGTCTCCTCCTCTCTGTGCCACCGTCCAGGGACAGCAGCTGCATCCCAGGCTGCTGGACTTGTACCGGGCTGTAGGGCCGGAGTTTTGCAGCAGGAACAAACCCTCGGGGACCTGCAGGACACGGACACACACAGGTCATGGGGCCCTGCTGCCTGGCACATGTAGGACTGGCTGGAGGAGACAGAAATGACATTTTGGCTGTTGCCTGGCATGGCACAGCAGCCCTGCTCAAACTAATCCATCACTAAGGGATATCCAGGAGAAATCTCCCAAAAAAAAGGCATTCCTTATGTTTCTGTGTGCAGGGATTCTCCTTTCCCAGCCATGACACTTCACGAGTGCTCCCCTGGGGAATTAGGCTGGACCTTACAGCTGATGGCAAAGCTGAGGCGGGCTTGGGCTGAGCACAGCCCAGAAGGGAGCACCCAGGAGACCATGGCCTGCTGCTCCATCCAGGATAAGGAGGTGATTCAGGTGAATCTGGCCCTGGTGCCAAGGCAGGGAGAGGCTGCCCACGGTGCTCACAGTACCTCCAGCATCCACCAGCCACCTGCTCGTGTTCCCCTTGGTGTCCGCGCTCTGCAGCAGAGCCACGATCTGTCCCCTCAGCAAGGTCAGGTCCAAGTCCTTGCTGCCACTGATGTTGCTGGTCACCTGGTAAAGCTTGTCTGGGCCGTGCTTGCTGACGAGGGAAAGGACCTTCCTCTCCTCAGCAGGGGTCAGAGGCTGGTGGGGAGCAAGAGACACAGGAGCATTGGATGAGACACAGGAGACTGAGGCCCTCCATGTGCTCTCCCTCCTGCAGGATCACATCCCAGGGGCAGGTTAAGAGGAGAAACTCCTTCACACTCCCTGCTCAACCCCCAGGTTTGGAGATGAGTGTCCAGAACCAGCAGAGCTGAGCTGTTTCATCCCTGGTTATCCCCAACCAGCTGCTCCCAGGGGCTTGGGGGAAATACTGTGGCAATCCCCCGGGCCACGTTCTGAGCCAGCCTCCCCATCAAGGGGATTTTCTGCACTGGGAAGCCACAGTTCAATTTCTCTCTTTACCCAGCTGGTCTGAGACATGCCCTGCCCAGCCCCTACCTGTGCCCCGGGGCTCGGTGTGACGGTCTCAAAGGCCTGGCAGAAGGCACGGAGCTGAGCCCCCGACTGCTGCAGGCTGTCTTCCACCACCTTCCAGAAGCTGGGCAGGGGCATGCGGCCATGGGGCAGCTGTGGAGACAGAGATCAGAGATCAGGGAGGGCCCTGAGGGAGGAAGAGCTCTGGGTAGGGGCAGAAGGGAAGCAGGAGGAAGGAAATGGGTGAGAAAGCAAGAGACCAGACCTGGCCACTAAACTCACTTTGCACATGGGATCAAAGCTGCTCCTCTCTGGCTTTGAGCTGCACATTGTTCCCATCCTGGCTCAGGCCAGGGCTCTGCTCCACCCCAAAGCTTTTGGCAGCCCTCACTCCCCATATTTACACACATCAGGCTCAGAGTCCCGAGCAGTGAGGAGTCCAGGGAGGCACCTCCCAGGGGATGGGGTTGAGGGAGGCTGTTCCCCAGGCCAGGAGCTGCCTTTCTCCTCCCTGCCTTGCTGGCACAGAGCTCTCAGGAGCTCAGAGTTCACGCTGATCTCTCGGGCAGCAGCACATCAATAAATTACCAGTAGTGTCCACAAACAGAAAGCAGGACAGTGCAGAAGAGAAAATTTGGCTTTCCCCGGGCAGGGAGGAGGAGAGATCCTTACAAATGCTCCAGAGGGAGCTGTGTATCTGCAAGGGCAGCTGGGCCACAGCAAACCTGCAGTGTCCTGACGTCTGAGAGATCTCCCAGGCCTGAAGAAGGCAGGTCTGGCTAAGCTCATGTGCCTGAGGGGTCCCACTCACCTGCTCCAGCTCCTTTCCTGCCTGGTGCAGGACCTGGGCAGCCAAGTCCAGCTGCAGGGCGCTGAAGGAGCGCAGGATCTGCCCCAGGAGCTGCACAGCCACCTGGTTAAACTGGGGGAGCTCGGCCACCAGCAGGTCATTGATGGCCAGGTAGGTGTTCATGGCTGCCTCCTCGTCGTAGCTCACGCTGCCCATCTCGCTCTTCCTCTCCTGGATCTCCTCGTAGTCCAGCAGCTTGTCCAGGCGCTTCTTGACCAGCTGCTGGGGCCCCTCCAGCATGTCCGAGAGGCTGCAGAGGGGCTGCCACACCAGCCTGTCCACACGCTGCTTCTGGGAGGTGAGAGAATCCCAATTTCCACGTGAGCCCCCCAGACAGGACCAGCTGCCAGCACAGGGGCAGGGGGGAAGGGGCTTGGGGAGCTGTGGAGGGGCTTGTGTGGAGTGGGCAGCAGCTGGGACATCTTTCCCTGAGGGCACATAGGATGGCAAACCCTCGGGAGGGTGCACTCATGGCCAACACAATTCCAAACTTGTGCTCCATGGAAACAGCTGGGCAGGACCCTCTAATGGCTCAGACCAATCTCAGCCGAGTCTCTCCGCACACCCCTGCCCAGAGCCCATTTAAGGGCCCTCTGCCCCTGCCTTGGGGTGCTCTGGTCTCCTCCCGTCTCCCTGTGGGCAGCCCAGCTCCTGGATGCACCCAGCAGCTCCTCCCAGCCCTGGGTGGGCTCTGGAGCTGTGCTGCTGTTGAGCCTCTGTCCCTGCCCTCCCTTCTTCCCTGGAGCTGCTCCCTCACTTCATGTGTCAGGGACTGCAGATGGATCCTGTTACTTGCTCAGGGCTCTGCCTGCTGAGCTGGGCTCTGGGGGGCTGTGGGGACACTGGGGTGCCCCCAGCTCCTGGCTGCCAGCCCCACTGTGCCCTGGCAGGAGGTGGGAGAGCTGAAGGAGGTGTGCAGGGAAGGAGCACTCACAAACTCTGGGAAAACGGCGCTCTGGAGGCGCTCTGAGAGGCGGCGATACTGCTGGGCCGGTCCCTCGTCCGCCTGCAGGTCACTCTGGTGTGGGGTGGGCAGCAGGAACGCCTGGAAGGGAGGAAGCATCACACTCCTTTACCTCCTCCCCAGTCCTGCGTGGGCAGCCCTTGTCAATCTTTTCCTGCAAGGTCTTTCCAGCCCAGGAATTGCTGCTGAACCCTCGGCCATCTCCCGAGGCTTTCCTGATAGTGCTGTGTCTGGGGATTGCACGTTCTGCCAGCGCTCAGACTTTCATTTCCCTCAGATGCCCCAAGGGATTTCCATGAGAAAATCGCAGCAGCTGCTGACCCAGGTGATTTCAGAAGGGAAATTTGTTGTCAGGGCTGATCTGGGGACATTTCTGCCTCATACACGTTATTAAAGCAAGAATTCCCAGGCTGAACAACACCCGGCCTCTTCAATCATTTAAGACCTTGAAATAATGATAAGTTTAAGGACAGATTATTCTCAAATGACACCAGCTCAGCCAGTGTTGTCAAAGCCTCAGCTTTGGTTTAAATTCCCCTGGACCTGAGCAATCCTTGGATGTTGTGCAACTCCCTGACACAACAGCACACTTCAGCTGAGCTGCAAATCCCTGAACATCCCCAACGGCCACTGGTTTCCACAGGGCTTGAAAGCATTCCACAATCCCAAGGAGGAACAGCTCCTGAGGCCTGGATGGGGCCAACCCCTGGGCAAGGTTTTTACCTCTAAATGGCCCAGGTAGGATGCCACGTTCTCCTTCAGCGTGGCCACACTGGATGCCACACACTGGAACTTCTCTTCCAGGTCGTCATATTCCTTGTCCTCTGTCTGCAAGGCAAGGGGCAGCTTGTCACCAGCATGGGCAGGGCTGCTGCCCATCACTGGGGGCTGAAACAGCAGCCAGGTACCTGCCTGGAGCTCAGAGGGCTGGGCACAGGCAGGAGAAGACCCCGAGGGGCTCTGGGAATCTGGAAAGGGGCCAAAACATTGGTGCAGGGGCGCAGGCAGCAACAAGACTCTTGGTGTGGTTGTGGTGCTGGGGAACACTGGGGTGTCTTTCCTTTTGCTGGGGGGCCTGAGGATCCTGTAGGTCCTTTGGGGGCCAAAGTGCTGCCCTGCAGTGCTCTGGGGTGGGGAGTGAGGTGTGTCCCTGCATCCCTCCTGGTCCTTGGGATGATGGAAGACCAGGAGGCAGCATCAGTCACCCACCCCATGCTGGCTCCCAATAATGCTATCAAGGCACATCAGGAGCAGCAAAAAGCCCCAGAAACGACCCAAGGAGGGGCAGCAGGTGCCAGGGTGCCCACCTTGGCCACGATGCCAGCCTCGTGCATGAGGAGCCGGCTGAGGCGCGTGGTTTTCTTGGCAATGGAGTGGGTGTTGAGGCGCGCCAGGCGGTCCCGCAGCGTCAGGTGCTCGGCCTTGTTGTATTTGGTTGCTGCCTCGGATGGGAGGACACAAAAGGAGGGGGGAAAGAGGTCAGAAGAGGAGACTTCATGGCTGAGCAGGCAACGAAGGTGAGCGGCACAGGGGCTGATCAGTAGGAAAAGCACAAGACACATCAAGGACGGAAAGGAATAGGAAAACCAAAAAGAAGGGCGAGCTCCCATCTGTGGGGAGCCTTATTTCTCCTATCCCAAGGGCAGGATATTCCCAGTTCCCCAGCCCCAGGAATGTGGACAGACTGGTTTTGTCCTCAGCCCCCCCCCATGCCACCCTGCTCCTGCAGCCTTCAGGTCTTGCCCAGAGTGACATGGACAGGAGCAGAGCAGTTCCAGGAGAGTTCCAGGAATCTGCAGCTCCACCAGGCAGGATTAAGTGGAGGGCAGGAGAGCTTTGAACTGATTTAAGCAGGAATTAGTGCCCAGGAGGCCACTGGGGTTGGGCTGGGTGCTGTGCCCCCCACCCGCACCAAGCCCCTGGCCACTCACCCACTTCCCGGCGCCGTTTGTACTCGTTGATGTTGGCATTGACCTGGGCCATGGCACGAGCCGCTGCCTCCAGGGCTGAGTGGGCACTGGCACTGCTCGGGGTGTTCTCCAGGATCTTCCCCAGCAGCAGAGGGTATTTGGTGACCCTCTGCACCGGCATCACCAGGAAGAAGCTGAGGTCTGACGCGCCTGTGTGAGGCCTGACGGAGAGGGGAGTTGCTCAGGGTTGGTGTGCAGGGCTGCCTTCCTGCCCTGCTGCTCTCCACGGCTTCTCTGGGAGTGTTTTGGGAGAGAGCAGCCCAGAAGTCATGGGGCATTTCTGATTGTGCACTCCTGCTCCCCTCCAGCTGCAGGGGGACACTGTCCCTGCCAGCCCCGAGGGCAGTGCCAGCCCTGGGTGGGTGTCCTGCCTCCCTGAACAGTGCTGTGCTTGTCCAGCCGTGGGACACGGGATCAGTGCTTGCTCCGTGGGCAGCAGGGAGGGAGGCTGTTGGCAGAGTGTCTCCCTTTCCACCCACAGGGAAGGCATCTCTCTTTTGGGAATCACATCGCCTGTGCCCTAAGCAGCAAATCCCAGGAGCTCCTCCACTGCCACTCCTGCTGTGCCTGGCTCTGACAGTGTTTGTCACCCCACTGATAGCTCAGGAGGGGTTTGGCAGGTCCCCTGGGGCCAGCCTGTGTCTCTCTGCTCAGTCTGGGGATTGGGGGAGGCAGCAGCTGTGGGTGCCACCCATCCCTTATTTTGGGGGTGCACCATTAGAGATATGAACCGAGTGGCCCCAAGGGTCCAGGACAGGCTGCCAGGGGCTACCCCAGGAAATGCCATAAGGTGGTGGCCGTGATACAACACCCAGCCTGGTGACACGGATCCATGCAGCCAGCTTGTCCAGAGAGGAGAAGGGCAAAGCCAGGATGTGAAACAAGGCTGGGGAGGTGGTGGCTCAGCATCAGGGACCTACACAGTGGCATTCAGGGTGTCCAGGATCTCCTCCTGCAGCCGGGGCTCCCTGCGGTAGCTCTCCACCAGCTGCAGGGCATGGTCGTAGCTGGCACAGTAGATCTTGTAGACAGTCTCCATCTCTTCCTTGAACTCCTGGAACAGGGTGCCTGGGGAAGGAGAGCGGGGCTGGAGAGAAGGGTCCTTCCCCATGGGCTCAGAGGAAAGTTTCTCCCCAGCCTGCTGGAAGGGCGAAGCCAGCGGAGCAATGCCAAGTGTGCCAGGGCAGTGCTCTGCCTCCTGGGCACCCTGCTAAGCTGGGTCTGGCGCTGTCCCCATCACTGTCTGCAGGCTGGGCAGGTCAGCCTTGCCCCGTGGCTGGGCACCGGTGTGGTGGCACCAGCACTTCCCAGAGCCAAGGCAGGGGCAGGAGGTGTCAGGGCAGGGGGCTGGGCTGGCACCCTCCCCACACGTGGGTGGGCATGGGGCAGCCACTGGCACTGCACCACTTACTGATGCAGAGCAGCTGCTCCTGCCCCAGGCCGGCCGTGGCCTCAAGACCCTTCAGAAACCGTCTGGAGACATGGAGGATGTCGTCGGTGTTAGAGAAGAGTCCTTCCAGGTCAAGCTCAGGCAGCTGAAGGGAACAAAGATGCCCCAGGCTAAGCCAGATACATCAGAGACGGACCACGCGTTTTAGAGGCACTCTTGGTGACCTTCTATCTGCCCCGTGGGACACCCCAGCAGCTGGGGTGACACTCTGTTTCAGGAGGGTTTGGCAATGCTGAGGGCTGTCTGGGCTCCCAAGTAGGACAGGGTTAAAGTCACAGGGTGGCTGTACTGGGTCAGACCCAATGTCCATCCAACCCCAGACCTTGGCTGGTCAGGGGGAGCACAGGAAGGTGGAAGGTGAGCACCTGGTGACCTCCCTGCACTGATGTGGCCATCTCACAGCTCTCGACAGGTCCACCCTCCAGTCCCCAGCCCCTGGGCAGGGGGAGGTGCCCCGTGTCACCTGCTTCTTCTGGAGGTGTGCCCGGATGTCAGACACGCAGAGCTGGATGTTGTGGACGTAGCTGGCCTCGGTGGTGATGAGCTCCTCCACGGCCAGGCGCTGGCTCAGCTCCATCCTGTCACAGGGCAGCACCTCATAGACGGCCTCTTCAGCTTCGGCTGCATCCTCAGCGTCGGGCTCTGCACTCGCCATCTCAGCGCGGCACTGCAGGGGTGGCAAAGGCAGCCCTGGGACTGGTGCTCTGGTGCCCGACCCAGCCCAGTGCCCGTGCTCCTTCCCCTGTGCCCGTGGCACCCCACAGCACATCCCCAGGGACACTCACCCCATCTGCATTTACAAGCACGGCACGGATGGCACCCCAAAACCATAAAACCATAAAGAGCTGCGAGGCAGGAGCAGGCTGGCTGCAGACACCCACGTGTGGCAGGCAGAGACTTGCCATGCACACACACCCACCCTCCGGTGACCACGTGTGGGGCTGGGGTGCAGGCAAGGGGGCCCCCAGGCGCCAGCAGGGGCCTGGCAGCTGCCACCCAGCACCGGGACTGTGCAGGGACTGGTCCCCACAGGCAGAGCGGGGTTTGCCACCTCCACTCCAGCTCCTTGCTGCCGGGGCCTGTTGCTTCCTCCCTGCCCTGGCTGTCGGCGCCTGGCGCCTTGCCTGGCACTCAAGGGTCCTGTTCAAAGTACAAAGAGTGGCTCTGCAGTGCTCGAACAAGAGATGTTTCTGTGACAGCGGGAGCTGCTTTAAAAGCCACTGGGACGGGGGGAGAAGTGGGCAGAGCTGCCGACGCCTCTGCCAGATGCACTGGCGGCCCCTGGTACGCAACACCAGTGCCCTGCGTGGCACGGCACGCTCCCCTCTCCTCCCTGCCGTGGAAAATCTGAGCTGATTCCCGGCGTTTTCTTCTCAGGAAACATGCTCTGCTCTAACTGATACCAGCGGGGATGGAGCAGCTCCCAGAGCATCACGAACAGTGCTCAGCTCCTGGCAGGAAGGCCTTGAGAGAGAGGGAGGTGTGGCACAGCCCACAGCGGCACAGGCACAGCTGGGCTGGATCCAGACCCCGGCTGGGGCAGGAATGCTGCCAGGCCTCCCGCCTGCCTGCGGAGGAGGAGGTGAAGAGCAAAGGCAAGGCAGAGGTGGCCTGGCAAGATAAAAGCCAGATGGCACAAGCAGCAGCACAGGCTTTGCCCTGCCCAGCCAGTGCCAACCTCCACAGCCGGACTGCAACATACCAGGCGCCCACTTCGGAGGTTGCAGCCCCTCTCCCTGTTCCCACCGGGTCCAGCTAACGAGCAGCCGATGCAGCTGCGAGCCGTGGGCAGGGCCGATGTCCCCTCCTGGCACACGCCCGCTGCTGCGCTGGAGGAGATCTGGGCTTGGCACAGCGAGCGAAGTGAGACGGCACTGGACTTCCACCTGCCCGACACGGGAACGTCACCCTGCCAGCTGTCATCCCTGCCCTCTGGGATCTGGCTGCCTCCCTTGCCTGTGGCATGGCATTGGCTGCTGCGGGGCATGCGGAGGAGGAGACTTTTCTGCACCCCTCTGGGTGCTCCCGAGGTGTCCGGGCAGAGGGATTCCCATCAAGGACTGTTGGACAAACTCAGTGTCCTCTGCCTGGGGGTGACGGGAGAACCCCAATTCAGTGGAGGCAGGTGGAAAGCCCTGATCTGAGACTTCCCCCCGAGCCCTGGAAGGGTGCCCTGCAGCTCAGGGCATGCCAGTATTGGGGTGTCCCTGGTCCCTACAGCAGCATCCCCAGAGCACACAGCTGCTCTGGAGGGTTTCCCAGGCTGGGGAAACCTCCTTGCCTCCCCTCACCCCCCTGGCCTGAGACCTGAGTGGGACAAGGGAATTGTGCAAAACTAAAACGCGACATTTCTGGGCAGCGTTGGAGCAGGCAGACAGCGCAGGAGCAGGTTTCGTTTTCCCAGCCCTCCTCCCAGGCAGTTTCCCGCATTTAAGCTGTCACTGCTGCCTCGGCGGCTACCAGCATCCCTGTCCGTAACGGGGGGGGCTCCGAGCACCCCTGTCCGTAACGGGGGGACTCCGGGCATCCCTGTCCCTAAGGGGGGCTCCGAGCATCCCTGTCCGTAACGGGG
>VXAD01001113.1:21886-35781 GCA_013399195.1 Dicrurus megarhynchus
CCGTAACGGGGGGACGCCGGGCATCCCTGTCCCTAAGGGGGGCTGCGGGCATCCCTGTCCGTAACGCGGGGCTCGAACATCCCTGTCCGTAACGCGGAGACCGGCCCGGCCCTCCCCACTCCCGCGCACAGGGGCCGCCGGCTCCGGGCCCGCAGCTCCCCCCGCGCCCCAGGGGTGTCACCCCCGCTCCTCAGCCAGCCCAGCCTCGCCTCTGCCCCCCGAAACCCCCGGCCCCGGCTCTCACCTGCGGGGCGGGCGGGGTTGCGCAGGTCGCCGTGCCCGGCCGCGGCCGCGCTGCCGCTGCNCCCGTGTCCCCCGCTCCATCCCACCCCCGGTGCGCTGTGCCGGCAGCAGCTGCGGATGGACGGCAGGAGACACACCGGGAGAGCAGGGGACACAGCGGGACAGCAGAGGACACACCGGGAGAGCAGGGGACACAGCGGGACAGCAGAGGACACACCGGGGGAGCAGGGGACAGACACAGCGGGACAGCAGAGGACACACCGGGAGAGCGGGGGACACACCGCCTGCCGTGAATAACAGTGACAGGACCCCGGTGTCCCCGTGGTCTTGTCGCGGCTCCGATGTACAGCCCCGGTGATGCCCCGGTGTTCCCGTAGCCCATCCGCAAACGCACAGGGTTGCCGCCGTGTTAACCCAAGGTCAGGCATGTCCCGGTACTGCCCCTCTGCTCTGCCGTCCCTGACCAGCTGCTCAGGCACGGGAAAGGGGGCAGAGAAAACAGAAATGAAAATATAACTGAGGAAGCAGTTGCCAAAATTAGGGCGTGGGGAGCCAGGGGCTACTTGGCATGAAGTTGGTTTTTTTTGCTTGCTGAGGTGTTTGCAGCCTTATAAACAAGCTATTGAGAAGAGAGAGGCTGATCCCTGGCCAGCTCCCACTGGGAGCTCAGCCTTGTCCTGGCCACAGGGAGGGGATGGCAGCACCTGGGTTTTTCCAGGCTGACCCGCAGTGTGCAAAAAGCGTCACTGAAAAAGGACTCTCAGTCTCTCAGTGACTCATGCAGGTCACAGGCAGCATCTGTGACTGGATCCAAAACTCCCCATGGGCCAGGACAAGCTCTCTGGCACTTCCAGCCCTTCTCTCTGGGTCCCTTTGTGGGATCCTTTCTGATATGGGCTGGACAGGGCAGCACAGGAACCCACATGCACTTGCTCCACTGGCTCCCACCCAGTGCTGGTGCCACGAAGGCCATCCTGTCCCCCTGCCTGCCCTGCCTGCATCCCATCCTGCCCACGGAGAGGCAGAACTCATGAAACTGGCTGGCTGGGTGGCTGGGGCAAAGCCACCCCGGGAGATTCCTTCCCAGGCTGTCTGTGCCCTATGGGCTTAGGGAGTGACATGGCCACAGCAGGGACCCACACACGGCTGGGCAGCGAGGGCATTACCTGGCTGTGGCCTTGGGCACACAGATGTCCTTCCTCCCTTGCGGGTGGCAGCAGGGGTTCAGTCCTTGCCCAGGTGCTTTTCGAAGGAGAAAAAGGCCCTTTGGGCTGGCCTTGCTCCACCATCAGGAGTTCTCAGCCCCATCCTTGGGCAGGAGCTCTTATTGCCATGTCCAACAAAGCCATCGAGACACATCACAGCTGCTTTGCTCCCATCAGCACATTGTGGATGATCCAGGGCAGGAACCACTCTCCAGTGGCTGCCGAGGGAATCCCAGCAGGGCAGAGCTCCCCCAGCTCCTTCATCCCATGGGCAGGACCAGCATCCCCAGCCCCAGCTCCTCCCTGGCCAGCTCACACCACGGGTGTTCCCTCAGGCACATTTCCCATTCCAGTCCGGTTTTTCAGAGGCTGGATAGCCTGGCTCCATCGAGTTCCTTGCAGGATGGGCTTGTCCTCCTTCCTGACAGCTCCTTCCCTCAGCACAAGCTGTTTCCTTCCTGCCCTGCTGCTGGCACCGCACACCTCCCATCCAGCCCTGGGCTGGGGCTACGGCTCCACCGCCTCACCTGGGTGGCTGAGGGAGCACCGGGAGCAGTGTGACAGTGCTGTCACCACTCCAGGGCTCCCCAGGAGCTGTGAGAGTAGGCTGGCTGCCCTGGCCCGGCTCTCCTTACACGAGGAAAACAAACAGGCGCCGGCTGGTCGGGCACAAGTGTTTGTGTCCCAGGGCTGTGCTCAGGGGAAGCCAAGCTGGAGTGTTCCAGCGGGGTGGGCTGTCCCCTGGCACCCTGCTGGGTGGGCTCCCACCCTGCCAACACAAACCTGGCAAGCCGTGGCAGGGAGTGGGATCTCCCGTGGGACCGTGTGTGGGATCGCGTGTGGGACTGTCCGTGGAGGGAGGCAGGACTGGCTTCTCCTGCAGCAGGAGTTGTGCAACCCCATTGCAAAACTTTCTCACAGAGCAAGGGTGAGCCACCTCCACAGCATTGCCCAGCCCTCTTCATACCCACTGCCACAGCAGGAGTGCTCTGCCAGCCCTTTTCTGGGAGCATTTAAGAAAAAAAACCAACCCCATGAGGCTAGTGGGATTAGCTCCCCTGTGACACCCCTTGTGTGATGAGCACAGCCTCAGCCCAGGGGCTGGAGAAACACCTGGTGATGGTTCTGTGCTCTGACTCAAAATAGGATGTGGTGAAAGCCTCAGGAAGAGGGAGGTGGATGGGAAGCAGGGACATTTGGCTGCCCAGCAGCCATCCCAGCAGAAGGAAAGGGGTTCTTTCCACCCTACATCTCACCCTGAACTTGCTGGCTCCTGCACAGCCTTTTGCTGTTTTGCCTTATCCCAGCTACTCCAAACATTAATGCTCAGGATACTGGGATGAAAGCTAAAGCCATCAGGGGGCTCTCTGGGAACGCTCCAGACAAGCTTTGAGTTAAACAGGGCTTGCTCAGAAAATAAACACAGCTCCCAGCCATGCAAAGCACGACAGTTCAGGCTCTGCCTAAGAACAGCAGGCGGGGGTTCCTCTCCCAGCAGCAGGTTTGTACAGGAAAGTTATATTTCCTCTATTTAATCTCTTCCATTATTTCTGTTCTTTGGATTTCTTTCCCGTCTAGAAAGGACCTGGTGACCACGGGCTGTTATCAGCCATTCACGATGGAAAGGAAAACACGGGGAGAAAAATAGCAGCTCAAGAATGTGCTCACAGGTGCGTCCTAATCACAAAACTTCCTCCCACACGGCAGGGCTCGGAAGTGGACTTTGCCTGCAGCCCCACTGCCTGTGTGTGCTGTGCAAGGCATGGCAGCTCCAGCCGCTGGAAAGGAGGAAAAAGCCTGTGAAATGAAAGGTTTTCATTCTGCTGAGCTGGCCACCAGCATGAGCAGCTCCTGAAAAGCCACAGAGATGTAATTCCTTCCTCTTCCTTCTTCCCTTCCCAGCTCACGTGCTTAGGAGGGAAGGAAGGCTGTGCCTGCCTGCTCGGGATGATCCCATCCAGGTACTCAGCCAGTGTCAGCTTCGGGGGTCTGGATGGAGCTGCAGGCTCCAGCCTCATGCCTGCGCCACGAGGCAGAGCACAGCCTAAAAATAAGCAGAAAGGATTTGATCCAGGCAGAATAAATGAGGAGTCAGCTTTTTATTCCCAAGAGGGTTATTTATGGGCCTTGCACAGGCCTCCTTCATGGAGGAGGCTTCAGCCCCTCTTGGCTTCTCCGAGGCTACAGCAGCACAAGCCTCCTGTAATCCAGGTTTTTGTGGTTGAAGCTTCACATCCACCAGCCTCCGTGATCCTTCCCTCTCCCCTCTGCTGCCTTGCCTTGCTTTTCCTACCCCAAGATCTCTGTTTTTCTCCCAGGGCTAGTGACTCTGGCCCTTTCACCCATTTGTCCCAAGTCCCTGTTGCCAGCTGAGGCAGCTGGTGGCGACAACAGCTCAAGGAGAGAGCCAGAGGCTGGTGTGAGGGCACTGAATTCCGAGATATCCGTATTTCTGCCCTGACAGAGGAACCTGCTCTCTCGGGACCAGCGTGGAGGATGCAGAGGTGCGCACGGTCCATGGGTACCTGGGCAGGAATGCAGGGAGAGACAGAGGTGTCTGCAGCATCCTGCAGCTCTGGGAGGAAGGACAAATATCTCCAGGCCTGTCCAGCCCCAGACAGGGCCACGCACACCCCACCACGGGGCAGTGCCAGTGACAACACTCCTCACCCAAAGCATCCCACAGGGCACCCCACCGAGGACCTTCTGCCTGCAGCAAGGAGGTAACAAGCCATGGGAAAAGTAGGAAGAGTTCAGAAAATTCTGGTCGCTTCTCCTGATTACTCATTTCCACTGATCCAACCAACATCTCCTCCCTGCCTGACTTTGTAGGATTTCTGCTCCTGCCGCGTCATCACAACCACCCACCCTCGGAGCTGGAGCTCCACGTGAGCTCCTCCTCCTCCTCCCTGTGGGCACCCCACACGCCCGGGCACCCCGGGCACCCCCTGCCCACAGCCACCCCCGGGTGCTGCCGCTCTCCTGCTCAAAGTGAGGGCGCGAGAAGCCAAGCGGAGGCGCATCCCCTCCAGAGTCACCTTCTCCTTTGGGATCAGACACCTCTGGAGTCCCACCAGATCCTCCGGGCAAATTCCTGCAGGAGTGGTTACTCTGGAGTCACAGCAGGAGCTGCTGCCTGCGCAGGAGGAACTGCAGGAGCCGACTTCTCTTGCTTCAGAGAGAAATGAGGGGTGGCAGGGAGGCGAGAGCCCCTTCAAGCTGCCAAACCAGTCCCTGTGCAATCTCCCCATCCCTTTTTCCACTGACGCACCCAGAAATGCCTGTGCTGTGACAGGGCTCGTGTCTCTGCCACAGGCAAGACACAGCTGCCCCTTGAGAGGATCACTGGGTGCTCGTTTCACTGCTGGAGGCAGAAACCCAGCCCAGGGGCTCAGCTGGGTCTCACAGCACAGTGAGGACACCTCAAGCAAAGACCTCGCAGGTCACCAGCTCCAGGCTCTGCTGGGAAGGAGGGCAGGGTTGGGCAGCCCTGAGCTTTGTGCTACAGGCTGGGGAAGTTCATGGCCAAGAGCTTTTTCATGGGAGCAGCCTAACGCCTGGGTCCCCCTTCATTTTGGGAGAAATAATCAGCAGAGGCTTCGGAGAGCTGGGACTGGTGGGGCTGCCAGGCACCAAGGCTGAGAAAACAGGGAAATGTGGCTGAACAAAGCCAGAAGGGATGAAAAGAGGTTGAGGTGGAAGGAGAGATGCAGAGGTCCCTGGAGCCTCAGCAGCAGCAGCAGAGAGGCTGCAGGGCCAGCTCATGGTGTTGCCCACACGTCCTCCTCTACGCAGCACATCGCGTCATAGCAGGCAGGATGTTTCACCAGGGAGGAGTTCGTTGTGGAAAAAACCCCAGCAGCTCGTGCCGTGGAATATAAAATGATGGCCAGGAATCCCAGGTCTGGTGGCACCGAGGTCTGGCAGCTCAACCTGCGTGCCAGGGACCCCACAGAGTTCAGTATTCCCCATACCTGTGGGGTTATCCCAGCTCTGGCAATGTGGAGCTTCCTGCCAAAGTGGCAGCGCCCAGCTGAGGTTGCTCTGCCCATCCACTGCCTCTGATGGAAGCAGAGCTCCCCTGTGTGCCAGCAGCCATTGCTTCATCCTTTTCCCTCCAGCCACAGGATGACTGCAGCGTCAGAGGGATGTCTCCATTATTAATGGCTCTCCATTATTAATGAGATCCCAGCTCCTGCAGCCGCCCTGACTCATCAGCCCACGCCCCAGCTCCAGGCCTCCTCCCCAGGCCAGGCTGGTGAGAGCCACCAGCCCTGACACCCTCTGCCAAGCCTGGCTTTGGCCAAGGGGGATCACAGGGCTGTCCTGCAAGGACTGGGGAAGGAAACCTGGTTTGTGAGATGTCCGGCCAGGCCTCCCAGCAGAGCCCCTCAGGGACACGGGAGGGAGAGAGGAAAAACCTGCCAGGTGGAGCAGTTGTTACAGGCAGGAAAGGGAGGGCTGAAATGAAGGGTTTGTTTTCACAGCAAAGGGATGTTACCTGTGGGGAGCCATTGAGTGTGTCCCCAAATTATCTGGAGAAGGGCAGGGCCAGCAAAGTGACCACTTTTGGCACCAGCACCGAGCTCTTCAGAGCTGCAAGGAGCTGCTGGGCCCATGTCCCTGAGCAGTGGGACTGCAAGGCAGCCAAGGAACTCAGGAAAAGGCAGGGAAAACACACAAAAACCAGTCCTAGCACTGGTAGCCCAGTGATGGGCTCTGACTGGTGCATCCCCTCCCAGGAAGGGAATATTGGGGGTCGTGCTAAATGGTGCTTCCAGAATTCCTGGAGCAGAGAAAGCAGCAAACTGAATGTTGGAAGTAAGTAGGGAAGGAGCAGAGGATGAGAAAGGAAGCACCGGCACTGTGTGAGCTGGTGATGTGCCCACGCTGAGGATGCTGCCTGCAGCTCTCCCCGCTTCCTTGTCTCCAGAGGGATGTGGAAGAGGCTCAGAGAAGGGAAGCAGGAATGCCCCAAGCTCTGCAGCAGCCTCTGCATGAGGAATGGCACCGTGGCCGGGAGAAGGGATGCGGGAGAGGGGTGTGATGCGGATCTGCCCTGCCCTGGGAGGCGTGTGAGGGCACGGAGGGTGGTTACTGACCAGCCCTGCTGCTGCAGGAGTACCAGCTCCAAACGAAACTACCTGGAGGGAAGTTTGGAACGAGGAAAAGGAAGTGGTTCTCAGTGCAATGTATAGTTAAACCATGGAGCTCCTCGCCACAGGATGTGACAGATGCACTTAAACAGGAACTGGATGAATTCATGGAAGAAAAATCCTCTGGGTCATTAAACACAAAGAACCACCACCTCTTCCCTAAGGCTGGAGGTCTGGGGGGAGCTCAGGGGCTATTCTTGGGACGAGAATGCTGCAAACATCTGCTGAGGGCCACAGCTGGAGCCAGAGGATGGGTGAGCTCCCACATGGCTCTCATCCGTTGTCCTGAGATGGAACCAGAGAGCAGGAGCTCCCTGGGAATGTGGCACACCACTTCCTCACCCAAGGAATGCTGTCACCTGCTGCACCCCAAGGCTTGTGCGAACACAGAGCGCTCCTTCCTTCCCTTCTGGACTCTGTCTCTCTGCAGAGGGGAGGCAGGTCCCACATGTCTGAATTTCCTTGAGAAGCTTTGAAGTGAAAAATCACCTCAAAGGATGGCATGTGGGATGCCAGTCCTAGAAGTGTGGCTCCACCAGCCCAGGGAACACAGGCTTGCTGTGGGGAGTCACTGCTCAGCCACCACACACTCTGGGGACACGGGGCGCTCTGTGTCCCTCTGCAGGCAGGGTCACAGGACACCGTGGGACAGCACGGGGACCGCCTCACTTAGGAGAGAGGTGATGAGTCTTGTGCCTCAGTCACATCAGATTTTGATCTGCTCCCCAGCTGCTAATGGGGTTTGGACTGGGCCAGCAGCACCGTGATCGGGGTGAGGTGTCCTTGCTGGGTGACATTTCTGTGCCAGGCATCAGCCACCACCTCACAGACCCACAGGAGCTGCTCAGGAAGGCGTGTGGGTACGGGAGCTCACGCAGTGACAAATAGTTCTGTCTGTATTTTCAGCCAGTCTCAGTGCCAACGAGAGCAGGCACAGGGCAGTGCCCAGCAGAGCTGTGCTCCCATCATGAAGCCACTCTGCAGCCAAATCTGGTCCCTCCAGCTCTGTAGCAGAGACCAGTCCCTGCCAGGACCTGCTCCCCCTCGGCAGAGGACGATGCAGGGGAAGCCTGTGCCATGTGCTGGAGCCGCAGGCGGTGCAGAGCAGAAGGGAGGTTCACCCTCAGCCGGTGCTGCTCCCAGATTTGCATTCTGGGTGTCCGTGGAGCACCCTGCTCTTCAAGGCACCCAGCTGCTTCCCCGGGCCGTCCCTCTGAGCAGCAGTTCAGCCCACAAGCTGCCTTGTGTCACAGCTGTCCCCACAGGGTGTCAGAGCCACCCAGCTCTGGGGCTGAAGTTGGAGTGTCCTTGTCTGGTTCCCAGCTGCCCGTGAGACCCTGCAGAGCCACTCCTGGGGTGCCTAAATATTGGCTGGAGTGTCCAACACGGAGAAGAGCTGCAAAATAGGCCCCTGCTCTGTGCTGAGCTGCTGACCACTAGTGCTGAAATTCGCTGAGGGCCCATCAGTGAGGAAGCCCTTGACAGAGCTCGTTCCCAAGTGCATCCAAGCGGGACAGCCTGTTCCCTTTCCATCTGCTTGTTCTGCTCCTCGGGCCCTGAAGTGGGACCCACATGTCCTGGCTGCTGCTCCAGTGAGGACGTGGGGCATCCTTGTGCATGAAGGGGCTGATTGATTGGGTAGTGATATTTCCAGTGCTGTGCTGACAATGACATGTGATGAGCCTTTCCCCTTATCTGGCACTTTCCACCCTGTGCTCTTCCCAAACGCAGATGAACCGGAGCTCGTGATGATCTTTGGAGGAGGGGAGAGAAAAAATTCAGGCATAATCAAACAGCATCTCTCAGCCCTTTGTTGGGCTTTTTTTAATCTCAGCAAGCAGCAGCTTTTGAATGGCCTGAAAAGCTCATCCATTGAGTAGAGAAGATGTTCAGGCCTGCAGGGGACTGTTGGAAGGGACAAGATACAAGTGGATCTTATCCCTGGGAGGTCACAGAGGGGCTGGAATCCCAGGTTTCCAGTCACAATTTGTCTGGAATCAGCTACTCCAGCCTGAGTCCAAATCCTGGGGTACTTTGCTCAGCAGCTTCCCGATGCCATGCCCTTGGGCCAGCACACAGCACCCAGCAGAGCTTGTCCTCTGCCAGTCTCACCCAGGGTTTAGAAATCAGGAGGGTGGCTTAGGAAAGATCATGTTTAAAAATCACAGGGGCATTTACAAACGAGCCCCAGGAGGGATGGAGCTCCTTTCCTCTGCCGTGTATTCTGGGGTGCTCTCAAGAAGGTTTTTCTTTCCAGTCTTGGGAGGAAGCAACTTGCTTTAAAATAAAATGGAAGGGACTATAATGTCCTGACAGGGGAAGTCAGCCTCTGCTCCAGCTCCACGCCATTTCTCCCCCAATGTGTAAAGAGATCCAGAGCACCCCTAAAAGTGTGTGATGGGGCCACTGGGACAGACTGTGCTCAGTTGGCTCTTGCCATTGGAGAGCAGTAATGCCCAGCAAGCACAGCCAGAGCCAGCACTGGGACCAGCAGCAGACACTGCACCAGCTGCTTTTGTTCCTCTGATCCTCCCTGGCATCCTAAACCACAGCACAGGACACGTATAAACCCCATGTTCCCTAAAATGGTTCAAGCAACTGTACTTAGGAGGAAGATTTACTCCCAGGTGTATCAGCTGTCATCCAGCAGCTGAATTATTTTGTGTTAGAGCAGACTCACCTCGGTGATCTGAACCTGACTGATCTAAGCAGCCGCAGAGGAAATGTGCCTTGGCTGCCAAATACCAGAACTCTGCACACCAGCAGGGTAATTAATTCAAAAGCACCACAGAAGCTGCTGCTGAAGAGTTCTCCACAGCACTTGACATGCAGGGAATCAGCTGTGCAGCCATTTACATCTTTTTTGGCCCATGACTTCTTCAGTGTCTCTTGCCTCAACTCCCAGTGCATCCACTCAAGAACTCGAAGCAATTTCAACCCTGACATCACTGGAAAGTCTGGGCCTCAGCTTCACACGCTCTGAAGGAAAGTCTTCCAGGGAACAAGTTCATTGCTGGAGCTTCAGCTGTGCACTAACAACATTTCCTGTGAATCATCCAAATAACTTGAAAATCACCCTTTTTCTCTGGTACTTAAAAAAATAAATAAATAAAATCCTCTCTCCAAACAGCCAAGAATGTCCCAGGCTGCAGAATTCCCCTCTAACTTCTTACAAGGTTTGGGAGTGGCACTGTTGGCTCCTGGACACCTTCTCCCTGGACACAAACACCTTTGGTTCAATCCAAGCACTGCAAGGGTGAGATTTGTGCCACTGTCCCAGCCTGCTGCAGGCTCTGTCCCAAAGCCACGTCCCATCTCCAGGGCCTGTTGTGTCCTTTCCCTGCTGGAGGACGAGCAAGGCACAGTGGCCGTGGATGCTGGGATCTGCCTGGGACACGATGAGGTCAAGTATAAAGGTTTGGCGTTAGTGGGGGAGTTTTATGCCAGCCTTGTCCCCTCTGTCCTCCCCTGCATCAGTGCTGGAGATGAAATCCCACGATTTCATGGCTGCTCACATCCCTGCTGAGGCAAAAAGGCATCGCCTGTGCTGGCTGTAACTACAGGGGCTGACAACTTTCTGAGGGTTGCGTGCAAACACTTAAAGCAGGCGCCCTTGCCAAAAATAATGGTGCCTCTTACCTCGTGCCAGCACTGGCATTGAAGCTTTGCACTGAGATCCAGCCTGGCAAAGGCTGCCAGTGTCAGACTGTTCCGGAAAAACGGAGTTATTTTCAACCTGGAGCAGTTCCCTGGGCTGGCTCCCCACAGCCCCGTGCCAGTGCAGGGGAGGGAGCCACAGGAGGGCAGGGACGAGTGGCTCTGGCAGGGGTGGCCAGCAGCACCTCTTTGGTGCCTCTGGGTGCCCTTGGCGTGGGTGGGTGTCAGGCAGGACACTGCCCAAGGAATGTGGAGGGACTGGATCCCTCCTGCCACGCTGCAATGCCCTGGTGAGCCCCACGTCACCCTGCCCTGCAAGAGGCACCTGAGGGACAGCAGGGTTTGGCCAGATGGGTGGCAAAGCCACCTGTCCTTGGGCAGGAGTGTCCGAAGGTGAGCTGCCTCACACAGGGTCCCAGAACAAGCCTGGTTTGGTTCCTGCTGGCACAAGCTGCTCCTCTCCAGCCGTTTTCCCGAACACCATAAGCTCTGCTAAAAATAGCTGCATGGAGGATGAGCTGAGGTCAGCTCAAAGCTGAAGGCAGGGGCTCAACAGGGAGGGCAGAGGTCCTTGTGGGAAGGACACGCTGCTGGTGGGAGGTGTGGGCAGATGCCAGAGCAGAGAGGGTGTCCCAGACCAGGAGCTGCTGGGACTGCAAACCTGCAACCAGATCTGACCGACACACACAGCCCTCGGTCGTGCCAGAAGCTCACCTGCCCCTCCTGGCAAAGAGCAAAGGGATTCTGAGGTGATTTTGGCTGCCCAGGACTCAGTGACACCCATTGGTGGTGTCTTGGTTCTGTCTGCACCTGGGTTTTGCTCGCTTACAGGGAAAATGGGGTAAAACTGCCTTGGGTTCTCCATCTCTCTGAGACAATAAACACTTCAGAGAGCAGATCAGACCTTGGGCTGCTCACCCTGGAGGCTTGGCCATGCAGCAGGACTTCGGGCCTGCCTTTTGGAAAGGGAAGAGGGAGGATTTATTCCTTTCACTCTCTCAAGTGATGCAGATACAAAGATGTTTTCATTGTCTCAGCGGCCCTGAAAGATGTGAAAAATAATAATGGGCAGGAGGTTGGTGTTCTCCCTGTCAGCAGGGAATCCATGGATTCTCATGCTCTCTCCTGCTGCCTGCAGAGCTCCTTTGCAGGCAGCGGGGGATATTCCTTCAGTTTTCCATCTGACACCTCCTGTCTGTTGTTCTTCCATGTCGTTGCCAACCTGGGACAACCCTTGCACCGTCCCCTGGAGCTCCATCGGAGTCACCAGCCTGGCAGAACATTAACCCAGAGAAAGCACCAGGAGAAACCATTTGGAAAATCTTCTGTAGGTTTGGAGAGCTGAGCTGACCATGAAGGGTCTGATGAGCTGCCAGAGCTGAGCAGTGAGAGGGGGGAGCAGGAGGGAAAGAGGATGAAGAAGTGAGACCACCCGGTATGAGCAGCAGTGACACCTCGGGTCAGCTCAGCCTGAAATTCCCCTCCCAGCTTACATTTTCAGTGCTATTGAATCGGAATTTTAAATCCGATCTCTGGACATGGAGTTATCCCCTGGACACAGAGCTGTCCCCTGGACACAGAGCTGTCCCCGGCAGGCAGGAGGTGGCAGCATTGGCTAGCCCAGCAGATCCTGCTCTCCTGCATACCCAGGCGTGGGGCTCTTTCCTGGGCCAGGAGCTCCAGACCTGTTTTTCCAGCTCCTCCAAGGATACGTGACTCAAGCCAAACGCCTCCCAACTGCTCAAATCCCATCCAGAGCAACCATTAAAAACAAGCCCAAAGGCCGGCAGAGGCGCATCAGCCCCGAGCTGTCTGCAAACCGCAGGGGGCACCTGAGGACACGGGGCTCTGCTTTCAGGAATGGGTGTGATGTTCAAAGATACCTCATTTGCCCCCGAAGCTCCAGCCCCCTGAAGGAGTGTGTGATGCATCCCAGATCCCCCACACAAGATCCACAATCCCTGTGAGTGACAAGAGTGCGGATATTCTTGCCTGCACAAATGCTCCCTGACAGAGCCGAGGTGGGAATGAGTTGGAGGCCAGCTCGTTCTCGGAGCATCGTTTTCCTTCTGGTGCATCTGGCTGATTTTGAGTCATTTGCATTTCAATTTTTTCATCAGAGACGCAGGGAGAGCTGTAGTAAAACCTTGGATTTAAGCTCCCTGAAACACAAGGGGAACTTGGAGATGATATTTGCCGTGCAGGGCATTGCTGAGTGCCAATCTTCCCTCTCCAATCCTCCCGGTCTCTCACTGTGGAGTCATCTGGAGCTCACTGAGTCCACCACAGGAAGAAAGTCAGGAAAATCACAGATTTCCCTTCCTGCCTCACAGCCAGATGGACACAAGCCAGGGCTCTTTTGCACTTGTGCAGGCAGAAAGTGTTTTTACCAAGCTAGAAAGCAACATGGTGAGTGCAAGAAGAGCTTCTTCCACCGTGTGGATGCTGTTCTTTGAGAGAACTCCTCCACCTTCATATCCTACTGATATGTCCTAACCTGGACCTCTCAATCTCACATTTCTCCAAAGCAGTCAGCTACTAAAAAAAAAAAAAAGAAAAATCTGTGCATAGACCGGTCTTAAAATCCATATTTTTATTACTTCCATGGCTTTGGGTGCACCAGGCAAGCTGGGAGGCAGTTTCTGCCTGCCTGCCTGCCTTCAAAGCAGACACCCTGAGTAGGCTTTCCTTCTACTTCCATGAGCTACATTACTGGAGGAGCTTTCTCTCTCCTGCAGACTGAATCATTTCCCAAATGTAGCCTTGCATGGCAGAAGACGCCGCTGTGACAGGGAGCGATGATGAGTCACCGGGAATTCACAGTTTGGTGTTCCTGCAAAGGGAAAACTCACAGCGCCGAGAGAGCGGGCGAGGGGGCAACGGAGGAGATTTCACTTCTGACAGACAGCAAGAACCAGCCCCTGCAGCACGAGCTGCTGGGTCGGGGTGACCCTGGCTAGGAGAGAGCCGGGTGTGGGGGCCACGTGAAGGTGGAGACTGCAGGGACAGGGGATGTGGCCGTGACGGGTGGTTCTGCTCGCGGTGTCCTTGTCACGGGGTCACAGGCTGCTCCTGGGGCCTCACCTGCAGCGATAACCCAGGACCTGCATCGCTGTGCAGGCAACAGGCCCAGGGTGAGGGGCTGAGGGGCAAATTGCAGAGCAGGGAAGGGCGATGGAGCACGGTGTGTGCGCGCAGGAGCGCGAACAGCTCAGCCCCACGACCCCCCCACGGATACGGGCTGGGGAAAGGAGGTTGTGGATTTCAGAGAATCACGGATTTGTTCCCGTTGGAAGGGACCTCTGGAGATGGTCCAGTGCTGGAAAAAGGGACACAGGAGTGCGTCCAGGTGGGTTGGGGATGTCTCCAGAGTGGCAGACTCCACAGCAGCCCTGGGCAGCTGTTCTGCCACCCTCATGGAAAGAATCACAACCTGCCAGGATCACTGAGGTTGGGAAAGNCCGCCCGGACTCGCCGAATGGCGCTCTACGCGTGCGCGGTCCCGCCGGGAGCCCAATCACCGCCCCAGGCTGGAGGGCGGGGCGCCGAGAGAGGGCGGTGATTGGCGAATCATCGCGAGGGGGCGTGGTTTGTGCGGCACCGCCCCGCCCCGCTCCCAGCGTGCCCCGCGCGG
>VXAD01001113.1:37804-151442 GCA_013399195.1 Dicrurus megarhynchus
TTTTTTTTTTGTTCCAACATGTCTTCCTGCTCCGCTCAGAAAATGGCGGCTGGACGTGATTAACCCTCCCCCTTCTCCTGGTGGGACAAGGGACGTGCTCGGGCTTGTGCCTTTTTCCTTTCATAGTTATGAGCCGCCAGCCTTGAGACTGCGGAGAACCTGGAGCAGGAATGAAATGGCAGCAGCTCCTTTCTGCTGCCCGCAACAGATGCGTCACCAGGCTTTCCGTACGGGATTAATCCCTCCCAGTTCCTCATTATGCGGCTCTTTGCTTCGTATTTCAGCTGAAACTTTCGGCAGGGTTTCAGAATTTCCTGATCTGGAAGAAAATCGCTGATGCAGGATTCCTGGAGGGGTTATTCCTCATGGGATTATGGAGGTGTTACCCTGGGGTAGTGCCCAACTCCTGAATCTGAGCAGCAAAGAGTTACATGAAACTTCAGTTTTCTCCAGCGAGACTTTGTACAAGTTGTTCCTTTTTTTGAAACTTTGTTAATAATTGTTTTAAAGTTAGTGTTTTTTCCCTTCGCACAATGGCATAAAGGATTTTTGTTCCTTGAGCTGCACAACCTATTTCACTGTAGGTTCTGTGTCAAGCGGTGGATTCCATTTAATTAATAATTTAACCCTTCCTGACTAAGTACAGGATCAATAGTGACATTGAGGGTCTGTTTTAAAGTTCTCACGATGACATAGCCAGGATTCTGTATTAATTTGAACAAAGCCTAGTACAAATCTGCATTTCTGAGGTTAATAGCTCCCTCCTCCTTCCTCCCAAACACAACTGGCTCTGATCCTGAATGTGAGCTGGAGGAGACAGTGTTGTCCTGGCCATCTGTCCTCATTGACTCCAGCCTTTTGCAGGGATACAATCAACATACCTGAATTAAATACTCGCAGCTTCAGCAGAGCTGCTGATGTGAAAACAGATGCAGTCTTTCTTTGAGACTACAGTTTCCTTCTCTTCTCAAATGTGGCTGCTTTTATTTCACAACTGAAAGAATAGGGATTGCATTTTGGAAAGCTTTCACGGTACAGTTGCATGCTAAAACAGGGATAACTGGGAAAACAGCCAGAGCAAGCAGATATCAGGTGTTTCATCACAGAACTGGAAAAGCAGGCATTCTTGAACTACTTTTCAAAAAGGTTAATGAGTGAGTGGTGCTATAATGAGGCCCAAGTTGCAAATTTTTGGCTTTTCCACTGAGATTCTGCTGAATTTCTTGTATTTGGTTAAAATGCCCTGGGAAATACTGATGATAATATTGCATGTTGAGAAACTTGCCTCTATCTTCAACTACAGCTTTCCTCTGTGTTTGAAGTTCTTGTACCCCCTAAAAATAATACAAGGTTACAAAAAAATTGAGAGTGGATGAATGAGGCAACGCTCAGCAAATTGGTTCATAGGCTCATTGTGCTAAAGGTGTGTGATTATTGGATAATGTCAGTCAGCCCTTTCAGCTTCTCACAATGTTAATCTTTGTAGTATTTTTCTAGAAAAGTGTATTTTTGGAAATACTCTTTTTTTCTTTTCAGAAGCAGCATTAATTGTAAATCTGTTTTTATGTGCCAGATGCTGCTTGAGAGGTTTCTCTGGGATGCTGGAATTGGTTGTTACCTTGCTGTGTGGATCTGGTGATGCTTGAGGAAATCTAAACCAGCATTCTTAGGTTTATCTCCTTTAAAAGGAAGCTGAGCAGGGGACCAGCACAGTTCTTGTGACAAATATTAAAATGCTCTGTGTTTAGCAGAAGTAGAATCCGTGGTGCTCTGAATCCAAGTCAATACTTAGGTCACTTTGCATGTGTCATTGATAATCCATGTGCCACCATTGTTTTGTAATAATATGCTGTCACATTGGAATAAGCCGTTCCTGGCTCAATGTATTCACAAGGATGAATCAAGCTGAAGGAAAGTCAATACATTTGGTAAAATTTCTGTAATGTGGCACCTTTAAACAACAGCAGCACAAGAATTTGATAGGAAATGAAGGAATTGTGCCAAGCTTCCCCCATTGCCATGTTTTCTAAAGTGAACTCAGCAGCTCTTTTATCTCAGTGCTGCACGTCCTGGACACATCAACGTGAAAATTTGTGTTTCTCATTTAAGAGTGGGGGACTTTTCCTCTATTTTTCACCTACTTAAGTGATGCAGTGGCCAAGATCAACTTCCTGGAAGTTGCATTATGTGACTTTGCCTCACTGAAGTGGTCTCTGCTGTGGTTCTGTGACTCACAGAGCTGAGATAATAAATGAGGTATGGATTGCTCATTCATCTGGGGCTCCTGTTCCTAAAGCTGAGTTCTGCCCTCTAGATGTGATTGCCAACTTAGAATTACAAGAACACATGTTTAGAGTGTCATTAAATTTATCTAGAACCAAGCACTTTTTTTACAGCTTTTAGCGTGGATTTGATGGAATTTCTGGCTCATTGCAAGAAACTAATGAGGAAAAATCTCAGTTTTGGAGTTAAAGTTTAATATTGTTTCTGTGGGGTCAACAGTGAACCTTCAGCTGTCATGGAGGGTGAACAAGGGGCCTTGGTGCTTAATTCCACTGTAATAGAACATGTTGCTTGCACAGAAAATAGCAAAAACATGAGATTGGAATGAATGAATTGGAAATTTTATTCTCTGCATATTCAGAACCCTTTTATATCTTTAACTTTGCTGCTTATGTTTCCTGGAAGAGCAGCAAAGTTTCTGAACTTAACCCTAAAGTTTCACAAAACCTTCGTTACTACTACAATATTTTTTTTGAGCTATGTTTTGTTCTTGATGTCCAAATTTTGCTTAATTATTACCTCAATTTTCCCCAAAAGGCTCTTGAACCAAGCTTAACATTGTGACAGTCTGCTGTGCCTTTAGGACACAATGGCCAGGCCCCAGCATTCTGCTGGGCTTATTCTCATTGTTCTCACTCATCAGCTGCCCTTTGCTTTTTTTCCTCTCTTTTTCAGTGACAAAGCATTTTGAGCTGTAATCTTGTTAACTGGGCACTGATCCTATTAGTTGGGGCTATCCACTTCTATTCCCCCATTCCTGCTTCTGCCTTGGAGGAACGCAGCAGAGTGTGTTTGAGTTTTGGGTGTTTGTCCACAGTGTAACTTTGTTAAAGCTTTATTCACAAAAGCAATTATTCAAATTACCTGGGACAGCCTCTCTTGATTTTTTTGCCATTTATGGTGTTCATCAACTGTTGGTTGTACCCTTGATGAAGATCAGCTATTTGTAAGTTTAAAAGCAAAAAGCTATTGGTTTAGTGGGTTTTTTTGTGGGGTTTTTTTTTTTTTTTTAGTTCTTTTGCAAACTGAATAAGTTCATCTCTACATTTCTGAATTTTTCAGTGCAGTACTTGCAAATATTTTGATGTTGAGAAATTCTCAATTGAGTTTTCTGGAAAAAAAAATTGAAATTATCTGCAATATTTGTGCTTCTGGTTGATTACTGCCATGTTGCTGAATAATTATTAACAACAGAATTTGCCCTTATGCATCTTCATTAAATACTACCTGTAATGGAAAAATGTGGGCAAGGTTGGTCATCTAAGAGTATCACAACCAAATTTGTCTTAAGCACACGAAATGTTGATTTTTTTTTTTTTTTTAGCAGTCCTTAAAAGTCTGTAAACACACCTCTCAAACACTTCTCATTTTAAACTATTTTCTCAGTAACTTCCTGCAGCATAAAACCCCCCAACCAACCACTAAAAAAACCCAAACCACCATGAGAAAAACAGAAAAATACCCACTAAATCCACAAGAAACTTCCCTCGCCCCTCCAAAAAAAAAAAAAAAGTTCTCTTAATAAAGCCTACTATTAATTGTCTGTTATTACTTAATGCTCCATATTGAAGGGTAGAAGCATCTGATAGGTAACCAGAAGCCTCTTCTCGTGGCTTTAAATAAAATGGAAAGTAACCTTTCAACTGAATACCTACGGTTCCTCCACTAAGAAAATAAATATAGTTAAATGAAATTTATTTCCTGTTTTCCACCAGTCTAAACTCTTGTCTTAATTGGTCTTTGTGGACTCTGTCAAAGCATCCAAGAAGAGACCATAGTTTGAATTTTTTTGGAGTTTGAGGTCAGTGTTACTCCTGTTTGAAGCAAATGATCAGCAGAGATATTAAAATATTCTTTTCCTCGGTGATGTTTGCTGTCCCCACTGTGGATTAATGGTTCACCTTCTCACTGAACTGTAACTCCTGCCTTTTGCAGGGGAAACTCAACTCCTGACTTCCTCCCAGGTGTTAATGTAGTTTATTAAACAGCTCAGCAAAACAGGGAGTCAGCTGCACGTTTGCAACATAGCACTGGGCAGAAGAAACCACCTCCTTGCTGAGGGAATGAGTTGTGCTGGCATACTTGGTGTATTGCTCTCAGAACTGTACAAAAAGTGATACAGAATTTTATTTATAGAGTGGAGCCAACTCCGTAGTGTAGGGTGTTCATGGCTGTTTCTTTATTTAGTACTTGGGTGGCCTAATTCACGCTCTCCATGGCAACTAACGTTAGGTGACATCTGCTAAATATTCCACTTCAGGATTTCAGTCATGCCATATTATGTGAAGTTCATTTATATTACTCCTAGCTGGCTAACAGTTAAGTGCTTTTCCAGTTTCAGGGGAGATAAAGCAGAAATATAAAATATGTGTCAATTTAGAAGTGAAGCTTTGATGGATTACCTTTCTTTTATGTGTTGCTTCAGTGTCTGTAAGACTCAGTGTATTTTTACAGGCATAATTCACTTTCCAATTTGTCTGCACTGTCATTATTTGTCAGGAGATGTCTGTGCTGAGAACATGGGAGAACATGGGAGCAGAAGGGGCTGAATCAGTCAGGTGCAGCATCACAACTTTCTAGGCCAGCGGGGCAGTGCTCATGATTGTGTAGTTGGACAGAGAGAGCCAGAGAGCCTCTGTGCCTAAAGATAATGCTTGTACCCACAGGCAGTCAGCTGCTGGGTATTTTCCCCCTGGTTTCTGTTAATAACCTTTTCCCTCTTCCCGTCCTCCTGTACCTATAAAGAATAATTGCATAACTCCATAACTGCCTTGCTGAGCTGTTTGAATGCATGATTGCAGAGGTTACAATCTTCCCACCTTTCTTGGAGTCTGTTTCCTGCCCTTGTTGGGATTTGGATTTCCTTTCCTGAGTCGGTGTCGGGGCTTGCAGCAGTGATCCCAATTCACAGGTTCTGTGTAGTACAGCTGCACTTTTCCTGGTTAGGATTCCTTGGTATTTTTTGGGGCTATCCGAGCTGTGTAATTACAGGGAGGTCAGTGTTTTCTCTTTAGTCACATTATCTGACTAATGCCCAGTTCAGAGAGTTTTGTGTCAATGACTTAGGGCTGGCAGGAATGGATTACAGTTCCAGAGTGTTCACCCGATCAGTGCATTTGGATTTCTGTAGGATGTCTGAGTCCTTTGTGTCCATGAGGCCTTCCAGACTTGCATATTCACCCTCATGTGCCTGCTGACTTGTCAAACTTACTAATTAGGTGATATCAGGTAATTCTATTAGCAAGTTCTTTCCAGCTTGCTTTTTCACCTTACATTTTTGTTCTAACAGCTTTTTGATCCGCCTTAGTTCTTTTGACGATCTCCATTTCTGTCACGAGAACTCTTTCACTTGTTGCTTGAAAACCCAAGTGCTGGGAAACTTAATTACATAGGATTACACAAAGTAATCATAGGGTCACACACTATAATTTATAAAAGTGGCAGAAGTTTATGTAATGTCAAAGAACTCAAAATCTCCCTTTTTGTAATGGGAGTATAAACATTCCTGGTAGTGTAAAGATTTGAGTTTAAATATTCCAGTGTTGGAAGCATTGTCCTTCCCTGCAGTGAGGCACCAGGAGATGGTTTTTGTCTCACAAAAGCACAGCCTGCTGTAGTTGTGTTTGTAATTCCAGGTTGCCAGAGCCCCTGTGGGAATAGTCAGTGATGGAGCTGACGGAAGCCTTTAGTGGAGGATGGGTTACCTGGCAAAGCAGGTGTTGATTGAGGAGAGATTTTATTAAGTGGGAACAAAATGGTCTTGTCATGGTTTGTCTGGTGGTGGGAAGAGTTTTTTGTGGGACTGAGCTCATGTTCTGGTTTTTTGTATAAGCTGTAGGCAAAGTGAGGTGCCTTCATTGCCTCCATGGCTTCAGAATTTTGGGATTTGGGGTTTCTTTACCATTGATTAACAGCTGTCAATTACTAATTCAGTCATTTCCTTCATTTTGATCTAAATTTGTTTTTTTTTTTTAATGTGAATCTTCTGAATCCTTTTATTGATTTCTCACCCATTTTTGGTACTTGTGCTGGGTTTGTTACCGTGTTGTAATTATCATAATTGCCAGTGTAGTGAATGAAACTGCTGGTTATTGACTGGAATTGTGTGAGTGGCACAGGAGTGTGAAACTGGGCTGGAATTTCATGGCCTGTGTGTGTGCATTCTGTTAGCCCTTCACGTCCCTTTCTCTGCTAGTTGGCTTAGTTCTGTTTGACCCTTTCAAAGCAAGATGTGAAAAAAATACTACAGTAACCTAATTAAATGTTTTCTTAGGGAAAGCAAAAAATCCAAACGCAACGAACCAAACAATTAACAAACAGTTCCTCGAACATTTCTTTTGTCCTTGACATTATTTACAAAACATGCAGTTGCTGAAATAGACATTATTGATTTTTTGAAAGATGCAGCTCTGACAAGGCAAAAGGATTTTAAGTGTGGGTAGAGCTGACTGCAATATTTGCCACCAAGCCCTAGATAGGCATCAAGGCTTCACTTCCTTGTCTCAAGGCTAATCAAGAGAATTTAAAAAACCACCCCATGTCAGTTGAAGTAAACATCCACTTGTCACGTGACCTAACATCATACCTGCTTTATTGTGTCTTATTTGGAAATGAAACACTTTCAGACCCCGGTGTGGTGTGACTTAGATGTTCCCATAGAGCTCAGATACTGAAATCCAAGAGGTTAGAAAATTTCGGCTCTGTGTTTATGCTGGGGTAATAGATGAGGCTCTCAAACCACATGATTTGGAAACTTGGTGACGTGGCCGGTCTTGGTCTGTCACATAGACAAGTCACTGAAGTCAAATTAAGGTCACTGTGCTCAGCCTTTAACCGTGCTCTGATAGAAAGCTTGGTAAAAGAGGTTTACTGTATTCTGACTAATTGGAATAGTTTGATACATAGCTTTAAACAGATGAGGGAAGGGAGAGTGATGAAGCATTTTCCTGCCTGGGAGCCTGGGCACACCTTGAAGCTCAAGCAGGTTTGTGACATCTGTATCAGATGTTTGTGTGACACTGCCTGTTCAAGGGTAAACTGAGCTATTTATTCCTCATGACTGTGTCCTGTTAATGTTTTGTCTAAGGATGTAAAGCGCAGTAGGAATCAATTAGAGAAAGACTAGGAGAACTATTTCTAGTAAGTTAGCTTATCTTCTTGAGATAATACATTGTATATAACTAAATCAGAGTAATTACCCACCCAAAGTGAGCTCTCCAGTACTTAAATCTCTTGCTCCTACTTTTCACTTCCCTCCAGAACTCTCCCTACGTAAAATGTGTTGCTTCCTCAACTTTATTATGAGGGAAAGAACTTTTCAAGTGTGCTGACAAAAGTCCATGGATCTCTATCAGACATGTGGGCACACTTGTATTCTGAGATGCCAGTGCCTCCTAATAGTTGCCCAGGGCTTTGTATGGACCATTCCCTCATATTAGTAGATAATTCCACGTTTCCCTGTGGATGCAGTATTAAAACTTGTGAAGATCTCTTTTTGGGACCCCAGCTTTTATATATCCTAATATCCAAGTTTTCCTAAGAAAAGCCAAGACTTCTAATGTTCTTTCATTCAGAGCTGCCAGTAGTAGCAGCTCCTACACCTTGAATGGACATGATGTGGCTTTACTTCTTAATCCCATTTTCCCTGGAAATGTTCCAAGGGAAATGAAAACTTACTTGGAGTGTTAGCAAAGTAAATAAAACACAAGTTACTCTGATACCTTGGAAGAAGTTCCAGTTGCCAGTAGTGAAATGAATAGGAGTCACAGTCTCCAGTGAGGAATTACAGGCAGGTAAATGTGAAAATGAAATAAGAGGTTCTGCCTTATTTCTTTGTCTTGGAGAATTGGATGTGCTTTCCACCAGTGCAGAATGGTCAGGAGATGAGAATTTTCTTGTTCATACATAGAAATAGGCCAAACAGAGGTTGTGCAATCATCCTGAATTACTGCACTTACTCAGCAGACAGATCCCTGTGGAGGAACAAAAAGGTTTTTAAAATGTACCTTCCAGGGTGGGCTTCCTTTGCATCAGCTTCACCTTGTCTGTGAGGCTGTGACTAAATTTTCTTAGCTCCAGTGAAGGCTGATCTTTGATCCTTTTCCCTGACACTGCATCTCTTGGGCACTGACCCATTGCTGTGCTGAACAATTACACTCGGCATCTCAATTAGAATTCCATCCCTTGAAGAAAATAGTACTTTATCTAGATCTGCATTTACTCCTTAGAAGTCTTCATTTCAGCCCATTACTCTCTATTTTTTTTTCCCCAACAAACTTAAGTTTCATAGGACAGAATACCTAGGCAGGTCATTTGCTGCAATTTTCATTACTTTAGGTGACAGTAATGTTCCATTTTCACCTGTGACCCTTGGAGTCGTTTATAGAGCTGTTCTGTTGACATTTCATTTGAATGACTACTTTCAAAATACATATTTTCTGCATCCCATTTCGATGCAGGGAATGAATAAAGGTCCTAGGCTGATCTGTAAAACAAGGAGTGTGAGCCACAGCTCATATATAACTTTGATCAGATTTATAACAAGGCAGGATGAAGGGCATGGTTTCTACTAGAATCCAGACAGTGGGAAGGTACAGGCCAGTAGTTCCTGAAACAAATCCAAATATAGAATCTTTTCTTCCTGGCTTTGTAAACATTTTGTTTTACTACCCCAGCTAAGCTTGGAATCCTGTGAGTACCAAGGAATTTGTTGACTTTATCAGTGGTAACTGTTGGGACAACCATGCATTGGTGCACTGGAGTCATTGCCTAAAGTGGAAATACAGTGTCTGTACAGATATTTAAGCCCCAGCTGCTACTTTAGCTGAATCTTGAGTTATTTTTTTTATCTACATGCTCTTATTATGAGGTACATCCTTGGGGTACTTTGTCTGTGCCACTGTTGTTGGGAAATTGAGGGCAATTCTCCTTGGACTGCTGGCAGTAGGTACTTGACACAAGGATCAGGAGCTCAGAAAAGGCAAAATTGCAGCCTTCTGATCAACCAGGTGTCATGTCAGCTTCAAAAGCAGTTTTTCACACACAGCTGACACTTAACTGTAGTTATCTAGGGTGTGCAGAAGGAGTGGAGAGGAGAATATTCCAGCCCTGTCTTTCAGCTGTGGAGATTCACAGCTGAGATGTGCAGGAGTCCTGGGTGTCACTCCAGGTCTGCTCAGCTCTTAGATGGGGAGAGGCCACCCCCAGTTGCAGATACAATAAAGCAGTGCTATGATGGAAACATTAAACGTGGATTGGAAAGGAAAATATCCATGGAAGGACTTCTGCTTGTCCTCACAGCACCGTTACCCTTTATTTTTGCCCAAAACTTATGTATTAGGCACTTAAGGGTGACTATCACCCTATAGCAGTGTAGTGGTTTGGTTCAAAATACCCATTACAACCTGCAGTTAATATTTTGTTATATTTCTACTTTTGCTTTTCTGACACTTAAGTGCTCTCTATGATGTTGAAAACTTGATAAAAAGTCTTTATATTCAACTTAATCGGACAATAGAACTTGATTGGCATTTTTAAATTGGGAAATAAATTAAAAAGTAGATGAGTAGGATGCTTTGGTCTGGTGCAGAGGAGTCAAACCTGAAAACAAAGCCTAAAGCATGTCAAGATGGTTTTGTGAAGGGAAATGATGCAGGAACAGTGAGTGTAAGGTGTCCTGCAGATGGATTTCAGTCCAGGTGTTGTACACACCCCTCAGTATAAGGACACTGCTGCTTTGGTTGCATTTTCATTCTGGTGTTTGGTATTTCGGCTGTTGAAGTATAGTAGTGCTTTCTCCTCAGGGAAAATTGCCAACTTGTGTGTTCTGGTTTGTGCTCAGACTTTTGTTTCCAGGAAAAATAAGACACTACCAGCATTAATTTCTCGTTAGCTTTCAAGATGGAACATTAGTCAGCAACGAGCCCTTGCAGCTGAGAGCGCTGATGGTATCCTGGGCTGCATTAGGACTCCTGCTAATGCTGGATCATTTCCTTTGTTGCAGGTGGTATGGTCAAGAAAAGGACTACAATGTTCTAGTCATGGATCTTCTCGGGCCCAGCCTGGAAGACCTCTTCAACTTCTGTTCTCGCAGGTTTACGATGAAAACAGTACTTATGCTAGCAGACCAGGTACGTGCACACCTTGGTGGGAGCAGAGCCCTGAGGGATTCTCTGCAGAGTGGGTTAAATTATTGATGCAGTGTTTTATACATCTAAGTGAACACTTGACCTAAATAAGGACAAAGTAATGGTGGTTTCTGTGTGCTCTGCCCTACAAAATGCACGGAGTGGAAGGGCACTGCAGCTACAGCTGCTTTGTGCTGCTGCTTTAAGGCCAACTTCATTCAAATATTAAGACTATTCTGGGTGGATTCACTGCCAGTATCACCGTGGGGGTTGTGGTAGGGGGGCTGAAAGTCTCCACTTGTGGGTGAGCTGATTCAATAGGACCTGTGGTGACAACATGCAGTCTGTCCCTGTGCTCTCACACCCTCCTGTAGCCTCTAGGACCAGACAGTGAGCTAATAATAAATAACTGCCTTGCTTGGTTGGTCCTCACAGACAGTTCTTAAAGCTGTTAGTGGAGATGCCACTCTACCTCCAACATAATCAAGGCCTCTAAAACTCTCTTAAGTCTTTTTTTATAGCAGTTGATAAATTTCCAACTTGGTCATGAGAATACAGCATTTGAAACAAGCAGCCATATTTATTTCTTGCTGCTTAATAAATAGCTTGATTGTGCTGCCTTCAGCTCCTTGAAAAGCAGTGAGGGTTTTTCAAGTTGAATTTTTCAATGGCAGTTGAAATTTCATCTGATATTACGTAATCGATGTCAGTACCAAGTTGTCACTTAGCCAGATGCTCGTAGAATCCCAGGCTCTTGGCCAAGGGAGCTCAAGGCATTTGTCTGGAGACAAGGTCAGCTGTCCCTGCTCTCAGCTGCCCAAAGAGGGTGATGTGCTTGCTTTAAAGAGCCATTTGCCTGCTCGCTTAGCCAGAGTCTGGGTGTGACAGCATCTCCAGGGAATCCACGAGGGGTTTGTGCAGTATTCCTTTGGATGATACACACTAATTGGCTGTCAGCTGGGAAACAGGCAGAAATGGGGGATATCAGTGCTCAGAAGTGGCTTTTAGGGTACAGTCCAGCAAACAGCTGGCAGGGCTGTGATGTAACAAGTCAGGCCTGCAAGAGGAGTGTTTGAGGAGCTGCAGAGCTGTGCCACGTAACCACGGGCTGTGATCTCACCCACAGGAAATGGGTTGGCCCTATATGATGACACAGATGTGCCAGAGTTTCTCCATGTCTCCAGATACTCTGGGATCAGGGTAGCCTAAATATGACAGGATGGGCCACCATCAAGTTGTGACTTGCTCCATGAAAACTGTTACCTGCAAAAGTGATGTTTGATGAATGAGTAACCAGATGAATGAGTAACTGGGACAGGGGGAGGGAGTGAGCTTTAAAATTGGCCTGTGGTAGCTATAAAACCTTTGAAGTAATGAAAAAAAATTACTTTTTATTAGGATGCTATAGTTAGGAACACGAACTGCAATATCTGGGAAATATTCAGGTATTTAATCTGCCAGATTCTGACCGAGATTATGCAATTTTAACATGCAAAAAAATAAATCAGCGTTTTAAAAAACTGATTTTCATTAAGCAAGTACATAAACTGAAGTTGCAGAGGAAGATAACTAAAAATCCATGCTTTCATTGAAGGTTTAATGAAATGTCTTGCTCTCTCTGAAATCTTACATGTTGCTGGTTTTCTTTACAGATGATCAGTAGAATTGAATATGTGCACACAAAGAATTTTATACACAGAGACATTAAACCAGATAACTTCCTAATGGGTATTGGGCGTCACTGTAATAAGGTTAGTCCAAAGCTCTTTGTTTCCAAGCTCCAGAGGGAATGCCTGTGTGATTTGATTCCAGCTGCACAACTTCTGTAAAATTCATTGCTAAAACTGCTATTTTGGATGCTAAACCACAGTTCTTGGGTGTGAGAACTTGGTTTTCTTGGTGTCCACTTGTAAATGCTGTGGGTCTCTGACCCACCCTGGGAGATGCACTTGATTGCAAGATGCTTTCTAGACTTGCAACAAGGTTATTAACTAACCCGAGAGAATACTTGACTACTTCTCTCAAGATGTCTGTTGTCATAGCATTTTTTTTCCTCTGTGATAAAGTCAAATCTTATCTTTGGCTTTGGGGCTGACTTCCTAGGATGAAAACAATTTGTGCCAGCGTGGGAGCTCCTGACCTACCAGTCAGCAGGGCATTAAATCTTGCAGTGACAGACTGGTAAAGTCTCTTCAACCGTCAGAACTGTGGATAAGACCAAGAGCCAACATGCAGATGCCTTTATAAATAAAAGAAATGGTGCAATTTTGTTGATGGAAAACTGTTAAGCTGTAGAACACCTGTTGTACAACAAAAATTTTTGTCTCAGTTTACTTTGTGGGGGGGGAAAAAGCTGGGGGTGGGTGGGGGGTGGGCTGAGGTTGTTACACCTTTTGGGATGGGTAAACATAGTTAGAAGTGCATGTTTCCTGCCTAGAAGGCAACTTTTTCATTTTATTTTTAGTTTTCTTGAGTGAAATATGCTTAATCCTGCAATTTGTATGTCGAGCTCGGGCAGACAGGCAGCATTGGCAATGCATTAAGCATGCTACTGATTAGAAATTAACTTCAGGACAAATGTACGTGATCAAGCTGTTTATTGGAAGCAAGATTCCCACTTATCTTCTTTATATGCCATCCCAGGATCTCTCATCTGGTTAGGCACTACCAGTAATCAAAATGTTTACCTTTGTTTGCCTGTATGAATGCCAACTTCAGGGCCATGAGCGTTAGAAGGGGAAAGCTTGGATAATGTGAGATAACAGCTCTTGTCTGAAGAGGTGCAATGCACTGAGTGTTTAGAGACAACCATTGTTGGAAAAGCTTCTAATTCCAGCTGCAAGACAATCTTTATGTAATCCTGTTGCTGTTAAACTTTGTTTGTTCCCAAGTTTCATACTTTCACTCTGTACAGCTCTATTTTTCTCTGCTGTGTTGAGCAGTTTAGGCTCCTTAATTTTCTGGCATGACTCAAAGTAGAACTTGAAAACTTTTATTTTGGTTTTTTCCTAGTTTTAGTTTCTGATTTCCAATTGTTCTTTTTGGGCCATTTTTCTATACTTTTGCACAGTCATGCTAGGTTGGCATTGCTGCACTCCAGTTCATCTTGGTGTGGATTAATGGCCTAGAAATTGCTGCTGTGCTTACTTTAGAGGGAGGAACACATTAGATTTGCATCAGCTGAAATGAAAGACAAAATTGCCTACAAACCATTAGATTTTTTCCCCATTAGTTAGGGAGCCATGCAATCATGTGGTGGTAAAACACTGTCTGTGGGCATGGGCTTCACTTACGTTTCAGGGGGTTAGAAATTAGGGAGGTAGTTCCTGACCCGAGTGCAAATTCATAGTTTTACATGAGCAAAATGTGGAATGGGTTCCTTCAGTTTGGAATCAAGTGCTTTGTCGAGGGAACACTTGCCACCATACAGTATTTAATGTTTCTTTTTGTAACCAAGTGTAGTTTTGGGGTTTTTAGAGATGACTCTACACAGTTCAAAGAAAATCAGCTACAAAGACTAGAACAGCATGGTAATCTTGTTCCAGTAGCTTCCTGTCAGTTATATTTAAAACAAAATTAAATTGATTTTTTTTCCAAATTTTAATTTGGTGATTGGGAGAAATTTTGCTCCCACCTTAAAAGATGAATTTCCAGCTGTGCTAGAAATAAGCCCTGCATGCTTATGAAAGTAAACTTTAAGGTGACTAAATGCCTTCTACCTCTTCCTTACTGAAGATTTACTTTTTCTAAATGTCTTTTGGGGGAAGGGCAGTTTATGGAACCAAAGGCTGCTTTTGTAAGCAAAAACTTGAATTTCCTTTTTTAATAGAGCCAAATGTCACCATTGCTATCCCTGGTTAAGGCAGTGCCATTTTGGAGCGGCTCACAGTTGAAATTTACCTTGTCCCATCTGTCAAATTTTCTCCTTGGAAAAAAAAGAAAAAAATATATATATACTACTATAAATAATAAAAATAATACTCAAAAAAGATGGAAACATACAGTTTTTTTGAAAAGTACAGTGCTTGGTGGAAGAAGGATGGCATTTGGCTACCCTGTTCTTTCTCGAACGCCTCGGTGTTGCCTGTCTGCGCCGGCCAATGTTGCAATGTAAGCAAGACTGTTTGATGCACTGCCACCCTCTATTGTTTGTTCAGTGTTTAGAATCTCCAGTGGGGAAGAGGAAAAGAAGCATGACTGTTAGTACTTCTCAGGACCCATCTTTCTCAGGATTAAACCAGGTCTGAACTGTCTCCTATTCCAACCTCAACCCCAAATTCATGTGCTTTATTTTTGTTTTGGTTCTTTTTTTTTTTTGGTTTGGTTTGGTTTATTTTTTGTTTTTTATTTTGTTTTTCTGGAGAATGTATACCTTGCAAAAGCACCTCTTATGTTGGCATTATTCAGACATACTTGGCAAACATGTAACATTACTAAGATGTTTCCCTGTGGCGCTTGTTTAAATTGTGGAATTATTTCTAAACTTTGATAGGGCTAAATGTACGTGCTTGATTTCAGGTGCAGGTTTTATTTTCGGTCTTTCCAACCCAAAAGGCAATCTTCTAAAAATGTGGTGAAGGATAGACATGAAATAGCAGGGCTCCTGCTTGCCTTCCTGAAGTGTTCTGCAGTTCCTATGGATGCGTGTGGAGAAGTTCTGTTATCACTTCAGCCGGACTCCTCCCCGTGCAGTTTTCGTTCAAAATCACCCCAAATGTGTAACCAAGACTTAATATTTTCATCCATTGTGCTTAAAAACTGAAATTACTCCAACAGGCTGTGTCCTGGAGAAGCGGGAGCGTATCTTGTGGCATATAATGTGTTTCTGACTCTTGAGAAGATGAATTGCAGAGAGAGGAAGACAGTTGCCAGTTGGTAGCAGGACAGCTGGAAATTGCTGAATATGAATCACTGCTCAGGAGCTTGGCCATTGGTGCACAGCTTTCCACAGCAGTCTCCATGGATTAAATCCCAGGCGGATTCCTGCTGTACACAAGCTGTCAGGCTTCTGTTGTCTGCTTCTGAAACTTTCTTATCAGAGGCACAGACTTTGATCTACTTCTCTAGTTGCTCTTGGCAAAAATCGTGCCCTACTTCTCCAGTTTCCTGCTGATAGTGCAACAAACAGAGTGAAGGTGGTGTGAGGTTATCTGGGAATGTGTTCCTGAGGGCTGGCATTGGGACGTTCTGTGCTCATCCAAACTGGGCTGTGTCTCCCAGCTTAATTCTTTCCAGGAGGGACTCACTCCTTTGCCTTCCACCCATCCACAGGGAAATACAGACTGATCCTAAGCTAGGGAACAGAGTAAACTCCCCCAGGGAAGCTGGTGCTGGAAAATAATAGCCAGTTACAGGTCTGTGTTGTGGACCAAATCAGAAAATGAGGGATTGCATTTGAGCTCAGGCTTTGCTTCTAGGAAAGCTGCAGCATAGGAATCGTGTAAAGCTTTATCCTGTCTGCTTTGGGATTCAATGTCAAATATTTCCTGGCATATCAGATGATTTCCTGGTAGCTAGGGAACACAGCCATGCTCACTGAGTAGCTACCTGTAGTGGGTGCAGCACAGCCCAGAGCCACACCTTGCTGAGCTGTCTGAGCAGTGTAGTTGATTTAAAAACTTGGGTTTATGTCCCCTTGCTCCAAGCATTCTGGGCTTTCAGGGTGACTTTCACCAGAACAGCAAATGTAGAACTGCAGTGCCTTGTGTTTGCATATAAATCGTGGCAAGACTTCAACCCCAGGTTTTCTGCTCTGACACCTGGAGTTTAGGAGGTTTTTAGCTTTGCTTTTTCCTGTCCAGGCTACTGTAGTTGGTAAATCTTCTTGAACCAGAATTCTAAACCGTAGCTACTGTGCAATTCCGAAACTTTCAGTATCTTGGATACTTCATGTTGAGTTGAACTTCCTCATTCACAGCACTTTCAGTGTGCCAGTGACCCCTCATTTCAGCCTTGGATATATTTCAGTCTCCAGTTCGCTTTTAAGGATTTATCTTCAGTTCTGGAATCAGCTTTAAGGCGATACTGAGTTGGTTTTTACTGAGACTTGATCAAACTTTAAATATCTTCTTTTCATCACGTTCTTCCCCCACCCAAGTTACTTTTGCAGCACTGATTAGGGATTGCAGTCCTTGATCCTGTAGCATTAATCCAGTGTTGGAATCAGGATTTGTAGCTTGAAGTCTTGAGTGCTAGAATTTGAAAGGTTCCTTATGTACTTCTTTCTGCCTCACCTTTTTTTGCCTAGTCCTGAAATCTTGTCCAAGAAGGTACAGCCTGGATTACCCTTTGTAGGTGGGCTGGCTGGCAGCACAGTGATTACCACACACTAATTACCACGCACTCAGGTTGCTAAATACCAAATCATTGGGCAAGCTTGGTTATTAGAAACCCAAATTGGATCCCGTTGCTTGGCTCCAGCTTCCTGGCTGTGTTAAAAGCAGTGAGTTTGTCCTGCTGCTGTGACAGTGTTCTGGGAGCCTTAAACTGAGCCAGGAACAAGCTGTCTTGTTTACTGGGGAAGGTTTTGGCCTTGTGCTCTGCAGAATGGCCACTGTTCTTTGAGACAGGAGTTGCAGGATGTGCCTGGTGTGTATTAAGCTGCCATTAACTCCGTGTGCGTGACCTGCTCCGGTGCCAGTGGGGTTTGGGATGTGCTTTCACACATCTTCCTCCCTCAGCTGTGCCCTGCAGTCATCAGTCTACAATAGTGATAGAAAATAGTGTAGAACTAAGCTACAGATGCTGAGTAGCACCATCTAATCTTATTCCAGGGGATTGAGGAAAGGCTTGAACTAATTCACCATTAAGTTTTTAACTGACTAGTTAAAGCTGGTTGCGCCTCCGCACTGTTACTTTGCTGCTTTTAACTGTAGGCTGTTACATTGTCTGGGTGTCTTAAAACATAGCTAATGCCTAGTGAAAGAAGTTGGGAATTCTGGGAATTGTATAGGAATCTAACCTATTTTCATTTTTCTTGAAGTTATTCCTTATTGACTTTGGTTTGGCCAAAAAGTACCGGGACAACAGGACAAGGCAACACATACCATACAGAGAAGACAAAAATCTCACTGGCACAGCTCGGTATGCCAGCATCAATGCACATCTTGGCATTGAGCAGAGGTGAGTGCAACATTCTGGAGGGTGCAGGGTGATCTTTGTAAACTTCTGAAGAGTCTGAACTCATTTTATATGAAAAGTGTGTCCATCCCTTTGCAAGTATTCTTCCTTTTGGCTGCCTGTGCAAGGATAGGGGGAAAAATCCAAGCACCTCATTTGCTTCTTGAAGAGACTGTGTGTCTTGCAGACATCAGGTGGATGTTCTGCATATTATTTTGGCTTTTTAAAGGCTAAGCCATACTTTGATGTGGGTCTGTCAGAGGTCCTTTACACATAAAATGGTGTGCTTTGCTGATGTGTTGGTACCTGTTGGCACCACTGCTGACTGGCTTGAGAGGCCTTTCTGTAAGCAGGAAGGGTGTTCTAAAGCTGGTGTCTGTCCTGTTTTCTCACTCTCTTCAAGTTAGTAAACTATTATTTCTCCTTCTGCCTGCAAGCAAGACTTAAATATCTTCACTCACATTGTATTTTAGTTTCTGGCGTAGTCATGTCTGTAGGTATGTACACATGTGTGGGGATATATTTATATATTTGAGCTTTGCTTAATCAACAAACACATTTTTATCATCTGGATCAAAGGCATTTTCTTCCTACAGAATCCTAGCATTGGTCCAGTGGAGAGAGCACTTCAGGTTGTTTGGAAGTGCTAGGTACTCTTGGGATATCAAGGCATGCCTCTCTTCTCTTCCTTACACCTGTACCTAAACATTGTAATGGATAACTGCAAGAGTGTGGCTTCACCTCTCTTGGATAGTTAAAGCTTCCAGGAATGTCTGTGGCTCTGACCTTTGTTTGAATCAAGATCAGAATGACAGAATTTCTAGTGGTCAGCTTCAACAGAACATGTAACCCACAAATGGTGCTTTAAATAAAATGCTTCATGTTGCCTTTTTTACTTTAATTTCCTTAAGGTTCTTTAAGAGTATTTTATTGTCTGTCAGAGTCATTATTTAAGCCAGCTTGGCATATGGCTCAGGGAGGTGAATGACAGGTGTCACTTCTGAAATAAGTGCATTTGATAGATTCCAAGCAGTTCTGGTTAGGGAATATCTGTGCTTGCACCTGAGAGTGAAGGGGGGATCTGCTAAGGATGTTGCTTTTGAATTTAGTTGGACACCATAAATTGAATTTAGTTGGATTTTACACTGTGTCTGCTGGTAATGGGAATTCTGATATAATTAGAAATGTAGGTTGATGCTTGCTAGGAGCTGCTAAACTGTCTAGGTCAAGCAGTGAGGCAAAGAAGTAATGCATTCCTGTAATCAGGAGAAACCAGTTCTGGAGCTTATGGCAGAATATTTCAACCGCTAGTCCTGTACTTTTAACAGTTACAGAACATGTTTTCCTGTAGGTAATGACAGCTGTGCTCAAGGATTTGTTTGCAATGTTATTTATTTTAATAATGGAGAGGACTGTCCTGTTTTCCAAACCCTGAAAACTACTTTTATCAATATATTCTCAAATGTAATGTAGCTATTACAGATTTACAGAACTAAATGTTTCCTACTACAAGATCATGACATTAAACATTAAAACAATGAGCTGGATGGGGGATGCAAGCTCTTAATCCCTTTATTGCTTCTGAATTTATCACTGCCTTCTCAGAAAACATAATTTTATGTCATGGCCCTATACAGGTTCACTGGATGCTGTTGGTGATTAAAATCTGCCGTTCTAATAGAATTAGCAAGTTCTGCAGGCTGGAATTAGTGAGCTCAGTATCATTTTTCATCCCCTTTGTCTGTGGTTTCGTGTTGCAGCTGAGATGATCTCAGAGGTAGCTGCTGCTGAGGGGAGGGAACCAATCCTCTCTTCTCTGGGCACGGCAGTGCTTTTCTGGCCTCGTGCTAAAAGCTTTAGGGAGCCAAGCTGATTTTCTCCTGGGATAGCTTTTCATTTGTTCCCCAAAGGGTCAGAGAGCTGGCCCACGAGCTGAGGGGCTGCCAGGCCCTTCTGGTCATATTGGCTTGGCTATAACACAGAAATCACCAACTTCTTTCTTCTCGTACCAAGATCTGCAGATAGATCAGGTTACAGCCTGTTCCCACTTCTAGGGAGCTGTTTTACCCTCACCTTTGTGTGTAATCCTGTTTGCAATACCACTTTCAGCCTTTTGATCCCTTGTTGGGGTAGTAGGTATAGAGTCTGTCCTGCCACGCTTTAAATCCTTTTCTGGGTGGCAGAGCAGCAGCAAAACCCGCCAAGTTTTCCCCATGAGGGAGCAGGGAAGAGAAAAAGAAGTTATTTTTCTGCCTCATACTAAATAGATGTCAGCTGCACAGGGGCAGTCAGAGGAAAAATCTGATTTTACCACAGCTGGGAAGAGGCAACTTTGCCAAGAGGAAAAAAAATCCTGGAGTGTGTTTCCCACTCCAGTGAACTGTGCTGGTCTTGGTACTCAGGAAAGCTGTGAGCAAAGTACAGTGGTGTTCATGTGGCCAGAGTGGGGATGTGGAACGTGTGCAGGGCAGAAAACATTTGAAGCCTTTTGCGTGAGAGTTTCTGTGCAAGTTCTTGGTGGAGTCCGTGGCTGGATCACTTTGGAGTTCTCCACCTGCCTTGGAACAGACTTTTGTGGGAAGAAAACGGCAGCACCTCTCAGATTGATTAATGCACCTTTATAAATATTGCTGTCTTTTAAAATCAGAGACAGCTCAGGGGTTTTTGACAGAAGGGGAAGGAAGAAAGGAGCAGCATCCTTTAGGGGCCAGATGGTCAGGATTGATCCCAGACTGAGCCAAGGTTCAGGGAAAAAATTTACTTACATGATGTTACAGCCTTATTGACCTCATTAACCTCATTCTCTCTTACAATTCATTCCATGGTTCCTACAGGAAAATCTTTAGTTTCTACCCAAGCTACTTAAGAAGGCAGGAAAGACATTTCATGTTTCTTTTTTTTTTTTTTTTCATTTTTCCAAAGTTTTTGTTTCCCAAATCAAACTGCAGATGGAAACTTAAAACATACAATGCCTACAGAGTATATTTGCTTGAAAATTGAATAGGACCTCTTCCTATCTTAAGGTTTATTCCTTAATTATTTTTTTAATTTAAATTTTTGAATGCTTGCACTATGGAATAAAGTAAGAAATGCCGGAATTTGTAATTCCTTGTGTTTTTCTCCCTGCAGTCGTCGGGATGACATGGAGTCCCTAGGCTATGTATTGATGTACTTTAACAGAACCAGTCTGCCTTGGCAAGGATTAAAGGTAGGTTATGGTGCTTTTTTTTTTTTCCCTCCCCCACCCTTTTAATGTTTGGTTGGTTGGTTGGTTGGGTTTTTTTGTTTTTGTTTTTGTTTTGTTTGTTTGTTTGTTTTGTTTTTGGTGGTTTTTTTTGGTTTTGGGTATTATGCTTCTGCCTGCTAGGTGGGTTTATATAATGTTTAGCCTCAGTTGTACAAAGCAGCTTTTCCCAAAGCTTGATATTTATAGACTGTGGATTCTGCCTCTTACGCAGCAGGCAAAATGTGCATTGTTGGACTGTCTTAAAATTTATGCTAAACAATAGCTGACATCATCTTTGCCAGTTATTGTCCTGTTGCAGGCTGAGGCCCCTTTGGGAAATAGAAAATAACATTGTTAGTGGCTTTTTGAATTGCTGGAGAGAGCATGGAAATAATCTCTTGCCTGGCAAGTTCAGCCTCAGCGGTATCTTCAGTCCAGGTTATGGCACAACTGAATAATTATTAACTGCAACAGGCTTGTTCAGGATTTCCATGTATGGGAGCCAGCTACAAACGTGGCAGACTTTTCTTATTTCACTTATATAGACTCCAGTGGTTGGTTTTCATGTTTTAATTGTTTTTCTTCCTCCGTGTGAGAGTTGTGTAATTCCAATGGTGTTGCAGCTGCACAGTTTCTAAAAAGGCAGCAGCTTGTGGGACACTGGAACTCTTCAGCTGCAAATGAATGTAAAGGGTGCTGAACCACCAGGCAGCCCTGAATGAGGCACTGAGTGGGAATTAATACAACTTTGGCAAATGTAGCTGCAAGTCTGGTGTGGTTAATGGACAAAAGCAGCAGCTAGAACTACACGAGCTGTGCCATGTGATGGAAGCATTAGACTGCGACAAATGGTATTAAACTGTGTCCAAATCTTAATACCAGATTGACCTTCATTCTCTTTGCAATAAGTGTGTGGGACTTGGAGATTTCACATAAAATACTTATGGTTGACCAAAGGATTTTTGTCATTTTTTTTTTTGCTGCTGCTGTCCTTGTTAATCCAGTGTTGCACAATATCTCTTATATTGTGACCTACATGTTCCACAGGCTGCAACAAAGAAGCAAAAGTATGAAAAGATTAGTGAAAAGAAAATGTCCACTCCTGTTGAGGTTTTGTGTAAGGTAAGAGTTTCCAAATGATGTCATACTGTGAAATGGAAATTCTTGTCTTGTTTGTTCTATTTGTTGGTTTGTTTTTGGTTTTTTTTTCTAAACCACAGCCAATATATTAAATAGCCTCACATGGCGTTTGTTGCTGAATAATACTGCTTTGGCAGGCACTGGGTGCCTTGTGTTTGGCCACCCAGCAAGACTGGGAATGTGTGTAGCAGGGCAGCATTTGCTGCTGTTCCTTGGCAAAGTTCATGCCACCATCATTCAGGTCTTGCTGACTGTTGGCTGTGCAAGCTCAGAGCTCTCTTGGGTGAGGCTTGTTCAGTTCTTCAACTTTTACAGTGCAAGTTTTACATCAGAAGTAAATAAGTAACCAAGGTGGAGCTGTCTGGCTTGCCCACATCCACCTTCTGCCTCTTCCAGAGGGTTCATATTGTCTGCCCTAACTCAAGTAGTGGCTGTAGTGGAGTTGGATGCAAGTGATCTTTGTTTTTCCAAAGTTTTCCTTTGAGTTTTCAGAATTTTCTCGCACTGTGGCAGCCATGTGCTTCTTAACAAAGGTCCTGGAGAGCACAGGGGGTTTTTGCACCTCAGACAGCAGCACCAAGGATTGCTCTTTCTAGTCCTGCACATCTCTATCCCCAGAGTCCTACGGCATCTCCCAAACTGTTGAACTGTTCAGAGAATCATGGAATGGTTTGGGTTGGAAGGGACCTTAAAAATCACCCAGTTCCAACCCCCCAGCTGTGGACAGGGACTCCTTCCACTAGTCCAGGCTGCTCAGAGCTCCATCCAGTGTGGCCTGGAACACTTCCAGGGATGTTACACCCTGTGATTTTTTACAGCACTGTTCTGTGTGCTATTACCTATTACAGGTAGGCTTTAATACAGCATTAAATGTTTAAAAATGTAAAGCATAAAGCAGCAAATCTTTGAAAGAGGTTTTCATCATTTTTCACACTTCATACTGTTAACTGACCTTGTCTCTACTATGTTCAAGTAGATTATCAAGGAAACAAGAGTGAATCTCTTACTAGACAATTACCACTTATTTTAGAGACTTAGTGAATAAGAACAAGGTTTAATTAGGATGAACAAAGTGCTTTATAACTAAGTTATATGTTGAAGGTTCTGGTAGCAGAGAGCTTATGATTGCAAACCATGCACGAGGTAGCAACTCCAGGGAAGGAATGTGTACCTGATTAAATCCACACTCTGAAATACAGAATAAATTAACAACTGGGAGCAAAGTGGAGTTAATTTACAAATCTTCAACCAGTTTGTCTCTACTGTTACAGACAGATGTACATCTTTTTGCTTTTGTTAGAAGGGTTTTGCTGCAAGCCATGGCTTGATTAACACTGTTGATTTACAGGGGTTCCCTGCAGAATTTGCCATGTATCTGAACTACTGTCGTGGCCTGCGCTTTGAAGAGGCACCAGATTACATGTATCTGAGGCAATTATTCCGTATTCTTTTCAGGTCAGTCTCCAAGTGGAAAAGTACAGAAACTTCTCAGGGATCCAGTTGGGAACTGCTCTGTGGGACTGGCACTGCAGAGAGCAGCTCCTGTGTGTGTGGTGTAGGGAGTTCTTCTGGGACATCCTTTCATTTCAGAGCTTCAAAAGCTGTTTAAAGGACCTGAAAATTATTGTTCAATGTTAAACATAAAGGGAAAAGATTCTCTTGTTTTTTGCATTGCGTGATGTGACCACAGGGTTGAGCCCATGCTTCAGGTTCTGTTGCAAGTACCTTAAGAAATTGACCCCTGGGTAGAAGTCTTTGAAGCTTTTTATGTTTGGAGATTGGTGATGGGCCCAGCAGTGGTTCTCAGGAGAGAAATTTCAGTGGAGGAGAACAGTGCTGCTTCATTGAGCTTGTTAGAGCAACTGGAACGTAAATTCCACCTTGTGCAGAGAACAGCATCTGTCAAAGGAAGGGCTGGTACTGATCTCTCAAGTCTCCCCCCAGGTTTCTGGAATCCAAAGAATTCCTATTCAATCATGTACAGTACTGCAGTCTCTCCTTGAAATTATATCTACATTAAAAAAAAAAGCTCAGAAGCTCAGTGCAGACAGTGGGTGAGCTGGGCTGGGAGGAAGTGCTGCTTCCACAAGTGCAGACCTTTGTGTAAGCAGTGAGTAAATGCTGCTGGCTGGTATTTGGGCTTGCTGCAAGAATCCCTTTAAGTTAGTAATACTTAGCATTTCTATACCATTCATAATCTCTAAAGCAGCTTACAGAAGGAGCTATCCCCTAGTTCTGGGGTTTCAGACAGGGCTTGGTGGTAGCTCTGATGTGTTACAGCAGAACATTTCCCTCTTTTGCAGGACCTTGAACCACCAGTATGACTACACATTCGACTGGACAATGTTAAAGCAGAAAGCAGCACAGCAGGCAGCCTCTTCCAGTGGGCAGGGGCAGCAGGCCCAAACCCCCACAGGCAAGCAAACTGACAAATCCAAGAGTAACATGAAAGGTTAGTAGCCAAGAACCAAGTGACGTTACAGGAAAAACAAAAATTCCACGAATTTGGACAACGGCGGCAATTCCAAGTGTTAGATCAAGGAGGTGGTTTAAAAACTACATTTGGCTCTTAAATTCAAAAGCAAAACCAAAAGACGTCCTTGGAGAATTTGACTACTAACTTTATTCCAAAATGTCCTTGTTATTCATATCATTTCTTCTGGGGATGTTGGGTCATTTTTAACCACTGCATCTTTTGCTCCCGCATTAACCACTTTCCAAAAACAAGAAACTGACTTGGTGTTGGGAATGTGACATTTTTATTTATTTTGATTTATATATATACATATATACGTCCTTATATATGTATAAATATATAATGCAATCCAAAATCCTAGACCTAACACTTCTTAAGGGATAATTCTCATTGACTAGGCAAGGATCTAGAGACTTTGGGTTCTGCTCTGTGGCAGCTGGTACAGTGCTGTGGGTTTGCTTCTGTTCTGTATGCCTCAAACACTGGGAAGAGAAAATTGTGAATGCTCTGGCTTTCCTCCAGTGGGTTTACATTGAGACATTTGGTCCACAGTTCAAGGAAGGGACCAGTGAGCTCAAAACGCCTTGCCTAAATCAAGCAGTAACCCCAAACTGCTGTGGATTGCCAACTCAATTTTCTGAAGTATCTGGGTGCTCTGGGGTGGGGCTTCAGGTTTCCTGATGATTTTTTTGATGTTTCTAGGTTATGGTTTCAAAGGGAAATGTTGTGACATGTTCAAATGTAATTGTGTAATAACTGAAAACTGAGTTCTGAAAAGACACATAATTTTTTTTTCACGTGGTCTAGAAGCTTTTAAAATCCTTTTTTTTTCTTTTGTGATGTAAATGTCCTGGTGTGAATCTGGTAAGTCCCTAGGATGAAACTGCCACATCTGTGCATTTGAGAGCCAGTCTTGCTATGAAACCAATTCCTCAAGCTGAGCTGTGGATAAAATTGAAGCTAATGAGATTGTGTGACTGAGAATAGAGAAGCAAGGTTTAAATTCTGTACTGAGGCATTGCTGCTCTTCAGTACCTCTTGTCTATCATTTTTATATGTATAAAATGGTATACTTGGCTAACGTGACAATCCTGGAAATGGAAGAAATGCAGAAGTGTTTACAGTAAACTTAGCAGACATTGTTCTTCACATATTGTGGCAGCATTCAAACCTTACCAGGTGTCTTTAGTCAAAATCGCTATCAAAAAACACATTTCATCCAGAACAAATGAAGTAGTAAAATACCTGCTGCTTTTCCCAAGATTGAGGTGGTTCTTGAAAAAAAAAAAAATTCACAAATGCCATTCAATGTCAGATTTTTGGCATAAGGAGTGCAGCTTGTGTGGCTGGATCTGACAGAGGCTGGAAACCAGTTCCTTCAGCTGCAGCACCAGTAGCAGACTGGGTGATTAAGCACCTGGGCTTGGATTGCTTCCTGAAACAGAGAAACTCTGACTGAAGTTCAGAACCCAGCCCAATTTGGGGTGTGGAGAGGTTGGCTGTTCGAGCAGGAGAAGATCATTTGAGCAAAAATGCACATTCCTCACAACAGCTCATGCCCAAAGTGAAGGGCTTGCAGGAGGTGATGATCTGTAATGGAACCTGCCCTGAAAATCAGGTTGTGAGCTGCTGAAACACAGTTTTGCTGAAGTGTTCTGAGGTTTAATGTGCTGCTCTCCTGGCTCAGTCAGTTTCTGACCAAATGCTGTGTGTAAAGAAAGAAAAGGTCATTAAAATGATTATCTGTGTGCACCTTGAAGTGATGCTTCAGTGGCAGAGAGCAGAGCTGAGCTCACTGACAGGCACGAGGAGCAGGGAAGCTTTGCCAGGGAGCCTTAGACCATTTCTGCTCACTGATGGACATCCCTTATCACCTGTCCTTTGGTAGAGACCCATTGCTACAGCTGAGGTGAAACTCCTGGCGTTTTAGCACAATTCCATTGGGTTTTTTTGGGGAATGACTCCTCTTCCCTCCCCATCACCAAGAAAGGCTCGTGGCCTTTGGATCGATCAAGCTGTAATATCAGCAGAGCATTAAAGCAGTGCTTGGCAAACATCAGAAAACTTCAGAGGCTTCATCTCTTCATCAAAGTAAAGATTTCCAGATTCCTAAAATGCTACATGTCTTTTTGTGGGGAATTTTGCCTATTAATGAAGATTTTTTTTGAACCCAGCTAAGCTGAAGGAGGAGACTGTATGGCTTGGATGCTCTGTCACACTGGAGAGAATGAAATACCTGGGGTTTTTTCTGGACTTCAGTTAAATTCTTTAGTAGTTGCTGTAGAAAAGCCTATGTGGAAGTGACTAGAAAGACTTCATGGTATCAGTGTTACCCCTCTGGTAACCATATCCATTTAACAGGAGTCTGCAAATAGCAATGTACAGGTGCAGTTATTTATAAAGTCCTGTTGAAGATGTGCATCTGGGCTGGGTGGTCCAGACAAGTACAGACTCAGATTGTTTGTCCAGTGTGCTCATTTACAGATATTCCTGACTTCCTTAACTCAGATCCGTGTTAAATCATGACACTGAATCCTAGGATTTTTCCAGGCTAAATATTCTGCTTGGTTCCAGAATAACCTGTTCTGTCCATGGCCTTTTTTCTCTTCAATTTTTTTTTCCCCTGCCCTTCTCTGGAACTCTATGCAGTGTCTTTTGTAACAGCCAGCTCAGCTGGTTTGGAACTTGGGAGAGGTGAACTGTTCCAACAGACAGAGCTCTGCTGACTCTGGGAAGTTGGGCTCGCTCTCTTTTGCCAGTGCAGCAGTTGTTCAGGTGTGATTTGTAACTGTGCTTACACTCAGCTTCCCTCAGTCATAAAAGTGACTCAAGTAGTCAATCTGCAGGATAAAGTCTACCAGTTCCATTTGGGAGAGGTGTTTTTAATTCCTGGCAGTGGAGATTCTGCGAGGCTGTCAGCAGGTCCATTAATATTTGCTGGATGCCTGTGGTGGTGGCAGGATTGCTCAGAACAGACTGAGACTTCTCTGCTTCAGAATTAGAATTATTGACAAGTGAATACTTCTCACTGCTTGCCCGGAGAAATGGAGAATACACAAAGTTTGAGAGTTTCCAGTTGAGGAGGTTTTTAGGGAATGACACTACAGTTGCTGCTCCCCTGTCAATCAGATCTGCAGCCATGGTAGTAACAAAGCAATTTGAGGATCGCTCACATTGCAGAGAGATTCTCAGAGGGACAAGGAGAGATGGTTTGGCCCTGTATGGAGTGAAGATCTGGGGAAGAGATTCCACCATGAACTCAGCAGCAGGTTCCTCATACCAGCAGTGCTCTGTGTGCTCTGAGCATCTCCATCTCATTTGACAGCTGTGCTTGGGCTGTGTCTGAACAGCACGTCCAAGGGACGTTTTGAGTTGAATCCAGTTCCCTGTTCTCTCTCTAGCTGTAGCTGGACATTCTCCTGCCCGTATTACCTTGGGTTTGAGGAGTTCTAATAGCAGCAGATCATTTGTTAGGATGTCCTTTGTCCTCAGGTTCAGGCTCCCATTTCTTGTGAAATGTTCAGACTTCTGAAGCAATGAACTGATCTGTTTCTTTCCACACTCTCCTTTGTTGACTTTGTTTTGGCTGCTTTGATGGAGAAAGTGGTTCAAATGATGAATCAGTGTTCTCTGCTGAACACACTAAATGGAAAAACAGCATAACTTTTGGTTGTGTGCATCAAGTAAGGATTAGGGAACTCAGGAATCACTGGGCTTTCTGTGGGAATTTGCACTCAAGTGGTATGGCTGTCTTGATTCTGGTGCAGGATTTTTTTTTAATATGACCAGTGCTGGATAAAGAGATTTGTCCTTCAGTGCATTAAGACTGGGTTTGAACCAAGTTATTGAACCTCTTTGAAATTACCTGTAGCCAGTTGTGGAAGAGTTAAAAGCCATTTTCTGGGTGCTCTCCAGATACATTTTGGACAGAATGTCAGACCAGTAAGACTTGTTTGCACTTGCTTTTCTCTGGATGACAGCACAAGCTATAGCTGAGGTCAGCTCTGTCTGTATTTCACTGAGAAAAGATTTCTGTTGCAAAAACTCGGAGCTGTTGCTCTGATGAATTCACCCATGGCCAGAACCATCCTGGCTGGAGGGCATCCCGAGCGGAAACTCGCTTGGCAAAGCGATCTTTGGTCAAGGCTCCTGTTACCTCTGTAAAGCACAGCCCTGCCACCTGAGTCACCAGAAAGGAGCAGGGAGGGAGGGCTGGCTTAGCCTGCAGTAACTGGTTCTTGGAGATGTGTGTGTATTCCTGTACTCTGCCTGTCCCCCAATGTCATTTGGAATACTGAACATTAAAAGAATTGCTGTGTGTGCACCACCTCCCCTGTCATGTGAGTCAGCGTTGTCCTTCCAAAGACAGAGGTGTGCAGCTTCCCGAGTCACCCTCCCAGCTTCTGCCGTGTGTTGTGGCTGCCCAGAGCGTGCTGCTGTGGGTTTGTAGTGCCCGCAGTTACTGTCAGGTGAGTTGTTCCCTCCTTCCTTCCCTGTGTCCGTGTGACACTGCCGTACTGCGTCTCTGGAGAGCACCCTGCAGTCAGATGACAGCCTGACATTCAGGGATACAAACATGAGCCACTGCAGACAAGTAGAAAACAATCCTATGAAATTACATCCTGTTTCCTAGTGGCAATAACACAGCTTGTTTCCAAACTGTTGGGCTGAATTCCTGCTGGAGGAATGTGGCATCCAGCTGGTGCATTAAGGCTGTTTTCCAGTGCAGCAGTAGGTGTGAGTGAGAGGTGTGTGAGCTCCAGAGTTGTGGCAAGTGCTGGTTACCTTTGGAAATGGACACTGGGAACTCTGCAATTCCCAGATGGAGCAGCATTTTCCCCTTTGAATGACCATAACTGCTCTTTAATACTCTTCCTGTGAAGGCTGTTGCTCGTTTCCCTCCCGTATCAGTAAGTTGCCCTTGTGTTTATCTTGCAGGTTTCTGAGCATGACGAGGATGGGACAAAGCAGAGCAGATCGGAGCAGGACTTGTCACTCCCCAAATCCTAGAAATTTTAGTTCATACACTTGCCAGTGGCTGTGGGCAACCATTTCCTTGGTGTAAAGAACTTAATATCAGTATAAACTGGCTCTGGGCAGTGTCAGTGATGCTGCACTTGGAGTTGTAGCAGCTGTAATTGTGAATATTACTGAGATAGTGAAACATGGTGTCCAGTTTTCTATTGCATTTTTTTCAAGTGGAAAAGTTAACTAATGGTTGACACACAAGTGGAGAAAATTGTGCATATGCCAATTTTTGTTACCTTTTTACTTTGAACTACACTGCTTATGAGATCTCATTGTTTTGGAAGAATGGCATGAACAGTCTTCGGCAACAGTTGTGATAATTGTAAATGCTCACAATTGTGCACTCTTTTCTGGTTATTCCTCCCTGGGTTTTGAAAGTTGTACACTTAAAACATTCTTAAAGTTGTTGGCTTCTATGTGCAACATACCAAGCCAGCTGACATGGTAGTAACCAAAGATTCCAGTTTTTAAGCATATGAAAGACTCTGCCTGCTTACCTGTGCTAGAAATAACAGCATCTAAAGTGAAGACTTAAGAGAAACTTAGCGACTACTAGATAATCTTTAGGACTCTGCATTAACTCTATAATGTTCTTGGTATAAAAGGAAAAACAGCATATTTGTCACGAAATTTAGTTAACATCTTACAACTGAACCTGTATGTAAGTTGCTTAGATAAATGTAATCACTGTAAACATCTATATGATCTGGGATTTTGTTTTTATTTTGAAGCGGGAGCTTTTTTGTTTACAAGTTCATTAAAAACTAAAAACTGTTTCTGTAAGGAAATGAGATTTTTTTAATTTGCCTTGTTAATTCAGTTTAAGAAATTTACATTACCCTGTTTTTAAACCAAGTTTTAAGGCCATTTGTTAAGCAAAAGAAGTCATATTTCTTTCTAAATCATTTTAGATTTAGTGTTGTAACTCTTCCTCATTTTGTTTTTAAATAAATTTTGTATTTTTTCCTTGAGGGGGGAGGGGCAGTCTTGCATTTTTATAACCTGTTGTTTGAGACCAGCCCTCTATAATAAGATTGGAATTTTTTAAAATGAAATGGCATCTTTTGCAGACCCGGGATTGGCAGCCTCCGAGCATTGCCATGTCCTGCCTCGGCTGGACTGACTTTGTGATTGCTGCTTTGGAGAAAAAATGGGAATGGTTTGAAAAAAAATTTGGATGGTTTTAAACCAAGGCATTTTCTTTCAAGTTCTTGTGAAGTGGATATGACCAGATTTCCTCTCGTTCTTGGGGGCAGCCTCGCACCACGCAGAGTTCACATTGGTTACTGCCCCAGGCTGTCTTCCTTCTCACTCCTATTCTAGCCCAGCTGAAAGAAAGAAATACTTTTATTGCTGGTAATTCTTTAACAGTGTAATTTATTCCTTTATAGCATGTCAGAATAAATTAAAAAAAATGTCTGAAAATGCTGCCAGATGCCTATTGTGTAAATGTTGTTTGTATGTTTGCTTTTTAGACAGTTTTCATGCATGGAGCAGAGTTCCTGCTCACAGTTCATCTTTTTTTACTTTCCTTTTGAAAACCATTTCTTCAGGATCATGAGACACTGTGCACTCCTGGAATGGTGATGATGTGGATCAAGGCTCCCCTGTACTCTGTCCAAGAAGGATCTGCCCTGAGCTGTTTGTGTGCTAATAAACCCTGGGATAGATAATCTGGGAGGACAGGGAGGCACGGAGGCTGCTGGGCTTCAGAGATAGCAGTGCACACTCAGGAGCTCCTGAGGCACAGCAGGCTCTGCTACCTGCAAGGTGGAAGAAGAAATGGAGCTCGTTCTCCTGGCCAGGATGGTTTTCCAAACTCCCCAAGTATTGCCCCATCCAAATAAGGATGGTTTTCAAGCAATGCCTCCTATAAAAACCAGTCTGTTTGTAAGAACTGGTATCTAGAGCACTGTGAGATGTCCTTTTCTGTGATTTCTGCTGTCTAGGCAACGTGTCTGACAACACACGTTGGCAGGAGGGGAAGAAGCATCAATGAAATGCCTTCTTGGCAGCTGTTCTTGGAGAGGCTACTCAGAATTGTTGTGGCATCGCTTTTCATGCTTTGACATGAGATACTTGCTGAAAAGTTGGAGAAAATCATTTGGTTTCAGGAGAATAAATTATTTTCTCTGTCCATTAAATTTGCTCGTGACTTTGAGGGGGGTTTTAGTAACAAAACTGCTCTTGGTGAGCTCTGTAAGGGAGAGTAAACACGTTGAGGGTGTCAAAATGCATTGGTTTGTAGTTCTGGGAGCTGCAGGTGCTGTGGAGGAGCCTGGAGCCCACTCAGCCTTGCAGATGTGTGGGAATAGAATTTATTTCTGCACAGCAGTGTGGGCCAAGTGTTTTGCATCAACAGCCTGTGCCAGATGTGCTGGCCCGGGCATGAGATGCCCACCTTCCTTAAAGAGACCCTGTGGCACCAAGCACCCGTTTGTTGTGTGTTCTCCTTGGTTTGTAACAAAGACTTCAACCTGAAAGATTAAAACCCTGTGGATCCTGACTTCTGCTTGCAGCTCTGCAAACATTTTGTGTTGAGAGAGATTCACCTGCGAAGTCAAAAGTCCTGCAAGCAGTCCCAGGCCCTTGACAAGGAATCATCATTTGGACAAGAGGCTGTAAAGCTCAAGATCTGCAGCCTCGTGCTCCCTGCAAAGTTGCCAGAATTTGGGTAATGACATTAGGCCGTGACAACAGCTCCTTAGTCACCTCACTAAGCTGCGTCCAGGGTTTCAGAGATTCATTAACCTCCTTATAACGACTCTGCAAGGCTTCCTAAGGCCACCTTGTAAAGGATTGCTTAATTGGGAGCACGGAGTGCTCATGTGCAGAGTGCTGCTTCATTATTTTTAACCTATTTAAGCCATTCCTTGTTAGAAGCAGTTGAGGGCCTTTTTCTCTTCTCCTGTAAAGGCTCTGAAAAGAGGCAGCTCTGGCTCTCAGTTGTTCCCAGCGTCACTCCTTGGCTGCTCCTCGGTGTGGTGTTGGTAACAAGAGACAAACACAACCCCTGGCTGTGTTAGAAACACTTGATGTGTCTCTGGTAGGTCTGGAGCCTGTCCAGCATGTGCCACGCACTTTTTTTTTTTTTTGCTGATTTCTATGCAATTCTGTCTCTCCAGGAGTTATATTCCAAGCTCGAGTGTTGCCTCGCTGTTGCAGTGTTGTGCCTGTTCTCTCTCAGCTTTTTCAGGTGTTTTTTGTTGGGAACTTGTCCCTGCTTCCTGCTGGGGTTTTCCTGAGCTGAGGTGCTTCAGTCCTGCCCCACTGCTCTGACCAGGAGCTTGGGCTGGCTGCCTCCTTGCACTCCCTCCCATGTGGAATTTTTCTGCCATCCCAAGTTGGCTTTTTGCACGAGGCTTTAATTTCTCTTGACAGCGTTCTCCAATTTAGAAGATTTGCTGCTTAGCCAGCTCCATCAGCCCCATCTGCTCCTGCCTTAATTGCAGTGAAATCATCATGATTTCATATCAGCTTGATGTCATAACACACGTCGGTGAGCGCGGCAGGCTCCAGACAAGGAGGAGAAGCGGGCTGGGAGGAAGAGCTGTCTGCTCCGAGCACTGGTGCCTCTGGAAAGATGACACAGAGGAAGTGCCCACCCTCCTAATAGGGCCCGAGTGGAAGGACTGCGTCCGTGACTGCTCTAATGTGGAAATGGCTCTTTAATGGGATCCTTGTTAGCCTGGGCTCGGCAGGAACGGGGGAGGGTGGGACCAGGGCCGTCTGTGAGCAATTGAGATTGACTCGTGCTGGGACGCTGCTGCCTTAATGAACCCTTCCAAACGTACCCAGCTCTATGTCCCTCTCTTTCCATGTACCACAGTGGGCTTTGCAAAGCTCGGTACTGAAGGTGTAAAATCCTCTACACTGAGATGCTAACGTGACTTTTTACATGATGTGAGATGTTCTTCGATGTGACCGTGGATAGGGCTGGATTGTGGTAGCTGGAAATCGGGAGGAGCCAGGGAATATTCTCACACCAGACTCGAGTCATTTGGTTTCCAGGTGTTTGTGTTCATAAATAACTGAAGGTTGATGTAGCTCCTTTAGCAGAGAAGAGCTTGGTGTTTTGGTATCAGGGACTGCTCCTGGAAGTACCTGAGCACGCTCAGCCCTCACTGTTCTGCCTTCCCTCCCCAGGAGCTGTTTGTTTCTGTTGATAATGGGGGTTGTTTTTTGTAAACACAGCTGATTAACTGCATTTCTTTCCCCCTCTGAGTTTGTAGGAGGGCATCGATGCCTGGCTGGAGGAGAAGCTCTCCCAGAGCTGTGTGTACCCCATTTGTATCCCAGGAGCTCCAAGGCTTCTGGCTGCCTGTGCTGCTCCCTGTCCCCACCCTTGCAATAACACCGAGCCTTGAGCTGTTTTGCAGGTGGCAGACTTTGAACTTCTTTTGAATGGAAGCAATTTGAGATGGTGGGGAGGCCTCGGAGGAGTGTACATGTTGTCATACAGGGTGGACTGGCTTGTGAGCTTCCCTGCTGCCCTCAGAGCCCCTGTGTGTATGATCCATCCAGGCCTTCACTTTACAGCCCTGTAAATGCCCAGGGCAGGAGCCTGACTTGGCACAATCCTGTGGCTGGCAGAGGTGGGGCAGGGAACTTGTGTGACTCAGCTTTGTGGGACTTCACGAGCCACCAGAGCAGGGCCACGAGGACCAAATCCTCCCTGTCCCTTCCTCATGCCTCGGGTGAGTCCCTCGCATTGCTGTGGCCAAAGCAGCGCACTGGGACTTCTCCAAATGAGACCATTGGGTGTTTAACTGGGAATCTCCAGGCCTGGGCCCTGGGCACAGCTTGCCCTGATGTGTTTGATTCTCCTGAGCTGCTGCACTTCCTTCTCTTGGGTTTTTTAACTGCTGCTCAGCACCGTGGATGAATTAAAGATTCTTGAGCCCATCTCTGGTGACTGCAAGGATATTTCACAAATCCAAGTGGGCACAGTGGGGACCAGGACCAGCCTGGGGCTGGCAGCTGCCTCTGGTGTTGAGCAGCCAGACCAAGCTGCGTGGCCTCTGCTGGTGGCATCTGCCACATCCTCATCTGGTGGGAGCCCTGGGCAGGACTTTGCCCAGATGGGGCGGAGAGGAGCAGGGAGCGTTTTCCTGCCTTGGCAGCTACAGTCAGGCAGTGGGGGAGGAGAGCAGAGAGGTAAAGCTGGAAACTGGTGCAAGTCCTTTGAGCTGAGAAAAATCACTTGGGCAGCAAACAGAATCATTCTCGTGTGCCGACAGCTTCCCCCCGGCACAGCCCTGCCTCGTGCTGAGCTCTGTGTTCCTCCTCCTCCTCCTCCTCTCTGGCTGGAGTTGGGCCAGGGCCGTTTGTGCCACTGGGTCGGGGTCACCTGGGGAGGGCAGAACCTGTGCACAGCTCCAGGAGGGTGGGCACGGTGCGTGGGGGTGTTAATGCTCCTTCAGGGCTGGCACTGATCGTGCCAACAACCCTCGGGGAGCTCCTGCTCCATGGAGCAGCCGATACAGCCAAAAATCCCTGACTCACCCTGGAACAGCCCTGCCTTCCTTGCCAAGCCCTCTTTCTCTGGGGAGGAAAGGTGAGGAACAGGCTGTGGCCATTGCTCCCTCGGGCTGCCGAGGAGGCGTTCGCTGCTGGCTTTTATGAGATGGGTTTGTGCAGTTTGTGCCCGGGGAGGGCTGATAACCCCTGCCAGAGCTGCACCCCTGCTACGGGAAGGTGGAGCAGCGCTGGAGCTGTGCTGACGCTGTTCCCAGCCGGCCTGAAGCTGGTCACAAATCCCATAAACTGATTATGGGTGTTAAGTCCCTGCTCAGTGACCTTTCTCCCTCTCACTGACAGCTTTTAACATCGTGCCCCTCCCCGAGGTGCCGGGGGGAGGTTCGGGGACAGCAGGGTGGGTATGGGGCTGCCTCGCGTGCCAGCTCTGCCAGCCACTTCCCAGGGGACGGAGCACGGCCTTGGGAATGTGATGCTGATTGGAAGTGGCTTGGTTTTGCTTCCCTACGTGCAAACAGCTCGTGGGGACCCAGCCGGCTGCGCTCAACCTTCCCCAGTGAAAAGCTGCTGGCAGGCTTTGTCAGCCGGCTGTGCACCCAGCCTGCCGTGTCTCCCAAAATCCCAGCTCCGGGCAGGGCAGGGCAGGGCGGGATCCCGCGGTGGGATCACGGCACTGGACGGACCGGCTCAGCTGTGGCTGGCAGCTCTGCCGGTCCCGAGGAGGAGCTGATCCTGCGTGACAGGGAACACCTGGGCGCCCGTGAGGCTCAGGGTGTGCTCCATGTGTTTATGGCCTTCCCGGGCTGGGGAGCAGGGGGAGGAAGCAGTTGCTCCGACACAAACCCCATCCCAGAGCCAAGATCGTGCAGGCATCTGCCTGTCCCTCCTTCCCGGAGCGTTCTGCTTTGTGTCCCCCCCTTGGGAAGTGCCGGGGGAGCTGCCTGGTCCCTGTCCCCTGCTGGGGGAAAGTCTGGCACCCCTGCCCTGCTGACCCCGGGGTTTGGGCTGTGAAAGCAGAGCCAGCGCCGTTCTCCTGCCCCTCTGCTCTCCTCAGCGGGTTGCTGGGTGACAGATAAACACAGCAAAGGCAGTGCCAGGGGGGCTGGGTGCCCTTCACCCCTGCCTGGAACCGGGGCACAGCTGTGCCCAGCAGAGCTCAGGTGGCACCGAGGGACCTGCCTGTGTTTGGGACACGCTGCTGACCCTCCGTGTGCTCCCTGCCCGGCCCAGGGGGCTGTGGCTGGGCAAGGTGGCTTCTTTCTGACCCCAGCCTTCATTTTGGCTGCTGGGGCAGCTGCTGAGGTTCCCTGGGGCTGGCCAGAGGGTCCCAGAGCTGCAGCATCCCTGCAGCCACAGCACCTCTTAAACACCCCATTCCTGCAGCTTCCCTCTAACCTCTAGGAAGAAGTTTGGATTCAGGATACTGGAACAAGCAGGGCACAAAAAGCCTGTTTGGCTGTTCCTAAACCCCTTCCTAGGCTTGCCTGGGGAGTGCTGGGGAGCCTGTGAGGATCTGGTGTGTCTGGGGAGCAGTGGCACCATCACCCCGTGCTGGCCGGGCCTCTGGCAGGTTATGGGAGAGGAAAGCAGTGCCGGGAGCAATCCTGCTGCTCTAAATAACTTCCCAGCTGCTGATGTTTGTTAACGTGGCCGAGCCGAGGTCCTGCAGGAATGTGAGGTACTCCCGGATCGGTGTCGCAAGGGGAGCTTTGTGGGATGGGAAGGAATCCCAAATGCCAGGATACACTTTCCAGGAAAGAAGTGTTTATGCCCAAATCCCATTTCTGGAAGGTCAGGGCAGCCTCCTCTGTGGCTCCATGGCTGCTTTTATTTTTGCTGTGGTAACAGAGCTGGGGTTGGAGTCCTGCTCTGAGCCTTTCTGGGAGCTAAAGGCTGACCCAGCTCCACACCAGCTCTCCCACAGCTCTCCAGCCGCCCTGGAGCCCAATGCTGGTCACTGCAGGGTGTGCCCTGCTCTGGACACCTGCATGTCTGCTCTGGAGCGGGTTCAGAAGTGCTGGCAAAGCCCTGAGCTCAGTCCTACCTGCACCCTGCTCCTCCTGCCCCGCCTGGGTCCTCACCTTGGTGTGGGGGAGCAGCAGGGAGCACCCCAGTGTGGGGACAGCTGCTGTGGAGGTGGCACCGGAGTTGGTGACAGCTCTGCCTGCTCCCAGCCTGCAGGCCAGCATGCCCAGGGGAGTGGGAAAGCTGGGGATATCCCAGGAAGGCCGTCCTTGACCCTGCAGCTGTGTGCCAGCACCTCTGGGAAGAGCCCTGATTGTGCTGAACCCCGCCGTGGATGATCTCAGGTGAACACAGAGCACCTTGAGGTCACCCTGGGCCTGTGACAGCCCATGGAGCGTGCCCCAAGCAGGACAGTTGCTGAGGAACCTGTCGTATCTTTTTCTCCCCAGGAAAAAGGTTTTTTGCAGCACTTTGAGTGCAGAGGGGGTTCGGAGGGGCAGCTGAGCCAGGCTGGAGTGGTGCTGGAGCTGCTGGAGTGATTCAACAGCTCCTGTAGGAGCCAGGAGTGGTCTGGCAGGACCAGGTCAGGGCCTGCATCCTCTGGGAGAGTGCCAGCTGAGCTGAGGGCCTGCCTGGATAACCCGTGGCTGCAGTTTGGGGTGCATGCTCTGCATGTCGGTTTGAGCGAAGCATCGGAAATGTTTCACATCTGCCGGGTAGCACAGCTCAGCCACCCAGGTCCCGGGTCCCCAGCGCCCGGCTCCAGAAATAACAGCGCTTTCCTTTCAGCTGGGGAGGGAATGAGCTGCTCCCTCCTTCAGCTGCCGTCAGGAGGAGCGTGATAAACCCGCGGCGTCTCGCCTGGCTCTGCCTGATAGCTGGAGCGCGGAGGAGCTGCTGATGGAGAGCTGAGCGCGGGGTGGGCAGCGCCTTTGGCTCGCAGCGTGCGAGCTGCCAGCCCAGCTCCTTCCTGCACAGAGGCCTCCAGGTGCAGCGTCAGCTCCTGCCGGGGTTGGGCCGGGACAGGCGGCTTTCCCAGGCTCGGGAGCGGGAGGGGAGGCTGCCAGCTCCGGGAGGCAGAGCTCTGGAGGCTGAGATCCGCCTGGGACTCGCACGTCCTGTCAGATAAGCGCTTCTCCTCTCGGCGTGCTCCAACGCCTTCTTCTCGAAGCTGCCGCGGCGCTGAGGCACCGCTGCTGCTGCCAGCGGGATTTCAGCAGGAGAACACACGCTCTGGCTCTTCACCCCAGGGAAGGTCCTCTCCTGCACTGCTCCCACCTCGTCAGCCGAGAGCCCCGGGAGCCCCCAGCCGCTGCTGGCCCACCCTGTGCCTCTCTCCTGTCCCTCCACCTGCCTCTGGGCCCCCGGGGCTGGCTGGAAATGTCCGCTGGCTGGTGGGCTCAGGAAGGAATGTGCAGCGTGAGGGTCCTTCCAGACTGGGCTTCTCTTTCCCTGGCAATAAAAACTTTCAGGGCAGTTTTTAAAATGCTCTAAACTGGCTGCTCTGTCCCAAGTGACTCTGGAGCTGTTGGGCTCAGGCAGTTTTGTGCCACCCCCCAAGCAGCCCGTTCCAGCTCCTTCATCCCACTTAGCCCAGATTTTCTTCTAAATAGGTCACTCGTTAATTGAGGGCAAGTACAAAGTTGCTCTGTTTCTCCTTGTTCTCCGAGGCTGGACAGACCCACTTCAGGAGCTGCCAGACCTGGGGCAAGGCCGGGTGGTGAAATCCTCGTGGGCTGCGGCAGCTCCGCCTGCATTCTGCAGCTCCAGGACTCGGGCTGCTGGGGTGTGAAGCCGTGCAGGGCAGGTTGGGGCTGACTCGCCTCCTCCAAGGCCGTGTGAAAGCCCAGCCCTGGCTTGTCTGCAGGAGGAGAGGCCACTAAAAGTCTGGGTTGTGGCTGCTGGGAGGGAGGCAGGGACGGAGCAGCCCTGGTCTGGCGGGATGGGGTTTTATCCTCCCCGGTGGAGGGGGACAAGTGCTGTGCGTGTTCCTGCCCTCAGCAACTGCTCAGCTTGGGGCTGCTGGTGACCCCGGGGTGCAGACCCCCGCAAGGAGACAGTGCTGGGGACAGGGGACGGTGTGAGCTTGCTGTTCCCCGCTGTGCCTGGGCTGTGCACACCCCAGGGGTGCCCCTGCTGTAAGGGGATCCCACAGGGCCCATCCCAGCAGCTCCCTGCCCCGAGCAGGCTCTGCTTCCCAGCTGGGCTGGGAAGTGTTTAGCTTGCCCTGCTCGTTTCCATGCAGCCGAGCGTGGATGGAGAGAGCCAGCTGCAGCCTCTGGTTCCCAGGAACAGGGACCAAAGTCCAGCTGGGAGCACAGGCACAGCCAGCTGGTGTCTTTTTGCTGCCCAGGGAGGATCTGTTGGAGCAGGATTAGGCGTGGCACAGGGTCCCACCACCTTGGTCATGGCACTGCTCTGCTCTGCATGGTCCTGTGCTGGTTTACCCTGCACAGGAGCTCATCCCCAGCCCCGGCGTGGGGTCGATGCAGCCTCAGGACCCGGTGAGAGGACTTGGGCTGCTCCTCCAGGGCAGGAGGAGAGATAAGGCTGGAGCCAGGCCCATGGTGCCGAGGTGGAGCTGTGCCTTGAGTCAATATTGGCTGATGACAGCCCGTGGGCAGCAGGGCCCTCAGCCCATGCCCTGAACCGTGTGCGGGCTCTGCTCCCAGGGCAGAGCCAGCAGGATCCAAACGCGTCCTCATCCCAGGCCCCAAGGGGTGCAGGAAGGAGGGAAACACGGTGGGAACCTGCCCTGTGCCTCGCCGGGCAGGTTCATCTTCCCCGGGGAGGGAGCGGGGCCGGGCGAGCAGGTTTGGGGCTGGGAGCTGCTGACGGAGGGCTTTGGGAGCGGGGTGAGCGGGCAGGGCTGTGCCTCCCCCGGGACGGGCTGGGCACGGCTCTGGGCACGGCTCTGGGCACCCTGGGGCTGTGCTGGGGGCTCCCACCGAGACCCCTCGTGCTGGGGACACAGGGCTGGTGAGGGGGTGCTGGCAGTGCCCACCCCAGCTCCGCTGTGCTCAGCCGGCCCAAGGCAGCCGGGTTTGGCACCGGGTTTGGCAGCGGCTCTGGCACCGCAGGCGCTGGGGCACGCCGGGCAGGCCTGGCCAGCCCGGCTGGGACACGACCTGCCCGCTGCTGACTCAGCAGGGTGGTGGCTGCCAGCCCAGGCTGCCTGGCTGCGAGTGCTGGGCAGGCTGAGCCCCTGGGCAGGGACAGCCCTGCCACGCTGCCACCCTGCTCCAGGGCTCCTGGGGGGCCATGGCTGCCCCCTTCCTCTCCCCCATCCCATCCCATCCCATCCCATCCCATCCCATCCCATCCCGCTGGAGCAGTGAGAGCAGCTCATCCCTGTGGGGCTGGGTTTGGGGGGCAGCTCCTGAGCTGGGTCCCTGGGATGCTGTGAGACCCCAGGGCCTGAACCACACTGTCCTGCTTGGATGGAGCTGCCCCAGCCCCCATTCCCGTGTTCCCAGCACAGCTCAGGGAGCTGGGGGTTGATCTCCAGAGCCAGGGGTGGGTGTGGAGGGCCCCTGGAAGGGCTGTGCGGAGCAGGGAGGAGCAGGGACCCTCGGCAGAGCCCTGGGGATGCAGATGGGCCCCGGTGCGTGTGTGAGCGCACGCTCTGCTCCCAGCCCTGCTGAGCCGTGGAAAACCTGCGTCTGCAAAAAGCCCCGAGCCGGGAGCCTTTCTCCAGCCCAGGGGTGCTCCCAGCCACGCCGGGGCCCAGCGCTGTGACACCCACAGGACTGAGCGTGCTGGGCACTCGGGGCTGGCACCTGGGCACCCTCACACCATCCCTGCAGCTTGGAGAAGGGCGATGAGCTGCCCTGCCGGGGGTGGCAGTGACAGACACGTGGGTGCCAGTGTCATCCAGGGGCTGCCACGCCAGCACCCACCAGCCCTGACTCACAATGCCCTGTGGGCCCTGGCAGGGGGCATTTCCAGCCCCCCCGGCAGCCCCGAGCCCGGGGCCAGCGCAGGACACGGCCGGGGATTATTTTTAAGCCGATTGCTGCTGCCTTTGACGAAGTGCTGAGGTGCTGTGCCGTGGGCTGTGGGTCACGGGGCGAGCGTGGCCACCGTGGGGCTGGCACTGCCCCCCCTGGGGCAGGGGGAAGTTCTGCCCCTTCCCCAATCCTTCTGGGTTTGCCAAACACCGCCCTGAGGGCCTCTAGGAGTGAGGGGAACCATCCTCTGCCCTGGCACCCAGACCCTCTGCCCACCTCCACCCCACGGGGACAAACCTCCCTGCCTGGCACACGGGTGGCTGTTTCCCTGCAGCCTGTGGATAGAAATAAATATATGGGAATAAATTCCCATTTATTGGGAATGGGGTTTGGCTGCCAGCACGGTTCTCTCCAGCAAGGCTCTGAGAGACCCCCAATAAATTTTTTGAGGGATGTGGCCATGGCTGGCTCCGGGAGGAGATGGAGACGAAGCAGGGAAGCACAAGCAGGCAGTCCTGAGGACAGAGGAGGATTTATGGCCACCGAGTTTCTGCGAAATTGGGGGTGGCTTGAGAGCACCAAAGGGATTCAGGCACGTGGGTGCCACACCAGCACCCACCACCCCATTACTTAAAATCCCAGTGTCTCCCTGCACACCCTGGCAGCGAGGCATTGCCAGGGAGCATGGCCAATTCTGGAAGGGGAAAAACTGCCCCCAAAAAAGGGAGCGTGGCAGCTCAACCTCCCCTCCTGGGTGCTTTGCAGAGAGCAGGGAACACGTGGAACTCATCCTGCCGGGAGTAGGGAGGCGAAGAATGACCAGGGAAGCAGCCCCGCTCTGCCGCTGCTGCCGCCTCCCTGCTCCGTGCCTGGGGCGGTGCCAGCGGCTGCTGCTGCTCCCAGGTGGTGCCGGTTTTGCCGGCTGAGTCAGGACAACTCCCTTCCCTTCCTGCTCCTGGGCCAGCCGGAGAGGCCGAGCTGTGCTGGGAGGCTCAGCATTCCCCAGGGATCCTGTGCCAGCAGCGGGGAAACTGAGGCAGGGAGCGTGTGGCGCCTGTGACGGGTGCCAGGGTGGCATCTTGCCCAGGGCATCCTCTCCCACACCGTGCTGGGGTGGAGCAGAGCCCTGGCTGTGTTGTTCTGGAGGCAGGACAGTTGTGTGTGCCTCAGTTTCCCTGTCAGGCGGCTGGGTCAGCACTCCTGGAGCTGGGGATGCACCTGGAAAATTCCAAGGAAACCACCTGGTTGGGAGCTGAATCCCAGCCCTGGGCAATCAGGAATTCTCCAATTAAAGAGCTTTTTCTGGCCAGAAATTACTAATATTGCCCAAACTTAAATCTCTCTCAGGGACAGGGTCAACCTTGATGAATTTTCTGGCTGGAAAAAAAAGGGAGGGGGGTGGGAGGAAAGAAAGAAGGAAACAATCAAATCTCTCTGAGCTGGCATTTCCTGCACTAAGTGCCATATTTTTTTAATTTGGGTGTGTGAGAGACATGGCTTCCCCTCCTGCCCCGGCATGTCCTGCAACCCCCTAACAACCAAAATCCAAACAAAAGCTTGGAAGGTGTTGAAACGGAGCAGTTGGAGCCGTGGCAAACCAACAGTGCTGTCACGGGGAGGAGCACGGCTGGATTTGGGCTTTCCATCTCCAGAGAGCTTTTGTCATTTCCACTTTTCCTTCTCGTGAGGGGCAGGAAGGACTTTCCCCATCGCTGCCTTCCCTCGGCTGGGTTTGGGGTGTCCTCCTTGCCCATCCAGGGACCCCAGACCCTACTGTGTGCCCATTCCACCTCCCCACATGAGTTCCAAGGTCCTGGCAGAGCAGGCAGCGAGGGGAGGTGGGCATGGGGCATGTGGGGGGGGGGGTCCCAGCCCCACGTCACTGTCCCCCAGGGTGGGCTGTGCCCTGCTGGGTCAGTGGGATGGGCAGGGAGATGGCATTCCCGGAGCTGGGAACAGGCCAGGTGGGCAGACGGCCGTGGGGTGTGCCAGCCCAGCATCCCCTGGCTGGCCCTGGGGTCCTGTCCCTGGTGGGGGTGGTTGGAGGACCAGGGCCTCTCAGCTGAGCTGGTGGGGTGCTGGGGACCAGCTCGACCACCCCATGGTGGGCTCTTACAGCCAAGGGTGGGGCTCAGGGGTCCCTGTCCCCATGGCACCCGCCTGGGGCAGGCTTTGAACCCCCTGCACCCAGGGCTGGCAGGGNTGGGATGGGATGGCCCTGCCTGCTCCCATCGAGGCAGCAGTGCCACCTGCCGGCCTGCCCAGCCCACTGCCTGCACCTGCACCTGCCTGCTGGGCCAGGGGAGGCTCAGCTTGGACAGCAGCAGGAATTTCTCCATGGAAAGGGTGCTCAGGCCTTGGCAGGGGCTGCCCAGGGAGGTTTGGAGTGCCCATCCCTGGAGGTGCCCAAGGAAGGGCTGGAGGTGGCACTCAGTGCTCTGGGCTGGGGACAAGGTGGGGATGGGGCACAGCTTGGACTCGATGGGCTGGGAGGGCTTTTCCAACCGAAATGGTTCTGGGATTCTTCTGTCTCTGTCCAGTGCTGCCCACACCCACGCTGCTGCAGGCAGGGATCAATGCAGGGTGCCCGGGGGGCTGCAGGGAGAGCCCCCAGCCCATCCCCAGGCAGCTGCTGCCTGGGATGATCTCAGTGCCCCCCAGGATCACACAGAAGTGTTCCTTTGCAGGAGCTCAGCAGGGCTGGCAATGGGGGGGACATGGTGGGGGACAGCACAGGAGGAAGAAAGCAGCCCCCAGGGTGGTTCTTGTCCCTCCTTTCTGCCCCAAACGGTGCTGGCACCACCCCCCTGGGTCCCACCCTACTCCCAGCCCCAAAGGACCGGCCGGGACAGAGTCACTCAGGAATGGAGACCTTTATTGACCCTGGGTGGCCCGGGCAGGGCAGGAGGGGTGTGAGGCCACCTGCCCACCAGCCACATCCCCTGGCAGTGAGCGGTGACCCGCAGGGACATCCATCACCCCCCGTGTGGGATCTCAGGGGCTCCCACTCCCACCCCTCCCCGTGGCCCTGTACCTCCATTCCTGGCTCTTCCACAGGCTGTGGCTCCCACGGGATGGGCCGCCGAGCCGTGGCCCCAAGAACAGTATTTCCAGGAATCCCCAACCTAGTGCCTAAGGGATTCCTGGGAAAACTGGACCCTGAGGACACGGCAACCCGGGCTCTGTGCCAGCCCCGCGCGTCCTCGCCGCTGTCCCGGCTCCGCGTGTGGCTGGAGAGCCACCACCATGTCCCTGCTGTGCCCCCACCCCTCCCATCTCTGTGGGACCCCTCCCACTGGTGCCCAGAGCCGGGCTGGGGGTCCCCAGCAGACACAGGAATCCCTCTGCTGCAAGGAGAAAACCTCCCCACCCTCCTATCCCTGCTGGATCTCTGCCGGGAGCTTTGGGATGAGCCCTTTTCCCGCAGCCAGGGCCGAGCTCTCCTTGTGTCACTTGTCCCAGCGGGTGGGGGTCCCCAGGGTGCGCAGTTCCTCCCTTCCCGAGCTACAGTGCTTCATCTCAGACTCCCAATTGACCAGAGATGCAGCACTGCACCTTGGGCTGGGAGACATGGACGTGTCCGGGGTGCCCCTCGCCGCGTGGCCGTGGGTGGGGACACGGCCAGGCCGTGTCTGGGTGCGGGCAGTGAGGTGTTCCCTGCCTCCAGAGCTGTGTGCCCGTGTCCCCAGCATGATGGCAGCACAGGCCTGGGCTGGGTAGTTCAGCCTGGCCCCAGCTCTGCAGGGACAGACAGGGACAGGGGATGGGGAAATGATGGAGCTGCCTCTAAATCCCAAATATATCCCCCCAGAGAGCCGGTGCTGAGCTGGGCAAGAGGGTGAGGGTGATGGGAATGAGCAGGACAATGTGGGGCTGTGGGTGCCACACAGCACATCCCTCCCTGCCCCTTCCCTGCCCCAGAGGATGAGGAGCACGTGAAAGCTCCGGCTGTCCCTCCCCACCCTTGTCCTTGTCCCTGTCCCCAGGAGAGCCTGCAGCAGGCCAGCACCTCGGCTGCCCAAGCTCAAACCTTGGCCTGATCCATTCCCAGGCTGGCAGAGCCCAGCCCAGCCCTTCCCATGGGTGAGAACCAGGGGCTGTGGGACAGAAGCTCCCTGGATCTCCACCCTTGGGTCTGGACAGGCTTCAGCCCACCTGGCCTGGAGAGCGAAGATCCGGGGGGAAGCAGGAGGCGAGGGAGGATAGAGGGAGCGGCCGAGCCCAAAAGTATCCTTCTCAGGCGAACACTAACATCCTGAGCAGGGCTGAAGCTGATAAACAGACCATCTATCACAGCCCCAGCAGCCCCGGCAGCCTGATGAGAAGCAGATGCTGCATCTCTGCCGTGAGCCCCTGCATCCGGCCCGGCCCCCCCAGCCACACGCACCCAGCTGGGACCCAGGGCAGGAACCACCCCCTGCACTGGGCTGGGCTCCCCCCACTGCTGCCCCTTGTTCTTTGGGGGGAAAGAGTGTGGGAAAGAGCCCTGTGCAGCCCCAAGATTGCAGCATCCATTGCTCAGGAACGAGGCTTTGCAGCGGCCTTGGCCAGCGCGGCGTTGTCTCTGTACCAGCCATGGCCAGGCCAGCCCTGAGCCCTGGCCAAGTGTGACAACAGCCACAGGGACCCAGAACCAGGGGAGGTGCTGCAGGGACCCTCCTGCCTTCAAAGAGCCTCTGCCTGGTGCCCTGCACGCCCCCGGGAAGGGGCTGCTGTGCTTTCTGCAGGAAGGATGTGCAGCACTGCAGTGTGCCCTGGGATCCATCCTCTGGTATCCAGCCCCTGGGATCCATGCACTGGGATCCAGCCCCTGGGAGCCAGTGCCTGGGCTCCAGTCCCTGGGATCCAGCCCCCTCTGCACGACTGGGCAGGGTAAAAATAAGCCCATGGCCTGTCCCTGCCTGTGCCTGGGAAAGGGCCCGCGGTGGTGCCCGTGTGGCGGCGTGGTGGCACATCAGCTCTGCCCATCTCTCGTGGTGGCCATTTCGGGGGCTGTACCATCCTCTCGTGTGTTCAGCAGCTTCAAAACCCCAGGGACAGCCAGAGCTGAGCCTGTAAAACACAGAGGATGGGAGTCAGCAGAGCGGTGAAGAGCTGAGTGTGGAGCCACAAGCTCTTGGGTCCTGTCCTGGGCAGCTGCCGTGGGGCCCCTCTGGGTGCTCAGCACCCCATGGGCCTGAGGACAGCAATGCCAACAGCTCTGTGCACACAAAAAGCCTTAAAACACTCACTCAGAACCCTTCCTTTGTTGCTCAAAGCCATCTTTGCTCAAAGCCCACAGGTGTGGGACACTTCTCCTCTCCTGGGAGTGACTTCCAGGTCCCCAGGTGTGAGGGGATCCCTGCGCTGGGCCTGGGGATGGCCCTGTCCTCCCCCTGCCACCGGCCCTGGTGGGAAAAGACAGGACAAAGCTGTGTCTGCCCCCGTGGTGCAGGGCTGGGAGAGCTCAGCTGCCGTCCCCGGGGAGGTGCTGGGGGGGGAAGAAACGCCGAGAAAGTCCGGAGGAATGCGCCGGGCTGCGCATCCCGCCGGGATGGAGGCAAAACATCTGCCACAGCCCAGCCAGCCCTGCCCCAGAGAGGGTCCCGGGGCAGACAGACACCCCAATCAGCGTCCCCAAAATGGGGCAAAAACCCAGCGCTGCGGGGCCTGCCCTGTCCCCCTTGATTCCATTTGGTTTTCTTCCAAATTCCCATGAAAGACGACTGCCAGCAGCACGCCGCTGGTCACCACACTCACACTGCTGCTGGGGCACCTCCGTGTGGGGGACAGCGGTGTCCCCTGAGCCAGGAGAGCCCCAGCCCCAGGCTGCCCATCCCACTCGTGCGGGTGCGAACGCGCCACACGGATTTGGAAGGATCCGGAATGACAAACGGCTGGATCGTGGTCCTGCCAACGCTGGGGATCCACCAGCCACTGCCACACGTTCAGGGTGTCCAGAGGGTGCCCAGGGCATGACGTGCATGGCCAGGACAGTCCCCTGGCACCTCCCACGGTCACAGCAGCTCTGCTGGCATTGCCCGTGCCTCGACCCGCCGCTCACCTCCAGCCTCGCCTGTCCCAAGCCGCGTCCCTGCGTGTCCCCTGCTGCTGCTGGTGATGCCAGAGGACGAGGAGTGGGCGAGTGCTCCGAGAGCTCCGTGGCCACCCCGAGCTGCTCCCGGCAGCGCTGGGCTGAGTCAGAGCTCGGCCCTCCCCGCGGTTACAACACAGCGCCCTTTCCCCTCTCCAGGCAGGCCTCCGCTGCAGGAAATGTCCTTTTTTAATAGCACTTGGGATTTGTTCCTCCTTGAAATTCCCCAGCCCTGCAAGGCCAGGCTGGGGCTCCTTAGGGACGCCCGAGCCCCCCGGCCAGGAAGGTTCTGCTGTGAGCAGCTCCCTGCTCTCTGGAGGGTGGAAGGCACCGGGTGATGCTCGATCCCATGCAGGCGCCCTTTCCCCTCGTCCTGGCCCCCAAAATCCCGACCTCCACCAGCCATCAGAACCCCATCCCTGCCCCAGACAAGTTTTAATCCATCAGCTTCCCAAACAGCCCTGATGCCACCACCAAGGTAGCACCAGGCAAGGTAAATCCTGCCCAGGAGCCCCCTCAGACGCCCCTCCTGGGTGCTGAGGACTGGGATCATGTAGGAGAACGCGCCCTTGCTGCAAGGACTCGCTCAACTCCAGAAATGTAAGGGGCTGACCCCATGGCAGCCCCTGCTGCCTGTTGGGTCCCTGCAGGCAGCGATCCCACGGGGATGCTGCTCCCTGGCACTCTGCAGCACGAGCTGGTGGCAGGACAGTTCCAGTGCTCCTTCCCACTGGGGCCTTCCAGCTCTCCCAACATCTCCATCCCGTCCCCCACAGCCCAGGGTGGCCTCTGCGGAGGAGAGGTGCCTCCTCTCTCCCTTCCTCCCTCCCTCCCTCGCCAGCGCTGGTATTAAATCAAAAGTTTATGAGAAAATGGAGGGGCCAGGGGAGATCCTAATCTGGTCACAGGCTGATTAACCCCGAGTTCAGGCTGAGGTCCTGATGCTCAGCTATAAATAGCTCTGCCTTCCCTTTCCCATCCTCCTGCCGGGGCTGCGTGCCTGCCCTTTTATGGTCAAAAAGGCAGATTTGGAGCCCGAGCGGCCCCCATCTCCCCCCATCTCCCTTGCTGGGGACGAGCCAAGGGGGCCCAGGGGGATGCTGCTCTCGCTCGCTGGGTTTTGCTGGGATGAATTATGATGCCAAGAACAAAGGAGCAGGTTCGGGGGGCTGCGAGCAGGGGATGGGTGCAGAGGGGAGAGCGCATCTGGTTTGTGGGGCCAGAGCGAGGGAGAAATCACCAAATTTGGTGTCTCTGCAGAGCTGGGATCCTCCACACTCGGCTCTGCTGGTGGTGGCATGGCATGGCACAGCACGGATGGCTGGAGGGACAAACGAGGCCTCTGCCACCTCCCTGTTTGTCACCCCAGGGAAGGGCACTGACCCCGCTGTCCCTGCCATGCAGAACCCACTGGTGCCAGTGCCGTGGTGAGGGGCTGAAACCCTCCAGCTACAGACACTGCCTTGGGGGTGAAGAGTCTCCATTAGGGGAGGAGCAGCAGAACAGGGACTTGTGGCTGGAAGAAGCCATGGAAGCTACGGAAGAGCCAAGGCACACGGGAGCCTGGTCACTGCCTTTCCCACGGCCTCAGCCCTTCCCCGCTGCTGCTGGCCCTCGGATCACCATCTCCCCATCCTCGGCTGCTTTCCTCCCCCCAGAGCCGCTCCCTGTCCCCAGCCCCGTGCCCGCTCCCCGTGCCAGCCCTGGAAGGTGTTTTGGGGCATGGGGATGCCACTGGCGCCGGGGCCGGCCCTGGGGCACACGGAGCGTGGGAGCCCAGGCCAGCACCGGCCTTCCCACTTTGTTTACACGTCACATTCCCGGCCTGCAGGAAGTGGTGCAGGGGTGAAGTCCCAGAGGGGACAGGCAAGCACGTCACCGGCCTCCAGCCCGCGCTGGGAAGGGCTGGTGGGAACCTGGAGCTCCCCGTGGACGCTGTTCCCAAGCAGAGCAGGGAGGCTGCTCCAGCATCCTCCTCACTCCCGGGCTCTGCTCCTCATCCCACTCTTGCAGGGCTCTGAGGAGCTGCTGAGGGGACAGCTGGCATGCTGGGCATGCAGGAGCTTCCCAGAGCCTGGAGCTGGAGCGGGCAGGGAGCAGCCAGGCTCCCTCTCCTCGGGCAGAGGCACAGCCATGGTGTGCTCCTCGAGCTGCCACAACTTTGGCTGCTTCTCCCAGTTCTATCCCCTTATCTCTGCTCCAGCAGAGCCCAGGTTGTAATTCATGTCCCTCACAGGCTCCCACTTTTCCCAGCCCTGCCTGCTGCCAGCCCATCTGAGCAGTAAAACGCACTAAAATAAAATGCCCTAAATGGCTCCAGTTCCCAGCACTCGGGAGATGAGGTGTGGAAAAACAGGGAGCATAAAAGTTACACTGGGACTGGTGTAACAGGCATCGTTCCCCTGCAGAGCCTCCAGCAGGAACTCTGGGGCTGGAGGTGGGGAAGAATCAAAATGAAAATTTAAAAAATAAGGTTGAAAAGGGAGAGGAAAAAAACTAAAGACAAATTTGCAGTGAGGGATCCCAGTTAAAAAGGCCAGGCTGGGAGAGAGACGTTGCCCTAAGTACCAATGGCCACTGAGCCGGTCCCACAGCGAGACCAGGGTGACCTGCTGGCCACCACAGAGTGTCTGCCCCACAGCAGACCCCACAGCCCCACGGCTGCTGCCATCCCTTGTCCCTGGGGAGCTGCTCATCCCGGCAGAGCTCAGCCCAGGGAGAGGCAGCGCTGCCCATGGCCCTGTGCTGCCACCAGGGCAGGGCTGTCCCTGCACAGTGGGGACATCTGCTCGCTCCCAGAGCTCTCAGGGCAAAGACCACAGCAGCAGCCAGCCCCCACGGATCCTGCTGGCCCAGGGCGGGAAGCCTCCAGCACTGCCAGCACGTCCCAGTCCCTGCCACCACAGCACGGCACCGTCACAGCCCATCCCAGCACAGAGCCAGCCAGATCCCCCTGAGATCCCCTGGGAACAGGTGGCACTGGTGCCCTGCAGGGCTGGCAGAGCCCTGGGCAGCCCCAGCAGGAGCTCCTGCTCCTTGGCCATCCGCTGCAGCTCCAGCACCGCACACACCACGTTCCAGTGACGGTAGGATGGGGAAGGTGCTGCTGCTCAGAAGCTCCTACTTGGATGTGTCACCTCAAGCAGAGCCTGGGCAGGGTGACCACACACATCTGTCACCTCCCCAGCTGACAGCCATGCACGTTGTGTGCCCAGTGAGGCCACAGGGCTGGCCAGGGGCCTGCCAGCCCTCCAGAGTCCCTCTCCCCATGGACAGCATGACCACCCCCAGCCTGTCCACCAGCACAAAGCAGCTTCAGCCCTCACCTCGAGCCAGCAGCTGCAGCCCAGGCACTGGGCCTGCATGGAGCCTGCTCCCATCACCTCCTTTCTGCTCCCAGCCAAGGTCAGGGCATGCTGAAACAGCCCCAGAGCTCAGATTTCCAGCCTGTTGCCTCACTGCTGAGCTGGCGCTGCCTCTGCCCCGCACAGGCTCAGGTGCTGGGGCTGCCCTGGGGACAGCCGGGTCCCCACCGTGGCACAGCCCCTGCGCTGCCCGTGCTCCTGTCTGTGCCACGCCACTGCCCAGCACCCTGCTGTGGAGTGGCAGTGACCAGCGGCACAGCGCCTGCCATGGCCGGAGCTCTCACTGACCAGGAGGCAGCGGTGCCATGGCCGGAGCTCTCGCTGACCAGGGGGCAGCGGTGCCACAGGCTGAGGGAGCCACTCATCCCAGCCCTGCTCTCCAGGAGCCACTGCAGGATGAACCACCAGGCACCAAGCACTGGCTCTTCCCCCTTAGCCCCCGAGAGGAGCACGATGCAGGGATGAGCAAAGGCAGGTCACCCCGGCCTGCGGAGGAACAAGCCTTGGAAAAGCCTGTTCAGGGACAAGGGTGGTTCTTGGACAGAAAAGGAGACCAACAGGGAAAAAAAGGGCTCTTAATTATCTGCAGACTCTCTCTTGACAAGTGTGGAGGGAAATGCCACTCTATCCAGCAGCCACCCAGAGCTGCAGCCTGTCTAGACACAGCCTTTCCCGAATTCCTGCTGATAACTGCTTGGGAAATCTTTGGCGGAGGCGTCTGCCTGTGTTTGTTGGACGGTGACTTCTCTCCCACCGGCCGGTGGCAGGGAGGCAATTCCATCGTCCTTTGAAGGGCTCCCTGGATGGTGCACGGGGTCTGGGGAGCCAGACTGGGCACAGGCAGGATAGCCCTGTGCCAGGGACACTGCCACTGGGATGGGGACACAGGTCATGTCCCACCAGCGGCTCCCCAACTCCATGTGCAGCATCCCAGGGCCAGGATGCTGCAGCTTCCCCAGGAGCAGCCAGCAACAGTGGGAAGCTCTTGAGGAACAGCAGAGTGGGGACAGACTGGCACCATGGTGGCCGAGAGGCTGCAGTGCCCTGGTCACTGTCACTGTCCCATGGCAGAGGGACACAGAGCCCGTACAGAACCCGTACCACCCCCAGGGATGCCATCGTGCCCTGGCTGGACACGCTGTCCTTGTGCTGGACCCAAATAACACCTGGTGGTTGTCCCTGCAGAGGAAGGAGGCAGGAGGACACGGCACCTTGCAGCCACAAGTGTCCCCAGGTGACCCACTGGGAGGGAACAGCCACTGCCGGTGCTTCGGGAGCAGAGGGAGAGCACAGAGCCAGCCATAAACCCCACAAAGGCAGCCCTGAGGGAGGAGGCACCACCCGGGGAGCCTTTGCAAGGCCATCAGCCCTGCTGGCCATCACCTGCTGCCCTCCCCGTGCCCTCCCCTGCAGCCGGGACAGGGCTCAGCCCCCACAAGGTCACACACTCTGCAGCCACCACCGCAGCTCCGGCGGCTTGAGGATGCAGCCACCATTCCCCCGGAGAGCGATGGAGCCGGGGAAGTGCCCCCGGCTGGGATAACGTCCATGGGGCCGGCTGGGGCCATTCCCGGAGGATAGAGAGAGGCAGGGCACAGGCGGGGCTGGCCCCGGGGTCCCAAAAGCGGCGGGATGCTCCCAGTCGGTGTGAGTGCGCTGGGGACGGCGGCTCCAACACCCTGCGAGCCTCGGGCAGAGAGCCCCGGCCCCATTCCCTCCCCAGCTCGTTTTCCCCGAAAGTGGCAGCGGCACAGGCGGAGGAGCCAAGCAGGGGTTCCGTGTCTCCACTGCGTGGGAGCCTCCAGTTTCCCAGTTTTTCCATCCCAGACATCCACGGAGCAGAAAGCAATTCCTCCCCCAGCTCCGGGAGGGTCCGTCCCCACCTCTGAAAAGCTGGGTGAGCCCCACCAAGCCCAGCGCCAGCACGGAGCTGTAGGGGAACAGATTTTGGGGAACCCCTTTGCCCAGGTAACCCCGAGGAGGCTTCGGCCACTCCTCGCCAGCTTCAATGCCCGGCAGATTTCCCTGCTCGTGGCTGTGCTCCACTCAGCTCCCGGGGCGCTGAGCATCCCGGGCTGGGCTGGCACAGCGCGATGCTGGAGGAGTTGTGTTTTCCAGCGGGCAGAGCCGGAGCTCCCACCCAGCCCGGCAGCCCCAGCACCCACCTCCCCATCCCCACTGCCCCACACAGCCACCCCGCCGTGGCCCCTCCCGCTCCCTCCATCCGCAGCCACCTACCTGCCAGCCCACACCTGCCCTGGGCCGCCGCGGGGCCACGGCCACGTGCCCGGTACATTACACCCCGCCACCGGCACCCCGGCGACGCCTTTTTGAAGCGGCCGGCATGGGAGCCCTGGGTGCAAAACTCCTCGCAGGCTCCTCGGAAGCTGGAAAAACCTTTTTCTTTTTACCTTATATGCGCTGGCGGGGGAGGCCAGGCCGCGGCGGGCAGCGCTGTCAGGGGCGCCCTGGGGACCCATTGGCTGGGGGGCCGTCACGTGGGCCCCGGCCGCCACCGCCGCCGCGAGGCCCAGTGTTGCTTTTACCCCCTAAGGAAGGGCCGCTTGACAATTTTCATATTTCTTCTAAATTTGGAGATTTCAGACAATGCTGGGAGGCTTGGCTCGGGCTGCCAGAGGCCCATGTGGAAGTCATTAAGGCGGAGAGGGGGAGCGGAGGGAAGGAGGGTTGGGGGAAGCGGAGGGGGAGGAGAGCGGCCGGGGCGACGCGCCTGGGAACCCGGGCCGTGCCGGCCGGAGAAAGTTGTTTGGGATAACTCACTTAACTCGCTTCCTCCCGGCACCGTGCACGGGGGGAACGCGCATCCCACCGCCCCTGGCGTGGGGGTCCAGCGGGGCTGCATGGCCGCAGGGAGCCGGGGCGGTGCTGGCGCCCGTCCCGCCGGCCAGCGGAGGAAGCGGAGATGCTCCCTGGCCTGGCTGGAGGTGTCTCGTGACTCCCATGACTTTGAAAAGCTCCATCTGGCCTGGGAAAAAAAAGGCGTTGTGGCAGCACCGGGGCTCTGCTGTGAGCCCGGGGTGAGGTCCCTGAGTGTCCCCGGGGCTGGGACCCCCGTGGGGCGGTGGCGGCGGGGCCGGGGCTGCGGGGCTGGGCCTTTCCCGGGTGCCAGGGGCACGGGGAGCCTGTGTGGGAGCTCCGGCCCCGGCCCCGTGAGGCCATGTATGGCCTCCAGCCGGCACTGGGCCCCGCAGCGAGCAGCCAGTTGGCAGCTGGGGCTGGGAACACCCGGCACCGAGCACCTTCATCCTCCTGCTCCATCGGTCCCCGGCACGGCAAGGAAGGAGTTTGTCCCTGCTCCGGACACCGCTGCGCTGCCTGGGTGACACTGGGCTGTGCTGGCCCCCCTGGGCAGCGAATCCTGCACGGAGCACAGCTCTGGAGCAGCAGGAACAGCCTCTGCTGCTTGAAATCACTGAGGGAGAGCCGGGGAGACACCGCCAGCTCCAGCTCTTGCTTTCCCAAGGTGGTGACATTCCCTGAGGGGAGCACAGGGCTGGGGTCTGGGGTCTCATGTCCATCAGAGGGTCCTGGCTTGTGGGAAGGAGCCGGATCCTGAACCATGCACAGGCACAGTGGTGGGGACAAATGTGGAGTAAGAGTCTGGCAGGGCAGGACTTCCACCAGAAACACATCCCAGGGAGGGCTCTGACCATCCCCAGACCCCTGAGCCTGTTGGGACAGCCCCAAAGGCAGGGCCAGGGCCTCTCTGCCATCGTGCCAGGCTTTGCACAGGGATGGTGTCGAGTGCTTGGCATCCCTGAGGCTCCCTCCGGACTTATGTACCACCTCAGCACCAGAGCCACTGCTGCAGGAACTGAACATTCCCTCAGCACCACTGTGTGTGTCCCTCATCCCAGAGGGATCTGCCCTGCCAGCTGCAGGAAGGGAGAAGCTTGGAACCAGCCTGTGCTGGATGAGGCACCAGAAATCTGCCCAGCACCTGCCAGGAGAGCAGGGATGGGAGCAGCAGTGCCTGGATCTGCCAGCAGCATGCCCAGACCTGGCAGGGACAGGCATCTGGTGTCCTCCAAGGACTCAGAACCACCAGCCAGGTGGTGAAGCACTTCCTGGGAGCTGCTTGGGAAAAAACCCCAATCCTTGTTGGAATTGCTGCACACACAGAGATGCAGCGGCCCCTGGCAGCACAAGCCTTGGTTTTCCCAGGGCCCAGGAGCAGCAGGCTCCCAGCAGGTGTGCCCGCTGTCACCAGAGCACAGAGATGAGCCCAGGCTCACTGAGCACGCAGTGGGCATTGCACAGAGCACAGCCCACAGCAGGACATCCCCGTCCCCTGCTGCAGACAGCCTCAGTGCACGGCCCTGAGCTGGGACAGCACCCGTGGGATGGCCCTGAGACACGCTGGGGCTCTCCCTGGGCACAGACCCTCCCTCACTGCTTCCAGTCCCCAAACCCCTCGCTGTCCCCAAGCTCATCCCCATCCCATGCCCTGGGATCCAGCAGGGAGATCTCCCAGCCCTCCCGCTCCCTTCTCCCCGTGCTCTCGGGGGGCTGGCTTTGAGTGAGGCACAACCACGGGCTGCCATTAAACAAACACTATAATTAGAAACCAGGTTCCCTAAATGAAGTGAAAAATGTAACGTTAGCCTCTGTTTGTTCGCTGGATGCTGCGCTCTTGTTCCATGACCCAGAGGGGTCGTGCCCTGTGGTTTCTGAGAAGCCTTAATAAGGTAATGTTTAGGAGGTTACTATCTTTACAGCTCTTGTCTTATTACAACTCCATAAGAAAAACATTTGGGGCAAAGCAGGATTCCTTGGCGCGGGTTTGTTTTTGTTACTCCTTCGCTAAGATGCTGCCCAGCCATCCCTCCTCACCATTGATTCAGTTTCAGTATCTCCACAAAAGTGACTTTTTTTCCCACCTCCCGCTGACCTCCAGCCTCTCTGGCTGGGTGTAAGGGCAGGGGTCAAGTGGCAGGGACAGCTCTGTCCCAGGCAGGTGGGGAGGGGACCGCTGGCTGCACATGGGGCAATGCCACTGGGCAGTGATGGAGAGGGAGCCCCTGGGCTGCTCCCACCTTTGCAAGAGGCTGGGACGTGGTAAGAGAAACCCTTCTCCTACAAGCCATCCAAACACACCAAATTTACAACCCTTTCATCTGCTGCCCGACGTCAGAGGGGGCTGCTGGAGGGCAGGAGGGCATTTCTCAGCCCATATATTCTTACAGCCCCTGCCTCCCTCAGCCCCTTCAGGGGCAGGACAGTGATCAATGGGTGAGCTGGGCTGGGGCAGCTCTGAAGGTGACCTTCAGGACTGGCCTGTGCTGCCCTGTAAATCCCTTCCCTCCCTGGACTGCAGCACACAGGAGCAGGGAATGGGGACCAGGGCAGGAGATTGTCTACTTCAAACAGCCAGTTCCCACCTGGTGATGGTTCCCCAGGAGTTTGGGGGTCCCTGCGTGTGATCCCTTGCCCAGGGACACAAAGAGAAATTCGGCTTGAGCACAACCCTCCAGGACAGACGTCAGTGCCACTGCTGAGCTTTCCATTTACCTCCGCCCTTTGCCTTGCCCTGGGAACTTGGACTCCTGCCCACAAGAAAAAGCCACCAAAGCCCTTAAAATACGAGGCTTTCTCTTCACAGACCCAGAGGGCACTGCTGCCCTGGCAGCACGCCCCTGGCAGCATCCTCCAGCCCCCAGGCCTTGCAGGGAAGGCGGTGGGGAGGCTCCAGGCTGCTCCATGTGTCCCACACGGGGCTGAAGGACCAGCCCTTCCCACAGCCAGGAGCTGGGATGGAGAGGGCACCCTGGCAGGACTGTCTGAGCTTCGCAATCCAGCACAAAATGAAGCCACCCCTCCAAAGCACTCAGGGTTTGGTGTCCGACTGCCTTAGGCTGCAGGGGGAAGGAGAACTGAGTTATTTGGAAAGCCAGCATTGCCCACCCATGCTCTGCGCTGGTGGGCAGCAGGGCACAGCCAGGACAGGCTGAGGCCAGGAGCCCAAAGGGCTGGAAAAGATCAGAGGGCAAGCACAGGGGTCATGGAGGGAGCAGGGCATGGGGCCAGGCAGGATGAGGGGACCCATGGCCAGGTAGTGCCTCAGTGCTCCCTGCAGCCTCCCAGTCTGGAGGAGACCCTGGTTCTGTCCCCCTCTGTCCTGTGGGGACCTGAGACTGCCCCGCACAGAGCTCCCAGAGGGAGCAGTGCCGTGCCCTCGCACCAACCCCGCCCCAGTGCCACCATCGGGGACCAGACCCAGGACACCAAGGCAGGGAGGCACCGGGGCAGCCACCGGCCCCGCAGCGGGCGCTGCGCCGGGCAGGGACGGAAGGAAGCGCCGTTTCCAGCCCGGCAAGCGGCAGAGCAGGCTTTTTCCATCAGGTGCTCTGTCTCCAGCGGCAGGAGACAAAAGAAAACAAAAGGCAGGAGAGGAGCGGGACAGGAGGAACCTGCGCGTCTGGATCGTGTAAGCAGCGCCGTGCTGTAAACGCCGGGCGGGTGATGGATGTGCCGGAGGGGCCGCGCAGGATGTGCCGGACGCGCATCTTCCCCCGCCCGGCGCTGCCGGCAGCCGCTGGCCCGACGCCTCCGGTCCCCCCGGAGCCTCCCGTCCGGGGGCTGGCAGCTCGGGGTGCTGCTGGCCCCGCGGCCCCCAGCCCCAGCGGACAGCCCTGCCCGGCTCTGCCTCCCGCTGCCCAAATCTGGCTGTTATCTGCCGCGCGGGATCCAAAGGGCGTGATTTACAGCCAGCCCCGAGCATCGCCCAGCTCCCCGCCCGCGGGGGCAGAAGGGCCGCCGGGACAGCTGGATTAGGGCTGTGTAAATAATATCGTGCAGTGATGCAGAGCCCGGGCCAGCGAGCTGCCAGCGTGGTCACCCCTCCTGCCCGCGGCACCCTGGCACCGCGGGCGGGGCAATGCCCCCTCCCTCCCTCGGGGAAACTCGTCCTGCCAGGATGAGGGCTTTTGGGACAATGCAGGCACAGAAGAGGATGGGTCCTTGTCCCACAACAGCTGCTGGGAGGGGAGCACCCATCCCGCTCGATGCCAGCAACAAATTCCTGGCCGCCCTGTCCAGCCGTGCCGTGTCTCTGTGTTTATGCAATGGCAGGAGCCGGCAGAATTAAGCACTTTTTGTTTTTCCCTTTTTTGAGAACGGGGAGTTTTAATTCCCACCAAACAATGTTCTTTTTCCAGCAAGCTTAAAATAAGCCTTTTTGGCTCAGGCGTCTCTGGAGCCGTTGTGCAAATAAGGATGTGAGCTCCGTGCTCTGGCTGGGCCAGCACTACCTGCCAGGGGGGTTTTGGGGGGACATGGGAGGCCCCCAGGCCTGGCCCTCCTCCCACCACGGCACAGGGCTGGCTCTGGCCAGGACAGCTCGCTGGAGCTTTCCTTTGATGAGTGGAAAATGTTGCTCATGCAGAGATAGGGATGTGGCCGTGCTGGAGCCGCCTGCCAGACGCGTCTGTCTGGCCCCGGGGTGGGTGTGTGCTCAGGTGTGCTGGGGCCTCACAAACCCCGTGAAGAGCCGGCTTCTGGAGCAGCCTGGTGCCCAGAGAAGTGGCCATGCCTTGCAGAATGGCACCAACAGTGATGCTGCCCACTGCGGGCAGAGGGGACTGCAGACCCCTCACCAGCAGCTCCCACCCTGACAGGGACATTCCTGCTTGTGGGAAAAGGCACAAAGCTGTTTTCTGCCAGCGTGGAACTGTGGCCTGATTTCCCCCCGTTCCCTTACCTGCAGTCCCCGTAGTGTGCTCTGCCACACGAGCCCTGCCCAGCACATCCCTGCTGCCCAGCACGAACATGGCACGACTGCCCTGCATCCCTGGGGTGGGGTCCATGAGTGGGTGCCAAATAAGCACCTGGGTTTACTCAGGCCAGGTGGAACCAATCTTCCCAGCCCCTCCTGCCCCACCTGGATCCCTGTTCCCCATCTCCAGGCCCTGCTCTCTGCCCAAGTTTCCCATGGCAGCGTGGCAAAGCGGTGACAGCAGCAGAGATGAGCACGTACAAAACCCGAGAGCACCCCTCCGAGTAACCCCCTCCCAGGAGAGCCCTGGGGGGGCTTCCAGCACTCCAACCCCAGCACACCCTGCTCCCTCAGGGATGGACTGCAGCCAGGATGGGCACACAGAGCCCTGCAGTCCTCTTGTCCCAGCCCGGAGGCAGAGCTGGCCATGACCCAGCCTCCCCATCCCAGCCCCTTCCCTCGTGCGAGGCTGGTGGGGAAAAGCCTCCCGCACCCGCCCCCACCTCCCCCAGCTTATCAAATTTGGCCATGTCTGAAAAGGCCTGGTTTCCTTTTCACCAAAAAAGATCAAAACTGGGTAATTGGCTGCCGGCACAGATGCCTCTGCGCCTCTCTCATGTGTAAACAGCATTGCCGAGCACTGACACAACGCAGGCGGCCGCGGCACACGCAGGCGCCCCGGGGCTGCCACCGGCCCTTCGGGGGGTCCCACAACAGGGGGTGAAGTCGCTGGGTGCAGGCAGGGGTTGGCTCGGCAGCCCAGAAAATGCTGGTGGCCAAAGGCCGGGTGTTGCTGTACACCTGAAGCACGGGCAGGTGGTTGCAGGGCTCCTCTGGAAGGTCCTGAGGTGAGAAACGGGACACTGCGTGCTCAGATCTCAGCCAAGGGGACAGCAAAGCCCCCGAAATGCTGTGCTGGGACTGTCCTCGGGGATGTTAACGTAGGCTGGGGCGGGTGAGAGCAGCCAGGCTGTCCCCTGCTGCATCCCAGGGCTGGCAGGAGGAGAGGGACAGCGTGAGTTGGGGGCACAGAGACCTCTACCCTATTTATGGGGTTTTCTAGAGGCTCAGTTCATGGACTGTGAAAAGGAGATTGAAATTTCCCACCGCCCTACAAAGCTCAAGGGCCTTCAAATCCCTGGGGATGCACAGCGAGGCGGGAGGAGGAGGGAAACAACATCCAGCGCTGCCACCGAAGGAGCAGGGCAGAGCCTGCTGCCCGGGAGCGTGGGGAACAGCGCCGGGCACCCGCCTGCGGCTGGGCTGGACGGGAGGAGAGAGGGATGCACGGAGGGATGGAAGGGCGGAGAGATGCAGGGAGGGATGGAGGGCGGGATGGAGGGGCGGAGGGATGCACGGGGCGATGGAGAAGAAGGAGGAGGGAGGGATGCAGACGGAAAGGACGGAGGGCTGGGAGCGATTGGGTGGCGGACAGCACCATCGCGTGGCCCTTGACCGCAGGGACAGCGACAGCCCAGAGCAGGGGTGCAATGCCAGCCCCTGTTCCCTGGACGGGGAATTACAGCCAGCACCCCCGTGCCTCAGTTTCCCCCGCCGCAGCACCCTGCACCCCGGTGCTTGGTCCCGGGAGGCCAGAGCAGCACCCACCGACACCCAGCAGCCCGCAGATGCAGGGCCCAGCCCCACGGCCAGCTGTGGGCACAGCTGGTGTGTCCCCACGGCAGGAGCTGGAGGACAGCAGAAGGGGAAGCGTTTGGGGACAGACAGCTCAGGGGTGCAGGGAGTGATGGATGCCGTCATCTCACTGCCGGGCAGAAGGGTCGGGGGGCTCCTGGGGACAGCAGAGCTGCCGGTGGTGGTGGCACACAGATGACAGTGGGCCCTCAGCCCCAGGTTACCTGCTCACCTTGCTGCCAGCACAGGACACAGCCACGCCTGCTCCTCCTGTGAGCTCCTGCTCCACCAGCCCAGCAGCCGTGTCCCTCCTGGCCGTGTCAGGGCTGTGACCACGCTGGTGACACCAGCAGAGCCCAAACCCCCTCTCCCCAGAGCACGTTATTGCCAAGAGAGTCCCTCGGGGCTGCCTGGTCCGGAGGGGACCCGCCACTGACCACAGTCGCCACCGCCAGCGGAGCCAGCGCCCGGGGCGGCGACGGGTGGCCGAGTCCCAGACCACGCTGGCCCCCTGCCCTGTCTGCTCCGAGGCTCCCTGGCACCTTGGGGACCGGACACACCTCCGGCGGGGCACAGCCAGGGGCTGGGGCTTTCCGTTTTTAGCTGCCCGGCTTGCAGGGACCGGCCACACTGCAGGACAGCGGCCGGCACCCCTCCGCGGCCATGGAGCGGGCTCCAAACCTGGTAGGTGCCTCCCCGGCAGCTCAGGGCTTGCTCCTCGTTTTCCTTCTCTAACAGAATTATTTGCACGCTTGTTTACCTGGGGTTGTTTGCTTTGGAGGTGCCCTCTGTGGCCTGCCAGGGCCATCGCTGCCACGCCTGGCACGGCCAGGATGCAGCAGCCTGGGAGAGCAACGCCACGCCAGTCCGGCCGGACAGTCCGGCACCGGCCGGGGAGAACGGCCCTGGCCGAGCGGTCCCTGCCCCAGGGCACTGCACACCCACGGGCAGGGTGTGGGGCTGCCTGGGCCGCTGCAGGGACACGAATAGCAGGGAGCAGGACTACAGAAAGCAACTTTGTTCCCTGCTGGGCAGCCTGCCGGGTGGCAGCTCACGGCAGCTGGGCCCGGCGAGGCCGGAGGGAGAAGGGAAGGAAAAAGCATCTTTTCTCTCTCACCGTCCTCAGAGCACAGAGGGAGGGAGAGGAAGGTTTGGATAAAGATCCCATTCTTGACTGTCTCATCTCTGTAAGGCTCCTTTTACACCAGAGGCTGCCCAGGTACAGCCTGAGCTGGGTCCCTCCCAGCACGCAGCTGCCCCGGGGTGGGCAGGGAGGGGACCGGGCATGCGCAGGGGCACTTTGGGCAACACAAATTGCCAGCTGCGAGCAGGGCGAGGGGCAGCCACACACATCAGCTCATCATGACCGTGTGTCCACCATCCCTGCAAACTGCCCTCAGGTGCTTCTCACCTGCAGGCCAGTGCTGCCTCTGGGCATTGCATGTGCCACCCCAAAGTCAGTGTGGTCCTGCCATCACCTGGTGACCCCCCGGAGGAGGGAGAGCTCCCCCTCCATGGCAGTCCTGCAGCCCAAGCAGCCGCTCACCATCCTCCTCCTTCCTCAGCTTCTCCTCTGCATCTTCACCTTCGCCATGGTCCTGGTGCCCGAAGCCAAGGACCAGAGCAAGGCAGCCAAGGGCAGGAGAAGGGGCCTGGCACGGCCACCTACGGCCACCCCTGCCCTGGCCTGGGCCCCGGACGACCCCTACAGCAGCATGGCAGAGTACGAGCACAGCATCCAGGACATGGTGCGCCAGCTGAGGAACGGCTCCGAGCCGGGAGACACCAAGTGCCAGGTGAACCTGAGGCTCTGGAGGTCCAACCGGAGGAGCCTGTCCCCCTGGGCCTACAGGTGAGCTCGGGGCAGGGACCCCGGGGACAGGCAAGGTGGCTCTGTGCCAGCACGGGGCTCCAGCACCCGGAGCTCTGGTGGCTGCTGGAGGCTGTGGCAGGATGTGATGCAGAACCCACTTCACCCTGGCCACCCACTGCCCCCATCACCACCTCTCCAGCCTTGTCCTGCTTTCCCTCTCCTGCAGGATCAACCACGATGCCACACGGATCCCAGCAGACATCCCCGAGGCGCGGTGCCTCTGCACTGGCTGCATCAACCCCTTCACTATGCAGGAGGACCGCACCATGGCCAGCATTCCCATCTACAGCCGGCTGCCCGTGCGCCGCCTGCTCTGCCCGGGCGCGGCCGAGCCGGGGCACAGGCTCTCGGGGAAGAAGAAGTGCCACAAGAAGTACCAGATGGTGATGGAGACCATCGCTGTGGGCTGCACCTGCATCTTCTGAGGCTGCACAGCTACCCCCTGCAGCTCCTCGTGGGCATCTAACCAGCTTGCTCTTGCTTCCCGAGCTTGCCCAGCCCTTTGGGAAAGGTCACCTGGCTGGGCATTAGGGTGAGGGGAGCCCCTGTGCGAGAGCTCCTCAAAATTCCCCTGCAGGCTCCGTCAGCCTCAGCCACAGCAGCCACTCTGGGCACACCCAGTGCAGAGGAAGCCCCTGCGAGCCACCCAGCCAGACACCCACTGCCCCGAGGCTTCAGGGCAGCTACGGGCTGGGGAAGAGAAGGAGGCAGCTGCCCACGGTCCCTCTGGCTGGGCAGGATCAGGATCAGGATCAGGATCAGGCCTCCTTCCTTCCCAAAGTCCCCACTTCCCTTTGTTTGCTCCATCGCTGCAGCAGCTCTGGCAACACCCAGCCCTCCCGTCCTTCCCAGCCCTCCCACAAGTTCCTCTGTGCCAGGCTGGGCAGTCCAAGGAGTGGGGCGAGCTGCTGGTGGTTTGGGCAGCTTCTGAGGTCTCAATAAAACGCATTGCTGGCCCTGGTCTGAGCTGGCCCTGCCTTGGCCCCTCATGCTGCCCCTCTGTCCTGCCCAGCTTCTCCCACTGACGCCCTTCCGCCCCCCAAGCACCCCCAGAAACCCAGAGCACCTGGCAGGACCTGTGACGGCCCACCCTGCATCCCTGGGGCACAGGAGCAGGGTTAGGCTCCGGGCACAGGAGAGGCCATGGCATCTCCAGCCCCACCTGTGGGTTTCCCAAGGGCAAAGCCAGGAAGGCAGGAGAGACTGTGGTGGGAGCTGGGAAGCTCAGGGGGAACCCATGTGCTGCCAGCACCAGCCAGCCTCGCCCCTGGAAGCCCCCCAAGATCCCTCCCAAACACACTGACCCTTTTTCAGGAGAAGGCACAGGCTCCTTTCCAGCAGAGCCTGGGGAAGGGGAACAGGGAAACTGAGGCACACGGCACAGACACAGCAACACTGGGCAGGAACTGTATTCCTGAAGGCCTTCAAGTCACCGGGACACAGCCTGTCCCTTGTCCCCCAGCCCCCCCTGGCCTCCCCAAGGCAATAAATACTCCCCAGGCTACCACACGCCAAAGCTCCCGGCCCACCACCCCCGCGGGCGTCACAGCTCCGTCTTCACCTTGTGCATCAAGTCCTTCTGGTCGATCTTCTCCAGCTCCTGATGCCAGCGGTTGTAGGCCAGCAGGGCCACGTTTTTGGCCGCCACCGCTATCATCTCCATGGAGCTGGCCACCCACTCCACGCCGCTGAGGTAGAAGAGGTTCTCGTGGAGCACGATGGGCGGCAGGGCCTTGGCGGCGTCGTAGCGGGGGTACGTCTGCCACTCTGCCACCTGCACCGAGTAGTAGGACCTGAAGAGGGTCTTCAGCTGGTGCTTGTCCAGCGGCTGCTGCGACAGGACGCGCCACACCGCGGCCTCCTGGGGCTGCTTGCGCCGGAACGCCGCCGAGATGTTGACGGGGCAGATGTTGTCCATGGCGTGGAAGAAGAGGTCGGGGGTGTCGGTGGTGAGGATGCTGGTGAAAGGGAACAGCTTGGGGTCGGGGAAGCCGAAGTAGGAGGAGTTGAGGTAGCCGTGCACCACGGAGGTGACGGAGGGCTGGAAGGCTCCGGGGAAGTCGGCAATGGGGGGGTCGAAGTTCTCGAAGGTGAAGTTGCTCCTGCTGGGGTGCAGCGGAGTCGTCACCACCACCATGTCGTAGAAAGCCGAGCCCTGGCCTTCGGTGCTCTCGTAGTGGACCTGGTACAGGGGTCTTCCCTCTGAAAAGAGACAGGGGACAGTCAGGAGCCGCCCTGAGCCCCAGGTGGTGCTGCCCTGGCCCTCTTTTTTCCTACATGACCTCCATCCCCTGGTTTTTGTGCTGGACCACAGCACCTGATGGTTATGGGTGAGTTGCTGACGCCTTAGGGTGGTAGAAAGACTTCATTGAGACTCTGGGAAAATGTTTCCAGAGACACCCAGCCTGGTGGGGGCGCAGAGGCCTGGGGGAACACAGCCCACCCCCCAGGCCCCAGATATTCTTCTGCTGTGCTGGATGGGGGAGCAAGCCTGCAATAAGAGTGGTGCCCCAGGAGGACCTGAGGGACCTCAGGAGGGAGGGAGAGCAACCTCATGGCTGAGGTTGGTACTGCAGGGTCCCAGTGGATCAGGAAAGGAGAGGAGACAGACATTCCCAGGCCCTCTCCCAAATGCCTTACCAGGACCAGGATGCTCTCCAGCCCCAGCAGCCCCATGCTGCCACCACCAACCTCCCACCCCGGTGCACCCAGACCCAGCGCCGTGCCCAGGCTCACCCGAGCTGTGCAGGGAGATGCCAGTCACCCTGGCTGAGATGACATTGGCCTTGGTCAGCCTCAGCAGACCTGAACACACCAGCTTGTTCCCTCCTTCCACCGCCCAGGTGCTGCCCTGGGCTCCCGCCAGCGACATGGCTCCTGCAGAGAGGAAGAGGAGGGTGGCTCCACAGCCTGCCCGCAGAGGGGACACCGAGGAGCGTCACGCAGCAAGGAGAGGTGGCTTCACCTGCGAAGGCGGGCACCAGCACGGACTGGCCGTAGCTGGAGCGCAGGACGGCGGCGATGACGTCGTCCACGAAGCGCTGGGTGACACCCACCTCCAGCAGGGACTCGGCCACCGAGCGCTGGGTCATGTTCACGAAGGCCTCACCGCCCAGCGAGCGCAGCAGCTCCTCCAGGCTGGAGAAGGCGTAGCCGTGTGCCTGGTACTTGTAGATCCTGGAGGGGACGGGAGCGGGGGGCACCCGGTGACGCCCCCGGTGCCAGGGAAAACCCCCCCAGCCCCGCGGGCTCTCCTACCTCATGAACTTTTCCATCACCTCCTCCACCCACATCTGCAGGCGCAGGAAGCTGATGCCGTAGTGCCACCAGAGCCGGAAGAGGTTGAGCAGGTACCAGTCGGTCTCCTCCAGGACGAAGTGCTCCCCGCTGAAGATGGCGCTTTTCCCGGCCACCTCGCGCCGGTGCTTGAGGCCTGTCGGGAGCAGAGGGAGCGCGTGGCTGCCCCTCCCTGGGGCTGGCTGGCTCCTGGGAAAGGCCAGCACTGGACACGTCCCAGCAGGGACATGGGTAAAGATGCTCTTGGAGGAGCATCGGGAATGAGAGACCCCAAGGCATGGGATCCCAGCCAGATCACGTTGGGGCATCGCACGGAGCTGCTGCTGCCTACTGGGACAGACTGGTGGGAGTTTGTGAACAACCCCCCAACACTAATTCCACCAGAACGCCCTGATGGTGACCACCCCATCCCTTTCTCTTTCCAGAGCACAACAGGGCAGGGGTGCACGGACAGCAAGGGGATCACTGCATGCCTGGGGTGCCAAGGGGGACTGGCAGAAACTCTCCCCACTGCCCCACGCACAGAGCCCGGGGGTGTCCCACCCCTCCAGCTCATCGAGGGAGGCCGTGCAAGCGCTGGGACGCCCACGCTCACCCAGGATCTTGACGAAGTCCTGCATGTGGAGGCTGAGGGCGTGGATGGAGGCTCCCCGGCTCTCATACTGCTGCTTGTTGACGGTGACGGTGGCCAGGCGCCCGCCCACGCCCGCCGCCTCGTACACGTCCAGCTGCACCTGCGGCCCGAAGTGCTGCTGCAGGAAGTACGCGGCGGCCGAGCCCCCCAGCCCGGCGCCCACCACGGCTGCGGGCGAGAGCGGCGAGGAGCCGGGTCAGCAGCGCCCCGGGGGTCCCGCCGCCGCCCCGGCCGCGCTGGGGAAGCATCCCTGCGAGGGCGGGGATGCGCGGGGATGGGGATGCAGGGGTGCGGAGCCCCTCGGCCGCGCAGGGGTGCGGAACGCTCCGTGCCGGCCCCGGGGGGGCAGGGAGGCNCGGGGGAGGCGGCACCGGCTCCGGGCGGCGCAGCTCCGCAGGGTCCCGGTGCCGGAGCCCCCGGCGGGGAGCGGCGCTGAGGGGACGCGGGGGAGCCTGGCGTCCTGCGAACGGCCACGGCGAGCATCTCGCTGCCCTCCGCGCCTCACACGCGTCCCGCAGCGAGGCCCCAAGCCGGGAGCTGCTCCGGCGGCACCGCGCTCCCGCTGGTGCTGCCGGAGCACGTTTTCCGTGTGCTCCGTGTGCGCACCGGTGATGCTCGCAGAGCTCGGTCCCCGGTTGAGCGGAGCAGGCTGGGTCCTGCCTGCCTCATGCAGCAACACGGGCTTTTCAAGCTTTGCCTCGGACTTTCTGCCCTGGGCAAAACAAGGTGCCTGACAGCGAGTAGCTTGTGCCAAGGGCATCCCACGGGAGCCCGCTGCTACTCGGATTACAAAGGAGAGCCAAGGCTGAGCAAAAACTCTCGAACAGGTTGGACATGTAATTACAGACCCAGAGCCTGCTCCAGCCCAGGGCTGGCTCCTTACCAAGGGGAAGAATTTTGTTTGAGAATGCATCCACTTGAACCTTGTCTCCGGGAAACACAACGCGAGCACAGGCCACTTCCTTTCCCCAGCCAGGAGCCACTTCGGCCTTCCTGCATGGGGAGCACGTACAGCCCTGAACCTCAAATATGAATTTTTGGGGTGGGCACAGACAAAAATTACCTTTGCTCAGCTCACCCTCACAATGGGCAGGATCACACTGGGATGGGGATGACGATCCCAAGCAGCTTAAAACAGCACACAAATATCTTCGCAGCACGTCTCGGGTTTTAACAAGCTCTTACTTAACCAGCCCGATTTCCCCAGGGCTGTGGGCGACAAGAAATTTGCTGTGCACACAGCAGGGCTCCCAGGCAGGTCAGCACTGCTCCCAATCCCCTCCCTGCTTGCAGGAGTTCTGGAATATCCTGCCATAAGCAAAACGCTCTGCCCCAAGCCCCAAGGCTTTTCTGCAGATGGTGATTTGAGAGCTCCCAACTCTCACTGTTGCTGCAGAGAAAAACCAGCAGCACCAGAAATTGCCTAATGCAGCAGCAGGATTTCCTGGGCTGGCGTGGTTGCACCAAACAATGCCCGTGCATTTTAGCAGGATGAGGAAAAGCCCCTATAATGGGACATCACCGCGGCATCACGGCTGCCTTTGCTGGCAGATCTTTAGCACGGAAATATTGATCTCACCCCATAAAAGGCTATTTGTAAATGGTCTTTTGCAAACGCTTTTTACTGCAGGGAGGAGCGCCCGGGGGTACCCAGAGCTCCGGGAGAACAAGGCCCACCCACAAGGCACCAACTGGCAAGGCAAGAGCAGGAAAGGAGGCCCAGCTATTTTTGCAGAGAACAAAATCTGTTACAAACACACCCTTACAGAGAAAGCCTCGTCTTTTCTCTGACAAATCCCTGAAATCACAGCCTGCCTGCCTGTGGGTACCACGGGTGTGAATGCAGCCTGGAAATGAACCCACCCTTAAGTGCACTGCTGCACAACTCGCTGGCTGCAGCACAGCACACGCAGGTGCAAACAGACAGCAAAGCCAAGCAAAAATAAACCCAGATATCCAGATTTCAGCTGTTGGCAGAGCTCTGCTGGACTGACCACCACCAGAGGCTGGCAGAAAACATTTCTCTACGTAGTCATCCAGGAACAGACACAGCAGAAGGTGTGGAAATACCATGCACTGACACACCTGGGCGGGTTATCAGGGCAGGAATCCTCGGCAACAACCCTGTGTGTGTGCATTTCTGGGAGTCCTCCTAAAGCATCATCAATAAAATGTTCAGCCAAGTGCTGCTCTGGTCCTTTTCACAGACAGTGGGATCAGGAATAGCAAGAAACCTTCCAGTGTGCAGTCCCAGCTGGTTGGAGTTGGAATGAGCAGTTTGGGGCAGGCAAAAAAGGCAAGAGAAGTCACTGCAATTCTTCTGTTTTATTAGCAAATGGACAGTATCTGGACACCTAAAGGAAATCAGCCCTTTCCAACATCCACTCAAATGTCGTTGGCAATTCCTTGCACTGCTCCCACACATCTCTGTCTTTCGTACAGCCAGAACCTTTGGGTAAACAAAGAGCACAGAAACACACAAAAAATGCAGTATATACACGTCCTCCCCCCACCTAAATGGCCTTTGATTTTTGGAGATTAGCAACGCTTTGTTCGTTTGACTTTGCAAGTAATATCAAAACATCTCGAGTTTTAAAATAAAAAAATACTACAATATTCACAATATAAAACTTAAATAGTTTTTTTTTTTTTTAAATTAAGGGACTGCTAAGAGCTGTTGAGTGATCGCAGCTCTTCCAACAGAAGCTCTGCTGCTGAAGCACTGAGAAGTTAAGGTTCACAAAGCAACATTCATCTCGTTCTGCACTGCTCCTGGTCAGAGTTCAGATCTTGCCATGCTCATGACAGTGCCACTGGACACTTGTCCAGGTATGGAAATGACTAAAAAAAAATGTACATGAGGTCCTCTCCTCTGCTATTCCTGCCCTGCTAATGTATTCCTGTGCTTTATTAAACAGTCATTGGATAAAGTGACCATGGATCAGTCCCTCCCTGCAAGAGTTACACAAACAGGGCAGAAAAGGCAGCGAGAACCAAGGAGAAATTCAACCCACCCTTCCACAATCTCATCCAGGACAAAAGACACCATTAAATGTGCTTGAAAGGCAAGAGAGTCAAATTTTGCCTGGGAAATCTGGATTCTGAGATGGAATCCAGGTTTGGTTATTTTATTTTCACCTCACCTTTCAAAGGAAGCAGAAACTGGGACAAAAACAGCTACAGGATTTATCTCTTTGGTAACATCTGTGAAAGAGTCTCTCAGCACTGGGTCCATTTCACAGGAATCATAAAAGCTGATAGGATCCTGTAGAAGTTTCGTAGGTTTGACTGGGAGAACTTGCCCCACTTTAAACAGGGCCTCTGTGAGGGTGGGAAAGACTGCACAGGAGCTGAATCCCTCAGATTCCTGCTGCAGTGCCTCAGTGAATGCAGCCCCCAGACAGACAAGCTGAATAAACCATCTCTCAGTACAGACAGGAGGTCTGGAGTGCATTTTAGGGTATTTCCTTAAGGCAGAAGTGGGTGAGTGCTGGCTGAGGAGACAGGCAGGGCTGGCAAACCCAAGTTGGACTGAGTGGCTGTGACATTTTCTTCCACAGTCCAGTGGCTCCACGGGTGAGTTTAAAGAGGGTTTGGATCCCATTGCTCCTGGTCACACCCAGCTGCAGCCTCTCTGTGACACAGAACTCTCTGCGCTTCTGCTCGGCTCCTTACGACTAAAGTTCCACCTTCAGAGTTGGTTTCCAGCTCTCCCCTCACACTGCAGACTCAGCTGATACAGCAGGGGCTGAAGAGGCAGCAGAGACCCCACTGTTCCTTCCAGCTGAGGACGTGGGTTCCTCACTTCTGAGGAAGAACAGCAAGATTTGTAGTGCCACATTTCATATTTCACCCATTCTTCGCTGGAGGAACAGCGTACCCTGGTGACCTGCTCAGCAGAAGGAGGAATAGGGAGCCCTGTTTATCTCTGAAACTTCCAAAAACACGATAATAATACAAGAGCACTGAACAAGAGGTTTGTCCACGAGCTTAAGCTGCCAGAAGTGCTGTTTCAGGGCTGAAATCTCCAGTACCTCCCTCAGAACCAGAGGCAGAAACCCACACTCCAAAAAGGATCCACTACAGACTCACACCACAGCTGCCACTAAAAAAGGTTGCATGGAGAAGGTGCAGATTCCTTAAATTTCTGGGATGACAACCCACTAACTGCACACAGCCTTCCCAGGTGAAAGACTGTCATTATTAAAGGCTGTGATAATCTTGAAGTCCACCACAAAAAGGGTTTTTCAGCTGAAGCCTGCAAAGGAATGGGAGAAGAATAAATTTTCTCCCAAACCAGTGATGGGATCCACTCCAAGTAAAGCATTTTTGGAAGTGCATTTGTCAGGTTATGGATCCAATTCCAGAAAGTAAAAAGGAAGGAATGAACAAATCAGTTAGAAACAACCTGAAAAACAGCCATGCCTCGTTTTGTGGCTTATCTGTTCTTCTGTCACTTGACTGCTTGCTGCTCTGCAAAGGGTTAAATTCTGATCCTCCTCAGTGAGTGCATCCTTTCAGCTGAGACAAATGAACTCCCAGGCAATAGGGCCAGTGGGAAATACATATGTGCTGTGACAACAACATGCCTCCAACCAGGAGGACAGCTCGAGGTCAGCTTTCACTTCCTCAGCCTTCTGCTTCTCTTGCTTTCTTGTCACTGCTGTTAAAATTGGTTCAAGGGCACTTGAGACTTTGGAGCAGAGAAGATTTTTCTCCTTGCGTCAAAACCCAAAAGGTTTAATATTTGCTAGGACCACTGAAAGTAGGATCAGAACGTGAATTGGAAGTTGGTGTAATCTGAGGATCTCTACAGGAGAGCTGAGAAAATAGAACAGTCCAGATTTCCTGCTTAAGGGCACAGCTCCATTTTGCCAGCAGCTGCAATGAAGAGCACACAGTTTATCATGCTTGAAAGCTGCACAAACACCCACCAGGGAAGAGAAATTACTCTCCTCCAAAATATACATTTGGGTTGGAGATTAAGACATGTGAGGACAGTCTTCTGGCTCCACCACAAGTCACCGTGCCCTGTTTTACCTTTGGGAACAAAGAGTCAAGCTGGAATTTTACCTGGAGAAGGAATATTAACATTAGTCTGACCTAACAACTGAATTCTTTTTAAACCCTCATCTCTATTCAACTCTGGTACGACAGAGATTCCATGAATTCCAGATTGTTGTCCTGAAGCAACATAAGAAAAAGCTGCCCCTAAATGTCATTTCAAGTGATCATCTTCACCCCATCCGAGGGGTCTGGGGACAAGGGAAGACATCGAATCCAGGTGACAATAATACTCATCCCTCTGGACTTTTCCCAGTGCTTTGCATGGGAAAAGCCTCACCACATCCCTGTGAGGTAGGTCAGTATTACTACAGTCCCTAAATACAGCTGTGGAAAGTGAGGCAGAGAAGCTCCTCTCCTGAAGGCCACTGCAGGAGTCTCCCTCAGAGACGGAACAGGGAGGCAAGAAGAGAATTTCCCTTTCTCTCCCTATCTCCCCTCTTCCCCTACAAACCTTCACAGAGAAATAAGCAGAGAAAGGGGCTACAGTGCCACAAATTTCTGACAAACAGCAGGACTCCTACAACTACTCCACGGACTCCAGAAAGGATTATTAAAACACACAAGTACCTCAGAACGAACGGCGCCGCCGCCGCGCGCACGACCCCGAAGCCATCACACGATACAAACCCAGCTCAATAAATAAGTAAATACATGCAGCTGCAGCTGGGACTGTCCCCAGCTCAGGAAGGTCCCAGGTGGAGCAGGTGAAGCCACGTCACTCCTGTGCCTCCACGGCCACGCCGACCAGCGCGTGCCTGATGGTGCGGCCGTGCAGTTTGTAGCCGTCCTGAGTGACCAGCGCCACCGTGCCCGGCTGCATGCCCTCGGCTGGCACGTGGCAGATGATCTCGTGGTCGTAGGGGTCGTACCTGCCGCCCACAGGGTTCATCTTCTGCAGGCCATGCTTGGCAAAGACGCTCTGCAGCTTGGCCTCGATGAGAGAGAGGCCCTCGTAGATCTTCTTCAGGGTCGGGTTGGGATCGCTGGGCTCCGCCTGGCCCGCGGCGCTCTCGGCCGTCTTCTCCAGGATGTCTGCTACCTCCACCAGGTCCCTGCAGAAACTCTGGATCCCTGCAGGAAGGAAGTGAAGGACAGGTTACAGAACATCCAGAGCTCCAGCACCAAGGACAGACACAAAGTCACAGCGGTTTGAAGGCACCTTTAAAGCTGCTCACTGATTTCAACTTTATTTAGCAAGACCAGGCGGTGTCTTCTGGTTCCTGGAACCAAAGCTTCAGCATTAAGAGTCATCTAAAGGCTCCCCAAACCAAGGAATATGCAGGAAATGCACATCTATACCATGAACATTTATATTTTTGGTCTTCCTGATAGAGCAGAGCATTAATGTGTCACTCCAAACAGATTTTTGCAACTCAGATTTGTCATTCAGGACTCTGCTCCACACCCCCTGCTCCAGTCCCACTGACATAATTTTGTCACACGAATGCCATTCCACAGGGAACAAACACAATGGGGGGGAAGCAAAAACAATGCATGGCTATTCAAAAGTACAAAATCCCCAATTTATTCATAGCTTAAAACCACTGTGGAGGGACTGGACCAAAATGATCCTTGGGTTGGTCATGAACAGCCAGGCAGTTTTTGTCATTAGAAAAACGGGGTTAGATTGGCTGCTTTTCCAGAAGTGGTTTCTTGCACAGTGCAGAAATTCCAGGAAAAGCAGCCTCCCTCAGTTACATAAATGTCATAACTCCCTGACTGGAATGACACATCAGGGAAACAGAGAAAATGAGGCAATAGTCAGGTGCTGTCTCCAGCTGTACATGTGAACAGGCACAGAACAAAGGAAGAGGAAGGAGATGCAACAAAGAGGCAGACAGAAACCCAGCAATTACCACTCATTTCACGGAATCAGAGTCATTTAGGCTGCTCAAGACCTTTAAGATCATCAAGTCAGCACTGCCAAGGCCACCACTAAACCGTGTCACCGAGTCTTTTACGCACCTCCAGGGATGGTGACCCCACCTCCTCCCTGGGCAGCCTGTGCCAGTGCTTGGCAACACTCTCAGTGAAGCAATTTCTCCTAAAAGCCAATCTAAACCTCCCCTGGCACAACTTGAGGCTGTTTCCTCTTGTCTTACCCCTCATTAATTGGGAAAAGAGACCAACCCCACCTTGCTACAACCTCCTTTCAGATCTTCCTCTTATCTACAGATCTCACTCTGTGAGCAATTTCTAATAAAGGGCTTATTTTTTCTTCATGTGTGAGGCATGCTACCCATAAAATCCAAAGAGCTCAAAAAAACCCCTCTCAAAATCAATCATCCAATTGCTGACTATCCCCAAACTCAGCAGCCATTTCACAGCACCATGGGTGGAAGGTAAGCAAATACAGCAGCTCTTATTTCAAGGCTGCTAGAATTAACTAACAACAAACCTCTTGAGATTCATGCAGTATGGAGAAAAAGCTTTTCGTTCTCAGAGATGGTTCTGGCACAGCGAAGTGCCTGAACAGCAGTTTCTTCCCCCTTCACCTGCTTCTGCTGCCAAAGCTACAAATCCAGCTCGTTTCACTGATGGTAAAATATTTCTTTTACAAGTTTTAAACATCTAATCTAGAGATTGACAACTGCTGCCCCAGGCAGCATCTACCTCCAATGAACTGGAGCAGAAGAGGCTGTTAGTATAGTAAAGGAGATCACAAGCTGATGACACAGCTGAGTATAAAATACACCCTGCCAGAGCCAACCCTCAGCACACAGCAGAGCCTGGATTTTCAACCAAGTCAGCAGAACTAAACTCAGATGCACTGGGACTATTTAAAAAAAAAAAAAATAGTCACAATTCTATGATTCTGTGGGTAAACCTGATAGGACAGGACACAGCTGGACACGGAGAAAAAATAGTGATTAAGCCCAGATATCAAGAATTCAGGCCAAACATCCCACCAGGCTTCACAATGAACAAGGGAGGGCAGCACAGGGGGACAGAAAAGCTGCTGATCAGCATTTCTGCTCAGGCAGGCAGGCCAGTGCAGCACACACAGCTCCTCTGCTTACCAAAGAGTTTGGCATCTTCCACAAACTTCTGTGTTCTCCTCCGGACGTTCTCGGAATCTGCCAAAGCTTTCCGGTATCGCTCCTGCAACCACAGAGAGGACACATCAAACCAGGAGGTAAAAGCCCCTTCCTGACACTGGAAACCCCTCAGAAACGCTTTAAAAGGAGAAGGTTGTGCTGGGCTCCTGCATTTTCATACAAACCCAAATCCTTCTACTGATTAACCAAAAACTGCAACTCCCTCAGAAGGCCAGAAGTCAAGGCCAGAAATATTCTGGGCACTGAATGACTGAATTCAGCTAAACACCAACTGCCAGGCTGCTGCTGAGAGCCTCCCTTCTCCAGCAGGCAGCTCTGTGAGCAGCTGATTTCTCACTCAGTGCAGGATTCTCAGGGTGATTATCTCCAGAACAGCCCAGTGCTGTGGGATTTAATCCCCTCCTCAGTCACGTGTGTCCTTCAATGTAGAACCTGATTGCCACCACACACTGGCACTTAAAAGGACTTCCCTTCTTGGATAATCTGGATCCAGTGTGACATAAAGATATTAAGGAATTTCCAAAGGAGGGGCATGAGGATGGAGGGGCCATGGAGGAGCAGCTGAGGGCACGGGGATTGTGCAGCTGGAGGAGACTGAGGGGAGACTCCTCAGGGTCTGCAGCTCCTCCCGAGGGCAGCTCCGATCTCTGCTCCCTGGGACAGGACCCAGGGAAGGGCTGGAGCTGTGCCAGGGAGGTTTAGGTTGGATCTCAGGAAAGGTTCTTCCCCCAGAGGGTGCTGGGCACTGCCCAGGCTCCCCAGGGAATGGGCACGGCCCCGAGGCTGCCAGAGCTCCAGGAGCGTTTGGGCAGCGCTGCCAGGGATGCCCAGGGTGGGGGTGTTGGGGGGTCTGTGCAGGGCCAGGGGCTGGGCTGGATGATCCCTGTGGGAACTCGGGACATTCCATGATTCCATGCCAGTATGTGATGCTAACCAGCACGAAGCTCCTGCCACAAGGCTGTGAAAGAAGTGGCCAGCTCCAACACACAGCTTTTCCTGCCAGGATCACACCGTCAGTGCCCTGCTGCTGGCCCTGCTGACAGATGGTGTTTTTGGGGAAGGCAGGGTGGAATTTCACCCTCTCACCCTCAGGGCACAGCTGCTCTGGAGCTGTGTGTGTGTCACAGCATTTAGGGGGCTGAAAAACAGACCAAGGCAAGGGGGCTGAAGCAAAGGCACCCTCCTGATGCCACCAGCACACTCACAGTTAAATCTCGGACTTGCTCCTCCAATTTGATGGCTTTGTGCTCCAAGGCACAGTCAGAGAGGGGGTTCTTGGGCTCGTCACTGGGATCCTCTGGGCCACACTCGTCTCCTGTACTTCTCTGCTGAGCTGCAGTGCTGAAAGCACAGGGGGACCCTCTGAAATACAAACTAGTGACAAAGAAACAAAGTTGAGTAACTTCAGGGTCAACAAGAATTCAAGATTAGTGTCGTTACTAAAAGCAGGCTGTCTTAAAAAAAAGGTACACAGGATTCTAAACACAGTTTTAGCTCTTTTCAGAAAATACAGATAATCAGCACAGAAACACAAAGAGGTGTTTTGAAACTCTTTATTTTAGGCTAACTTGGCACACAGAGGCTTTACACCACTTCCTTGGCATACCTTGAAAAGAGTCAGGTTTTCACAGAAACACAGAATAATTGAGGTTGGGAAACACCTTCAAGACCATCAAGTCCAACCTGTGACCAATCCCCACCTTGTCACCCAGCCCAGAGCCTGGAGTGCCAGATCCAGTCAGTCCTTGGACACTTCCACCACCTCCCTGCTCTTTTCCAACCTAAGTAATTCTGTGATTCCCTGATTGTTTCACTCTCCTACTACACCTCCCCTCTCACACCTTACACCAGGAAGAACCTGCAGAACAAAACTCAATTTACTTCCAAACCAGCCCCATACAGGAAACATTGCAGTACACACCTAACAAGGAAGGGTGCATTCTCCTTTTTTGGGAACACCTGGGCTCTTCCTCTGAGCAAAGCTTTCACCACCCCCTTCATGCAATGTTTTCTATCCCCTCTCTGCAATGTTTTCCATACATTAAGTGCACATCTACCCAGTGAGAGGCAGCACAGCCCAGAAATCCCTGTGCTGGCACCAGCTCCACCCCTGTGTTTATACAGAACAATTCCACGCTGCACAGAGACACTAATTTAAACCCCAGAATCGATTCAGCTGAGTTCACATTACCAGGCCTGCACCATTCTTACTCTTTAGCAAGGCTGCACTGCTCAGGTTCAATGTCACAGACGTGCACAGAGGTTGTTCTGGGGTCTATCGTGAGGCCTCAGTGCTCTTCAGCAGTTTTGCCCCCTTTATTCCAGTCCTGGAGTTGAGCACAATTCAATTCCAAGGAGTTAAACCAGCTGAAAAAGAATCCTATAAAACAAGAGGACTTTTCTCTCTGTGTCCCTGAATGGGTTTGCTGACAGATCAGATCATTGCAAGTGCCAGTACCAAAGAGAAGCCAAATATGTGAGATAATGGGGCAGGGAGGAGGTGTCCCTGAGGTGGTTCAGACTGGCTCAACCCTCAAAGCCCAGCTCAAGAGATCTGTATCTGCCCAGAGACCACCAGGCATCTCCTCCCACCCCGTGTTTAGCAGCCCAGATGTTCCCTCATTTAAATCCCTAATACCAGGTTGCTAAATGTCCCACAGCACTAATGACAAACTTCCTTTCCCCACCTGAGGACATTTGCATGTGCAGTTTTTATTAAGTGGGTACTTAAATCATCACCCGTGTGTCAAACCATTCCTTTTCAACAAATTATATGCCAAATAATGCAAATCTGAAAGTGCTTTTTCTACCTACACTTGCTCTAGAATAGGATGTTCCTCAGACTAATCTTTAAAGAACCATCTGGGTTCCAGGAATGCCAACACGGGAAAAAACCTCCACATTTTATCCCTGGCTGCTGTTTGGGGCACAAGACCCCATCTTGAATGATTTTTAAGATTCCTGTCACATTCATTTTATTGGCTGATTAACAGCACTTCTTCAAAGTTAGAGAAAGTAGATTAAACTGGAAGGGAAGACAGAGCAGGATCCCTCCACCAAGCCTCCAGAAATCAATCTCTGAGGCTTTCTTTCCACTTAAAAATATCCATGGCAAGCACCAGCTACAAGCTTTGTCCTTTATCATCTCAAATTTCATTTCCAAGAGCTGCAGGGATGGAAATCAGCCACGCTACAGATGCACCAAAGAACCCGAAACGCAGCCGAGAAATCTCGCTGGGCCCCTCAGAGGTGAAATGCCTGTGTTTTAAAAATAGGCTGTGCAGCTCAGGTAACTCCTCTGCACCCAAGAAGCCAAAGCTGGCGAGGGATTTTCCCCTGCCAGTGGTTACAGTGCAGGGATGGGTGTGTTTTGCGTGGGAGAGGGGCATGGAGGAGCCGGTCCCAGCTCCAGGGAGCTGCCTACGTGGAGCAGGGAGCTGCCTGCATGGACTCCTCTCTGCAGCCCGTGAACCCAAAGGCCAGAGCGCTCCCCCGTGCAGGGACATGCCCCGGGTGCCACGTGCTGCCTGGAAAAGTTGTGGCCAAGAAATCAGAGCCTGACTCCAAAGGGAATTCTTCAGGTCTGTTAGGCAGGGTTGAAAATGCCGCTCGATTTGCTCCTTCCTGCAGGATGAAAGGAATCCTCCCCTGCAAGTGGCAGGAGCTATTTACAGGCTGTCCCACTGACTGGGCTCCATCTTCTAAACGCTGGCTTGATCACAGCTGCCCTAAAAATAGGCACGGATCCCACGGGAGGAAGCTGACACATCCTGAAGTGACAGACGCGTGGAAGTCGCGGGGCGTGTGAAGGGGGTTACACACGAGTTGGTGTTACAGAAAGATTTACAAAGTGATGTCACAGAAAGCCAAAGAGATAAGAAATAGCAGAGAAGTTGATTGCAGCCATATGGCTCAAGCCAATTGGCCTTCAAGATTAATATTTCAATTATGAGAACAGGTCTCTGCTCAGGGATACAACGGTATCACCTCTTTCTGGAGCACCCGACCATCCCAAAGTGACCATCAGCTCTCTCTAACCCAAGGGTCCTTCCCCACCCCTCCTGGAACACTCCCTCTGACCATCCCAAAGTGACCATCAGCTCTCTCTAACCCAAGGGTCCTTCCCCACCCCTCCTGGAACACTCCCTCCTCCTCCCAAATCAGCATGACAAAGCACTCGAGTGCTGAGACACACAGAAACATCCGCCCTGGTTTCAGCTCTGATGAGCCTGCTTTGGAAGGAAATCGAATTACTCCCAATTCCTTCGTGCTGTTTCATCAGGGAGTGACTCCAGAGATAATGCAGTGGAAGGAGGGGATTGTCCCGCTCTGCTCTGCTCTGGGCTGGCCTCACCTCGAGTACTGGGGGCAGTTTTGGGTGCCACGATACAAGAAAAACCTAAAGGAGGGACAAAAACGGGACACGAAGATGGTGAAAGATGCAGGGGGGCCATGCGAGGGTTCCAGGAGCGTTTGGACAATGCTCTCAGGGATACACAGGGTGGGATTTCTGGGGTGTTCTGTTCTGGGACAGGAGCTGGATCGATGATCCCTGTGGGTCCCTTGCAGCTCAGGATATTCTATGATCTATAACACCACAAGGATCAGAGAGCCTCCTCAATGGAGCTGGAGAACAGGGTTGTGCACTGCACCTCCACCTCCACACAGGATGGCTGCAAATCGGGCAGGGGGCTCCCAGATCAAGCCAGTCCAGGGTATGGAATCCCTGGGATGGGAGCCTGGACCCCACCACCCCTGCCTTACTCACGGAGCTGTTCCCATTGATGGTGACCCAGGCTGAAAATTTGTGTACAACGAAGAGTTTCACGCCAACAGCAGGTCCTGCTGATCCTTCAAGATGGAAACCTGCTCAGCCCCATCACTCACCTATTTCACACTCATTGCACCTTTTTTTAGAGGGGCAGAGCAGTTTTCATACACAGAAGAGGGATAATTTCCTGACGTGCATCTTTACACTTAGTCCCAAACACAGCTCCTTCTGTTATGTGCTGCAGATTTATTATATTACATTTAAATAGTCTTTTGGTGGTGTTTCTCATCTAGACAAAAAAAATTTACCATACATTTTGGCTTTTTTTCTTTTTACTTGTCCATATTTCACTCAAGTAACCAAAGCATCTTTATGGATTTCTCCTTTCTAAGCCACGTTCCATGATGCAAAAAAAGCATGAGTGGGCACTGTTTTTTCGTCTAAATATTGACACAATTAAATGGATTCTCTTCCTGCGACCACCCAAAACACGCTGATTGCACATGTGCTGCCTCACCACCAAAAACAAAACCCGAGGAGCACATTAAACGCGTAATTAATGAATAAATGGTTCAGCCGGGCGAGACACAAGAACCCACCCACAGCGGCAGGAAACCACCTCCCAACGTGACTTACCGAGCGCGGAAACGCTCTGCCTCAATAATGAACACTAATTTACACCCCCAAAAAATCACTTTTCCGGGAAAAGAGCTTGATTATCGGGGGTTATTNGCGGAGGAGGCGGTGGCGGCGGCGATGCGCCCGCGTCACCGCGGAACTACAACTCCCACACGGCCCCGCGCGACGGCGGGCGGGGCCGCGATGAGGGGGATGAGGGAGATGAGGGGGATGAGGGGGATGAGGGGATCCTCCGCCCGCCGCCGCACACGCGGCTCCGGGACCCCGGAACTGGGCTCCGGCCACAGGGAGCCTGGACCCCGGGGTTTGGCTCCGGACACGGCTCCTGTCCCCCGAGACTCGGACCTGGACACAGGGCACCGCCCCCGGCGCTAGGACCCGGACACGGCAGCGGTTCCCTGGGGCTCGGCTCCGGACACCGCTCCATCCCCNGAGCTTGATTATCGGGGGTTATTTCAGCTCCAGGGCGTTTTGAGGAGCGGAGAACGGCAGCGTGGGGTTTTAGGGGGTGAGATGGGGACCGGCGGGCGATGATGGGGACCGGCGGGGTGCGGGTCGGGGTCTGGCCGTGGGTTCGGGTCGGGGTCCAGATCCGGATCAGGGTCGTGGTTGGGGTCCGGGTCCGGGTCTGGATCCACTCCCGCTCTCGGCNAACTACAACTCCCACACGGCCCCGCGCGACGGCGGGCGGGGCCGCGATGAGGGGGATGAGGGAGATGAGGGGGATGAGGGGATCCTCCGCCCGCCGCCGCACACGCGGCTCCGGGACCCCGGAACTGGGCTCCGGCCACAGGGAGCCTGGACCCCGGGGTTTGGCTCCGGACACGGCTCCTGTCCCCCGAGACTCGGACCTGGACACAGGGCACCGCCCCCGGCGCTAGGACCCGGACACGGCAGCGGTTCCCTGGGGCTCGGCTCCGGACACCGCTCCATCCCCCGGGACTCGGACCCGGCCGCAGCTCCTGCCCCCAGGGGAGGTCGGAGCTGGACGGCGGGGACACAGCTGCGGTCCCCTGGGCTCGGACACGGGCACACGGCTCTGTCCGCCGGGGCTCGGACCTGGTCCCCACACTGCTCGGAGCCGGACACACAGCTCTGGTCAGCCCGGACACACGGCTCCTGCCCCTGGCTGGGCAGCTTAAGGGGGGATAACAGGACAGGTTTCACTCTGGTTCAGGAAAGGACTGGAAGAGTCTGCGAATGTGCCTTAGGTGTGGTGAATAAACCATCAACCAAACCCCAAAGCCTCGGCCAAGGCTGCTGACAACTGGGAGCCAGCATGAAGGATGAGGGGGAACAGCCTCAAAATGGCAGAGGGCAGGGTTAGGACGGGATATTGGGAAGAAATTCTTCCCTGTGAGGATGCTGAGGCCCTGGCAGAGGTTGCCCTGAGAAGCTGTGGCTGTCCCATCCCTGGAAGTATCCAAGGCCAGAGTGGATGGATCCTGGAGCAACCTAGGGTAGTGAAAAGCATCCTTGCCCCTTGGAATGAGATGAGCTTTAAGGTCCCTTCCAACCCAAACCAGATGAGCTTTAAGGTCCCTTCCAACCCAAACCACTCACGAGTCTCTGATGTGCTTTACAGGGATGCCGAGCCCAGCCCAGCCCCACCCTGACCCCTTTCCCTGGGAGCGGGAGCAGCATTCCTGCCCTGCTCCCTCAGCCAGAGGAGCCGGCCGGCTGGTGTCAGCATTTTTATTAAAAGCTGCTTACCTAGGTACTAACACAGGGCCGTGGAAGAGCGAGCTCCAGAGGTTAATTGTGGCAGTCCATAGCATGAGTGGGTGATGGTGACTCCCTTGTTCCCAGCACAAAAGCCGGGGCCTTTCCTTTCCATTCCTGTCCCTTGTTTCTGCCCGTGCTGAGTGACCTTACTCTATTTCTCTTTGCTCCAACAGCACTTCTGGTTTGTTTTTTTAATTTTTAAACTTCCCTTCGCTCCCTTTTGATCACATGCCTTACCAACCTGTGTCTGAGTGCAGCGGCCAGAGTGGGAATGTGCCGCTGACCAGGAGACAGCCTTGTCCCCTTCCCTGCTCCCCCCAAAACCACCATGGGACCAGGGAAGAGAACTGGGCTGCCTCCATCCCCAGCCCTTTGCAGCACTTCTAAGCTGTTTAGGTGAAAGGGGTCCACTGGTAATTCGCTTTCCAATGCTGACACTTGAGCTTCCTTCATTCCCAAGGGAAGGCAGCATGCCTTCACCCTTACTGCCTGGAGGACAAGAAGGAAATATTGGACAATGGCACTTGGTTGAGGCACAGCAAGCTGGAGCCATGAGGAACCCTGAGATAAGACCCTGCGGAGCTGGGAGCAGTGAGCAGGGTGAACAATCGGCATCTCCAAGGTGGCTGGTCCTGAGCAGCTCCTGAGGGGGCCAGAAACCCCAACAAGTCCTTGGTTGCTTTGGTAAACATTAGCCTGGACACACGCTGATCCCGAAAACTGGAGCATCTGCTGGGCAGTGCCAACTGCCAGCCCCAGGCTCTCCCCTCCTTCCTCCTGAACCCGGAGTTTGTGTCGGACTCCTGGCTCCGGGGCAGGCTCCCCCCAGAGCTGGGTTTCCTGGTAGTTTGTGACCCTGATCCACAAGGAAGTCCCCTTCCCCACCCGCCTCCCAAATCCCCTCCCGCCCCCTTCCCCTGGTTTATAGTGCTGGTGGTGCTGCAGTGGTGGGGGCTGGCAGAATGGCTCTTCCCAGCACGCCTCCCCAGCACCCTCCCAGTGTCTTGGAGAAAGCTGGGGGGATAGCTCCTCCCTGATCCCCAGTGTGTGTCGGAGCCTTGGTAGGCTGGCTTAAGTCTGCTTCTTTTCCCATTCCTGCAGGGAAAGGAGGAAAAAAAAAGGGGTGAGGAGACAGCGCTGGAAAAGCAACACCGAGCCCTTCAAGGTATCCCTCCCCCCTGGGGGCTTTGGATCACCTCAGCATTTTCCAAGCGTTTTCACTGCTGCCCTGGGCATTGTAGGGGTGATGCTTTCCCCTTCCCACCCAGCCCTGCACTTCCCAGATTTCATGGTTGAACAAGGGGCAAAGGGAGATTTCCCATGGGGCCAGGGAGGAGAGGGAGAGCGAAGCAGGACCTTGGCTTTCCGCAGCACGCTTCCCGTGTTGGCAGGGATGATGGAGGGGCTTCTCTTCCTCAGCTCTGCTGCACAGTTCACAGGGACCAAGTGCTCGGGGGGGCTCCCGTTTGGCTTGTTTGTAGTTTCCTGTGGAAAAGGGGGGACAAGAAAAGTTTAGGAGACCCAGGAAGCACTGACAACCAGATTAAAAAAATTTAAAAAGCACAAACTATAATGAGGTAAAAGTTGAGGTGATCGTACTGAATTCACACACCTCTGTCCACAATGGGACAAAGGCACAGGGATGTCCCCTCTCCCCTGTGCTGCTCCCCCCAACACCCCAACCACTGTCACTGGTTGAAACTGGAGCTGTGAAAGTGAGGAAAAAAGGATGCATACCCCATTCTCAGCCTTGCTGGACACGGCCAGCCCCAGGGCCGGCCCTCCTGCCAGCGACTGCTTCAGCTGCTCCTTCACCTCGGTCAGCTTGAGCTCCAGATCCACCCGAGACTCCTCCTTCTGCCGGCACCGCTCCTCCAGCCCCGCCACCCGCTGCTCCAGCTCCTGCAGCCTCGGCCCTGCTCGCACAATCACCCAGCTCAGTGCTGGGAGAATCCACCCATCCTCCCGCACGGCGACACTAGGTGGGGCTGCCAGCCCGGCAGAGTGCTGCAGCCAGCCCAGCTCACGGCCACGCCGTCCCCGTGGCCAGCCCGGTGTCCCCGTGCCAGCCCAGCTCCGGACGCGACCGTCTCGGAGCAGCTGCACGGCCCCGACCTACCCGTGCTGCCCTTCATGGCTTCCCGCAGCTCCCGCTTCTCCTTCCGCATCAACATCAGCTCGCTGCGGATCGATGCCTTCTCCTTTTCCAGCTTCTCCTTCTCCGTCAGGAACCGCCTGGCGTCCTCCTCGGCCCGGTTCTTGCCGTACCTGTACTGGTTGGCACCTGCAGGCGCGGGGAGAGCCCATGAGGGGCTGCACTGATGGCACCCGCGGTCCAGCCGAGCCCACCCACCACCCGTGGCTGCACATCCCTCGGGGGAACAGCCCCTCCTGCCCTGGCCAGGAGCCCTGGCGAGGTTTGTGGCCCGGGGACTCACTGGACGCGTGTCTCTTCACTTTGACTTGCGGGTCCACCCGCCGCGATTTCTCGCTGCAGGACGAGGCGTGGCGCTTCACCTGGGCCCCGCCCGGCCGCCCCGGCTCCTCCTCTGCCTGCTGAGAGGAGGGAGATTGAGCTGAGACACCTGCAGGGTCATCCCAGCCTGGCCAAGGCTCCCTGGGCCACTGTGGTGGGAGAGGATGAGCCGTGAAGTCGTGCTCACCTGAACCTTCTCATAGGGGACATCATCGTACACCACCCGGGAGGAGTCCGCTCGGTGATCCTGGGAGGAGCTGGCCCACCTGCAGAAGGAGGGATGGGGTCTTTATTCCCACACCAGCCTTACCAGCCCCTCAGGGAGCCCTTCCAACCCTGCACTGCTCTCCCAGCTTCACTCATGACCCCACCCTACCACACCCTTCATCAGCACTGACTAAATCCTTTCTGCTTCTCATCCTGCCCAAGGGAACAACCCCGGGACACTGACTGTCCCTGACATCACAGCCACAAATCACAGCCCAGCCTGTACCCCTTCCAGGGAGTCCCCAGGGCTAAGGATCAGCATCCCCAGCCCAGCACAGCAGGAGCACAGCCTTACAGGTAAGAGTGTCTCACGGCCGTCACGATGTTGGCAATGGTCTCCACATCCACGTAATCGTAGTGCAAGGCCTCTGGAGCTGTCTGGGAGCCTGTCTCCACCAACAGGAGACCCAGCCAGCGGCCCAGGTCTTCAGAGCAGCTTGCCTGGAGGGCAGAGGAAGGGCTGGGGTGCGTGCCCAGCTCCCAGCCCCTCATCCTCGCTGCCTCCCGACGCAAAGTCCTGCTGTGCACAACCCCCTCTGTGCACAAAGCTCCCGTGCGGCTGCCCCCAGCTCACCCAAACGGTGCCCCGAGCTTTCCAGGGGAGGGGAAAACAAGGCACTGCTTGCATGGGGGGATGTTGATCATCCCAAGGATCGCTCCCCCAGCCCGGCAACCCCTTCCTCAGGGCCCGTCCCACCCCGCTCACCTCCAGCGCCGTCACCTCCTGCCCGTGGCGCAGGATGCGGAAGGCAAAGGGGTGCTTGGGGCCCAGCCCGGGCACCACCTCGCAGCCCCGCAGCACGATGGCGTTCACGTGCGTGCGCAGGTCCGTGCGGTCCTTGTGGAAGTAGAGGGTGTTGCCCTTGAGGCGACACCAGCGCTCCTTCCAGCACTGGTTCACCAGCACGCTGAGGTAGCCTGGGGGTGCCGGGGGAGGGAAGGGCATCAGCGCCTGCTCGGCTGCACCTCGGGCAGGCTTTGACCAGGCAGAGGTTACAGCATGGCTTCCTACTCATCCAGCCCTTCTGTGCCTCAGTTTCTCCCCCCGCAACCAGCTGGGCCCAGGGGAGATGCCAGCTCGGTACCAGACAGCCCCGCAAGCCTGTTTTTGGGGACATGGGTGACCCCTTGCCCACTCATCATTGGAATTTGCAGGGCCAGGCCTGGGCAGCATTTCCCAGCCTGTGGCAGTGTCACAGTCCCCCAGTGAGCTTGTCCCCACCCCTCAGCCCCTAGAGCCCTGCTTGGAGGAAGGATGTCACTCCCCATCCATCCCACTCCCACCCCCAGCCCCATCTTTGCCCCCAGCCCACACGAACCGCAGCAGGGGATGTCCTCCTCAGTGGAGGAGGTCTGGGTGTCCTCGGGGGATGGCTTCTTCTTGGAGAAGCTGATGATCCTGGTGATCTTCTTCCCCGCTGCCCGGCTCATCGAGCCCTTCAGGTCAGCCAGGCCGCTCTTTTTGCCTTTCCCTGGAAGGACAGGGCAGCTGCGTGACCCCGGTGCGTGTCCTGGCATCCTGCCTGGCTGCAGAAGATGCTGCCCAGCTGTGGGCACACAGCTGGCCCTGGCTGGGTGGGCACTGGGGACAGGGACAGTACCGTGCTCGCCGTGCTCTCTGCGGGTGGCCGGGGAGCCGGTGTCACCCATGGCCACACTGTCCGAGTCCGAGGTGTGCTTCTCCTGGGACAGCCGCTGTGGGAGAGCAGAATCCCATGAGCACCATCCTGCAGCCACTGCCAGCCCTTCATCCCCCTGCACAAGGCTGGGATATCCAGTTCCTGTTCCCCTTCCCAGCCCCGTAGAGCTGCTGTGACAATGGGAAGGGCTCCTCGTGCAGCCTCAGGAGTTTGGGGTCCCCCAGCCCCGTGTTCCCCAGGCTTGGCCGCAGCAGCCTCTCACAGCCCCTTAGAAACCGTCACCTTATCCAGCTCCATCTTGCACGGCATCGCTGGGGAGGTGGGGGCCTCCATCCCGCCCGCTGCTGGACTGCTGGCTTCCTTTATCACCTGCAGGGACAGCCCAAGCTGTCACTTCAAAGTGACCCGAGGGCCAGGGCTGCCCTCCCTGGCTCAGCTCCTTCACTGCCAGCGCCAGGCTGAACCACGGGGACAGCTCCTGGTCTCCACAGAGACCCTGCTCAGGACTTCAACAAGTTCTCTGCATTTACTCAGGGATTTTGGAAATCTTGGAAGGCGGAAATTGGGTGCCAAGCCAGCACCATCCTGCCAGCACAGGACACCTCCTGACCCCCGTTTTACACGCATGGCGTGTCCTGGGTGTGTAAAACCACCCTGGTTCTCCCCCTTTTGGAGTGACAGCCACGTTGGTGCTGTGCTCAGACGCTCCTTTCCCACCCGCCGCCCCTTCCCCGCAGCCCCCGCTTCCCGGCCCCGAACAAAGGCAGGAAAGGGCCCTGGGGAAGACGAGGGGGAGAGCAAACATCCCCCCAGCCGGGGCTATCAGCGCCGGAGACGCCCAGGCCCTGGGAAGCGGCCGATAAGAGACAGGAGCAAAGCCCCTTCCCCTTCCAGCGGGGCAAGGCCATTCCCAGGGCAGCCCCCTCCCCAGCTCAGGCAGGGAGATGCCAAGGGGAGTCTGTGGATGCCCCTGGGAGGAGCAGTGGTACCTTGAGCCACTCCTCAGCCTGCTCCTTGCTCTGCACCGCCAGCACCAGCGCCTCGGCCCCCGGCAGCGAGAACCGCAGCTCGTGCTTCTTGCGCCGCCCGTCCTTGGGGACATAAATGACGTTGCAGGTGCTCAGGGGCACCTCCACGTGTGGCTGCCGGTCCTTGGAGCTTTTGTAGCACTAAGGGAGGCAGAGAGAACTGCTCAGGGCTCAGGAAAACCTGCCTGTCCAGCTGCTGTGCTGGGGGTCTCACAGGTGGCACAGGGTCCCAGGGTCCCTCGCTGGTGGCACACATGGAGATCGCAGGCGCTGCAGGGTAGTGGCAACCCTGGGGCAGGGGCTTTGTTTGGACGGTGCTTTTTCCCTCAGCTTGGGCTCAGCCACCCTCCCAACCCCCCAAGGGGTTTCTGTCCCCCCCAGGCCAGGCTCACCAGCAGTTTGCTGTCCCGGATGATGGTGAGCTGCTTGGCCCACTGCCCGAAGCGCTTCTTGCGCAGGAGGAACGCGCAGATCCGGCAATCCTTCACCAGATTCATGGAGGCCTCCTCCGAGGGCCACTGGTGTGTCAGCTGCTGGCCCTTGCCCTCCTCCTCCTCTTCGTCATACGACTCGTAAGAGCTGCTCATGGCATCAGAGTCGTTGTCTGGAAGGAAGCAGGGGAGTCACCCTAAAAGGTGCCACACACACTGCCAGGGCTCCCCGTGCCCAGCGGGCTCCAGACAGAGCTGGGCTGGGTGCCAGGATAGGCGGATTCCATGTCATCCTCTGGAAGCAGCAGCGTTTGGCACCAGCCATCTCCATTTCCCTCGGAATCCCAGTGGGATGCTCGTGGGCCGAGCGCCAGCCCCAGGTGCATCTACCCAGAGCCCTGAGCTGGTTTATTTCTTTGCAAGGCTCACACTTTGAAATCCTGCTTCTCCAGCCTCAACCCCAGCAGCCCCCAGCCCACTGCACAAGCCCCACCTCAGGCTGGACTTTGCCAAAGCTCTTCCCTCCCTGCTGAGGGCACCCAGATACCTACAGGAGTTTTTCTGCTCCCCGTTTATCCTGGTGACGGGGTAGTTGCTGTCTGCATCCTCATAATAGCCGTCCTCGATGGAGTTGGGGGGGCTGGAGCTGTCTGCAGGGGAAGCAGAGGGAGCTGGGGCTGCTACACCTGGTTTTCCCTCAGGGATGCTCAGTGGGGCAGAGCCAAGCACGCCATCCCAGGACATCTCAGCATTGGTCCTCCCTGTGGCTCTGATCTCTCCCCATCACCCCATTCCCGGTCTGGCTGGAGCAAACAACTCCTTGCAGTAACGAGTGGGATGGAAGGGAATGGGATACAATTCCTTCCCCAGGGTGAGCAGTCAAGCCCACCGAGGGCTGCCTGGTTTTCCAGGCAGGTAAGGGACGCAGTGGGCAGCTTGTGGGGCTCCCCCCACCCTCCCGCTGGCCTGGCTGGAGCAGGACTCACTGCGGGAGGTGATGTACTCAGGGGCCTTGCCAGGCCCCAGGGGCAGCGCTTCCTCGTAGTAATCCTCAGGAGGGGGAGTGGTGGGCAGTGGAGGAGCAGGATCCACAGGAACCTAGGGCAGAAACACCTCCAGCGTGAGCCAGGCAGCAGCAGGGGCAGGGGCAGGGCAGGGGAAGGGTCCCACCCTGGCCACTGCCACCTCCCCGTGAGGTGCAGAGGAGACCTGGCTCGGGGACAGCCGGGCACTTACAGGTTTGGCCGTCTGGTTCCCTGCCAGCTCCAAGCCAACACCGTCGCTGGTGTCCCCCTCCTCCTCCTGCATGTCCTGCAGGTCCCCCAGGTCGCAGTCTGCACGGGATAAAGGGAGGGTGAAGGGAGCAGGAAAGCAGAGCTGGACATCCCAGCTGTGCCCTCCAGGGATCTCCATCGTCCTTCCCTGGGAAGGTGCTGCGAGGTGGCATTATTGGTGTGTGGGTTCCCTCGTGGCCAGCCCCCGAACAGCTACAAGGGAGCAGGAACAAGCACCCAGAGTGATGATGCCCACTCTGGACACGAGGATACAGCTGTCACCCTCCCTCCAAAGGAGTCCAGGACCGTGCACCCACCCGGTGACCCCCGGGGCATCCCTCCAGCTCAGCCACACGTACCGAACTCCTCAAAGAGGGACTCCACGAAGCTGGTGCCGTTGCCCAGGGACGCTGTGTTGACGTACACGTAGTCCACATCCTTCCCTGGAATTGAGGGGGATGCTCTGAGCGTGGGGCAGGCACTGGCACTCACAAACACCAGCCCAGGGACACAGCCCACCCCACCAGAGCAGGCACTGGGGGTGCAGGAACGCCCAGGGATGCTGCGGCTCCCCCAGGAGAGCAGGAAGGGGGAAGGCTGTGAAGCCCCAGGTGCACAGCACCGGCCTTCCCGCGGAAACCCCTGCGCTCAGCACAAACCCGGGGCAGGAAAAACTCTGGGAAGCGGCGCTTCCGCAGGGAGCAGCCCTCCGTATCCATGGCAGGGCTGACGCCAGCCCCGCTCCCGGGGCAGGGAGGAGCTGGGAAGTGAAAGCAGGGAGCAAAGTGCCCTGAGGGCGCTGAGCAGGTGCTGGGCTCAGCCCTGCCCTGCAGAAGCTTTTCTCTGCCCTGCTGGGTTTTGGTTCCCCCCTGCTGGGGACACCCACTGCCCCTGGGAACAGCCCCTGGACAGGAGAGGGACACAGACCTGCAGGCGGCTGCAGCTTCTGCAGGATGGTGGAGACAGCCAGCTTCTTCTCCTGCGTGGTGGCACTCAGGTACTCGTGGTCCAGCAGCTTCAGCAGGACGCTGAGCTCTGGCAGGAGCTGGTCCAGCACTGGAAAGAGCAGGAAAAATCCCATCAGCCAGGGGGATGTCGGGATGCTGGGGTTAGGACAAGGCCAAATGGGCTGGAACCCCTGGGTGTGGCAAACCCCACGATGAGAGGCTTTCCCAGCTGGCCCAGCACGGCTCAGGTGGTGTTTGCCGAGTGCTCCTTCCATGCTCAAGCTCTTCCACCTCCACACAGAGCCCAGGACGAAGCCTGGATGGGAACACCGGCTCCACAGGCTGCTGGACCTCTATCAAAGGGCTCAGAACATTTTTCCACACAGATGAAACTTCACCTCTGTCTGCCTCACTGTGTACCATTGCTGCTGGTGCCCCTTTGCTGTGCCAGGCACTGGGAGACGATGGAAGGAAAGAGGGAAAGGAAATCCAGGTGCCATCTCCAGAGCCACCTGGCAATGCCACCCTGAGATGTTCTCCCACCCCTCATCTGCTGGGGGACATTTATTCTCCCCTGCTGTGCTCACACCACCAGTTTTCACAAAGAAAAAGCACACAGCAGGTCTGGGGTACCCATGTGCAAAGCTCCTGAAAAACACTTGGATGCCTCCATGTCAGAGCAGGGCTACAAAAACAATTCCTCACTGAAGGCAGCATTTACAGGGATGGCAGCAGCTGACAGAGCTCTGGGAAAACACGATGGCCAGGGATGGGAAGGATGGGGAGGATGAACAAGGCAAGCTCTGGACTCCAAAGCACTCCTGAGCTCCCACACCCTCACTTCCGCAGCGACATCCTCATCCCAGGTCTCCTCCTTATCTCCTCTGAGCAGCGTAAGACAAAAAAATCCTGATCTGGATCCAAAAGTGGAGCCTCTGTTCTACCACACACCTGCCCTGTCCAGGGTAGCTCCTGCAGGATCCAGCACCTGAACGGGAGAGGCCAAGTTCAGGGACACCAGCAACCCTGGAGCTCTGCAGAGCGCAGAAAGAGCGAGCTGCAGCTCCTCCCAGTGCACGATCCCTCCTCTTGGCAGCCACCAAACGTCCTCACAGCGCAGCTGGGGTGGCACACAGCTGGCTTTGGCTCTCCAGGGACAGCAGCACAGGCCAAGGGTCACGGCAGAGGCAGCTCGGACGTGCTGACTGACGGGGATGGCTCGAAGGAGGGGACAGCGTATGCCCCAGAGCTTGGGGACACCCTGGCTGGGCTGTACCTGTGCCCACGCTGCCCCTCGGCAGAGCAAAGCTGGGCAGCAGCAAGGGGCTGGCACGGGGTGTATTTCCCAGGGGAAGGGAAGGATTCTGAGTCACTGATGGGATCCTCCTTCCTCAGGTAAGGAACGTGGAGCCAGCCACTGCTGCCCAAAGCAGGCACAGCACAGCAAAACCAGCTGGTGTTCCAAAGGGTGAAGGGGAGCCCAGCAGGAGGGGGATGATGTGGAGCAGTGCCAGCCAAGACGAGCCCCTGGGCACAGAGACAACGTGCCCACCCTGAATCGCCACCGTCCCAGCACACGGAGCAGGATGCGGCTCACGAGGCTCTTCCTGCCTCCCTGCATTCTATCTCCACAGACCTTCTGCTTCCTCCTCCCTCCCCAGTGCCAAACTAAACAGCAGCCTCAGCCCTTCTGGCCACAGCACCGGGCAGTGCCCATCTCCCACGGGCAGTGCCAAGCCAGGACAGGCAGCCCCAGGCAGCGGGAGAAGCCTCAGCACTGCTCCAGGAGGAACAAGCATCCCCCAGAGCTTGGGCAAGGAGAAGATAACCACAGGGAGTGGGATTCCTGCTCCTTGAGCTGGAAAAACATCCCACAGCCAACAGGCTGCTACAGGACAGGTCCTGCTGATGCTCTGCTCACACCTCCTGTGCTGGGGACCTGCTCTGCCAGGTGAGAGCCTCGTGTGTGGGGTGTGGGGGAAGCGCCCAGCTCCCAGCACCCCTCTGCAGAGGCAGGGAGGGAAGGAAGAGGGCAAAATCCTCCCTGGGATGCTGCAGAGTGCTGCACAGGCAGGATGGGACCTGCTGGTGATCTCCAGCCAGGTGAGACATCCTCCCTGCAGGGCTTGGCAGGCCAGGGGACTACAAGAAAGCAGCTGGGACAAAAAGCAAGATTTCCCCAGTCCAGCCAGCAGCTGCAAACATCCAGGGGGTCACCCACCCTCCTGCTGCCCCAGCTCGGCCATGAGCTCTCACAGACAGCATGGGGACTGTGCAGACTCCCGCAGAGCTCACCAAACCCCAGGCTGGGGGGTCAGCAGCATCCCCCCAGTCCCTGCCATGTGCAGGACATGTCCCATCACAGCCACCAGCTCCGTGTCAGGGCTCTGGGCCAGCCCAGGGCAGAAGGGCAGCCTGGTTTCTATTAATAGTGCCAAAGCAGGCGGGGAGGGGGGCGAGGGGACCCTGCTGGGCACCAGAGCCGAGGGTGCCTGATAAGCCAGGGCTGCTGGCAGGAGCTGAGCTCAGCAGCGATGCCCCGAGCCGGGCACACTCAGCACGGACGGAGAGCTCTGAAGGCGCCTTTGTTTCCCCCCAGCTGAGCTGTCCCCTCCATCTCCCTTGTTAAACATCCTCCAAAATACAAGGGGGAGGGAGGGGGCACTCAAAGAGGCCTGTGATGCCAGCAGGGCAAGCTGAGCAGAGGCCAGGGGAGAGCAGGGAGGCAAGGAATCAATTTCCTACACTTCCAGCCTGAAGGAGGTTAACAGGGGGGCTGCAGGAGGTGAGGGGAGATTGCTCGGGGGGGCAGCAGGGGATGGTGGGACCAACCCAAGGTCACCCGGCAAGCAAGGACCAGCACAGGCACTTCTGCAAGAGCTGCTGGGGGTGAGCACAGACCCCACAGAGCTCCCCCTGGCCTGGGGACAGGGGACACAGCTCCTGTGCTGAGGGGGGCCCTGAACTCGGGGACAGAGGCAGCAGGACAGCAAAGGGCTCCAGGGGAGGAGGGGGTGGGATGTCAGAGTGACCACAGGTGACACAGCCAAAAAGGGACCCTGTGTCCCCTGCCCACCCTGCTCTGGGACACCACCTGCTGCTCTCTGCATCCAAAATCCTGTGGGATCACCCCACTTCCCCGCACTCAGGCTTTGCACAGACATCCCAGGACGGACAGTGACACCAGAAACTCCCTCCTCTCCACGTTTACAGCCTGTCCCACTGCTGTGACAGGACGGGAGACATCCATGAGGGCTCTGAGCCTGGGAAGGCCAGGACCCGTGGCAGCAGATGGCTTTAGCATTAACCAACAGGGCTGGGTGGGCTGGGGGGACCCAGGGCAGCTCTGCTGGGATGGGGTGACCCAGGGGACGGCACCAGGACACTGCTGCCATGCAGGACGCCGGGGTGGTGCTTCCCCTGCTGCCAAATCCTGCCCTGGCAGCAGCACCAAGCACGGTGCTGGCAGAGGAGCTGCATCCCCTCCAGCCCCTCTCTCCACCCTACGGCAGGCCAGCTCTATTTTTAGGCCCCACAAGTGCTCCCCCCCTCCTCAGGGACCCTTTTCCCAGCACGGAGATAAGGTCTGGACACAGCCTGCAGCTGCAGAGCCTCCCTGCCCCACCACAGCAGCAAAAATCAGGTCCTGCTCCAGTAACCTGCGGAGAGGAGGAAGAGGAGGAGGAGGAGGAGGAAGAGTCTGGGGCCAAGCCAAAGCAGGAGTTTCCTGGTGTAAAGACCCAGCTTTTGCAAGGCGAGAGATCAGACAACCCCATGGAGTTTTCATGCCAAGAAAAGCCCAGCCTGCAGCTTGAGAGAGCCCCGGGGAGAGGAGATGCTGAATCACAGCTCTGAAATGCAGTGGGAGGTGCACAGGGACCCCTATCCTGTAGCTCTGCTGCCTCCGGCCACGCTTCCTCCTGCGCCAGGTGATGGCTGGGGCCGAGGGGGGCCGGGGGAAATCGGATGCTGGGAGTAACAGCCATTGTCTGCAGCTAAAATAAAACCCAAGCACAAATAAATCCTTCCTGTTGGCACGGGCAGGGCCCTTGGATGCTCTGCCTGCCCGCACACGGCTCCTTCCAGCTGCCACCCGCAGCAAACAAACCTTCAGAGCTCCTGGGACGCTCCAAAGAGGTGGGGACAGTGCCTGGTGACCCCCCAGCCCCTGGGGGAGCCCTGCAGGGAGGTGCCTGTGGGACAAAAGGACCCAGAGGAGTTCTTTGCAGCACACAAACCGTGCTGAGCTCTCCACAGGCTGATGTGGAGCCACCTGCAAGAGCCACACAGTGCTGGGATGTGTCCCCATGTCCTGCTGGGTGCCCCAGCACGGGCATCACCAGAGGGGTGAGATGCTGGCAGCCCACTCCAGCCCCAACACCGCTGCTCTTTGAGGAAGCCCACGGCCTTCTGAGCACTTTGCTGAGCTCCCAGGGCAGTTCCTGTTCCCATCCCATTCCCAAGGAGGTTTCTTCCCGCCGGGGAGGAGGAGGCAGGCGAGGAAGTGCCTCGGTGGGGGCGGCTCGGCGCTCCCAGAATTGTTCCTTTATGCAGGGGACAGCAGGACAGAGCTGCCTGCGCCATGCCCGCGGCCACTGCTGTGGCACTGCCCTGCCAAGCGGGCAGGAGAGGGGCAGCACTCAGCCCCGGAGGTGGCAGGAGCCAGCCAGGCTCTGTTCCCAGCCACTCAGCACCCGCTGGGTGCGGGGCAAACCGGGATGGGCTGGTGGGGCCAGGAACAGCAGCCTGGAAAACACCTCCTCCCCCTCCCAGTGTGTCCTGCTCCGGGCCGGAGGGGTTTTAGGGAAAAGCCAACCATTAATGATCACACTTGAGCCCTGGCAACATCCCCTAGGAGTGGAAGATTTGCTGAGGGGCCACTCGGTGCACATGAATCATCTCCTCCCTGCAAACAAGGGCCCCTTGAGTGGGGCGGATGGGGGAGCCTCTGACTCCACATCCAACAATTCCAGCAGGAGCTGAGCACTCAGGGCTGGCTCCTGCCTGGCTGGGACCCTGCCACCCTCCCTGGGGTAACTCACGGGATCCTGCTCCCAATTTGGCTGCTGCAGCATCCCCGAGTGTTGAGGAGCACGAGGCGAGCTCAAATCTTTTGTCTCGTTCCCCAAAGTCTCAGCACGTCCCCACTGTCCCTCCGAGCAGGCAGAGCAGCCACGCACAACTCCTGGGGACCTCATCATCGTGGCCTTGCGGTAATTAATACCCTTAGCTGATAGCCTTGGAGAATCAATCTTGGGAGCCAAATGTGAAAGCTGCTTGTCTGAGGGGGCACCAGGCCCCGCCGGTTCTGCCTCCCAGAGCAGCGGCTTCTCCCCTTACACGAGGAGCCCGCAGCGTTTGGAGGGCTCCTCTATCCCGCTCCAGCCCTGGGAAAGGGGCAGGTGGGCAGAATGGTTAAAAAGCGTGAAGGGTGCCCTGGCTGTGCCTCCCGAGCCTCCTCCATCAGTGCCCCTGTCTGCTCCAGACACCCCAGCGCTGCCAGCAGCTCCGGGGATCCCTCTCCCAGCACAGCTCCAGTGGCACCAGCTGGGCCATGCCAGCAGTGCCCATGGAGGCTCCGGGGCCGGTCCCAGTGCCTCGGCCAGCAGAGGCTCATCCCCCCCGGATACACAGCCCTGCACAAAGCCTTATCTCACCCCCCCCAGGAGAGACCAGGCGAGGCCAGCCCAGAGCTGCTCCCTCAGCCAGGCTCTTCCCACTGCCCTGCCTCACCCTGATCCTCTGCACAGAGGGCGTTCTGAGTCCTCACCACCTCCCAAAAACGGGAGAAGAGCAAAGGGAGCTGTGGGGCTCACCCGGAGCCACAGCTCTGCCCTGCATGAGGGAATCGGACACAAGACAGACTCCAAACATCCCCCTTCGAGCGCTCTCTTCCCCGCAGCAGGCACACAGCTTCTCACATCCACCTCCCGCTCTTCAGCGGGGAAACAGCAGTCCCGAATAGAGGGCTGTGTAATTACAGGCTGACAGAGCGTGCAGAGAGCAAGGATTATCACCTGCAGGGACCACCCCTCACTCCGCGGGGCCACCGAAGCCTCTTTGCTCTGGAATTGGATTTAATGAGACACAGAGAACAAGGGGATGGTGTGGCAGCACCACAGGGAGCGCTGCTGCCTGCAGCTCACCCCCCGGCTGGGCCGAGGTTCTCCTGGTGGTGCCACACACAGAGCACGGCTGTGGCTGCGAAATGTCCCCCTCACCCCCAGCCCCTCACCCTGCACGCCCCCCTTGGCACCCCAGTCCTTGGGCAGTGGCTCCCCAGCACAGCCGCGGGACAGAAGAGGGACAGAGGCTCCCTGAGGTGACATCGCTGCTGGGAGAACCCCTGCGACAGCCCCCGTTGTCCCCCCCTCCGAATGTCCCTCCTCACAGCAGCCTCGGAGTGCTGCAGGTAATAATTAACAGGCTGATTAAATCACCGACAAGCACCTCCTGTGTCAGCCACGCCGCCAGTGACCCCCCGGTGCCCCGTGCTGGGGCAGGACCCCTCCTCCAGGGGCTGATCCCCCTTTTTCTGCCTCCTGGAGAAGTTTGTGGCTGTTTGCTTTAGCTCACCCACAGCAAACTTTATCTCCCTGACGCGGAGCTGCAGCTGCCCCCACCCCAGAGGAGCAGGGGGTGGTTTTTGGGTCACCCCCTGTTCCAGCTGAGCACAGCGAGATGTTAACAAATAAATCACCGAGGTGAGAGATCTCTGAGTGACCCTGCCTTGTCCCCAGGCCGTGGGCAGCCTCCGAACTCAGCTCCTAACCCCGGGTACGAGGTGTTTCCAGCCCCAGCTCAACACAATCAGCTCTGGAAAATCCCATGGATCACAGGTTTAGTACTTGCAGACTGCACTTTAGAACTCGGTGCCAGGCCCAGACTACGTTTCAGGACTCGGTGCCAGGCTCAGCAGGCTCATGACAGGATGCTCCAGCCTGGGAGCAGGGCTCGGAGGCTGCTGGCTGGAAAGCACATTTAAATAATGAATGAAAAGGAGAGGTTTGAGATGCCCTTTTAAAGGAATAGTCAGGCAGGGGCAAGACCTGCTGAGTAATGTATAAAAAACAAGCTTCAGGCAGAGGAGAGATGTTAACATTACTCAGAACCCAGAGTAAACTGTGTTTCCTCCAACCAAAATTTTGGTGTCGGCCTTTTCCAAACAAACTCCAGCAACAGGTTGGCTTGGGCTCCCCTCCAGCACTGGGAGAGGCCCTGGGATGGTGCCCCGAGCCTTTGCCCACCCCTGTGCCCACCCTCCGTGGTGGGCACAGCACTGGGAAGCCTCCCTGGGTCACCCCCTCCTGCCTGTGGCTGGCTCTGTGGGGACCTGGAGCTGTCACCTCTCCGGAGCCCTCGGTCTCCACCAGACCTCAGCCTCCAGGACAGCTGGAATTACAAACTCCAGCCTCCAGGAAGAGTCGGAATTCCAGCTAATTGCAGGAATTCCAGCTAACTGCAGGCATTCTGGTGGGAAACCCCAATTCCCGCCAGTCCACGCCACCACCCAGGGCTGGATCCAGCCCCCACATCCCCAAAATCCCCACTGGACAGGGTGGAAAGCTCTCTGCCAGCCAAGAGATGTTTCTCCATGTCCTGTACATCCCCACTCCCCAGAGCCACGTTCTGGGATGCAATTCCTGACCTGCAAGAGTGAGAGGGGAGGCCAGCAGGGAGGAAAAGTCACACGGGGGAGGTTGTGACAGGATCCTGAGGAGGAGAGGAGGATCCAAACCCTCACCTGGCAGGGCAAGGGCAGGGATTTGCAGGAAGGAGCTGGTGGATCAGCTTTCCCACATCCCACTCTGCTTTCCCAAATGCCATCAACAGCAGGATGTGGATCCTTCTTTATAGAGCTGGTGGGAGGAGAACCCACAGATCCCAGTGGGGCAAATATCCCTGCGGACCTGGGGGCAGGGAGACGTGCCCAGCACCAACCCCCCAACCTTGGCATCCCTGCCCTGACCCCCACAACGCCCAGGAGTTCCAGAGCTGTGCTGGACACGAGTTCCCCTGCCCGGTGGGGGGATTGGGACCCTCTCAGTGGCCACCCCGGTGCTGTCCCCAGGCCGGGGCACAGCCGAGGGGCTCCGTGTGTGGGGGCTGGGGCCGCGCTGCCCCGGAGGACCCTCGGCGAGCAAGATAAGCGTTATTTTCTCAGCCCTTCCCTTTCCTTCCCTTGCCAAGCTCCGCCGGGAGCATCAGGTGCAGCGGCAAGGCCACCATCCCGCAGCATTTCCTACCCGTTTAACCCCTGCGGGGCAGGGCTGGAGGGGCAGGAAAACCGGGATATCCCAGCGGGTAAGGTGACAAGGTGTGACCGACTGCTGTGGTCCCTGCCGGTGGCTCCACCAGTGCTGGGACCTGGTTCATCTGTTTTTAACTCCGCGACACCAGAACCAGCTCTCAAACCTGCTGCTACTTAGATTCTGTTCCTGGTTTTGTCCTTCACAGCTTCGGTTTCCCCAAATTTTGGACCGCAGAAAATGAGCAGCTGCTCCCCCCATCGCAAATTTGGGTGGTTTTAATGCTCAAAAAAAACACCCAAACCCGGAGAAAGCCAAAGCCGTTCTTCAAAGTGCTCCTTACTCATCTCCTGCTAATTGCCAGCAATCAGAGCATACCAGCGTCTCCCTGAGCTCCCTCTTATCACTCCCAGGATCAAATGCACATGAAAACCACTTCAAAAAAAAAAAAAAAAAAAAAAAAAAGTATTTTGAGCGTGGAAACCCCTTGCAGCAAAGCTGTTTTTGTTCCAAACTGTTACGAAATGTCAGTGTTTTCCCTTGCCTGCCAACGAGCCGGCTTTGATGCCACGGGAGGCTTTATCAGGAGCAGAAAAGAAAGGGGCTGCAGCAGCCCTGCCGTTGGGGGGAGGCTCAGAGAGGTGATTTCATCCTTCCCCAGCGCACACTGTCAGCCCAGAATCCACGCAGGGACCTGAGCTCCGCAAATGCCACTGCTTTCAGCGCCTCGGGGCGATGACAGGCGGCTGCTGCCTGCCAGGGTGCCCTCCCTGCTCTGTCACCTCGTGGGTGCCCTGGCCCGGGTGCCAGCCCCTTGTTTGTGCAGTGAAAGGTTTCCAACCCAACCGTCTCGTTGCTGGCCTGGGACAGGGACATTTAATTGATATTTCACAGGACAGAGAGTTGTCATTAATTTTAAGGTTCCTTATAAGCAGGAGGAGATGTGCTCCTCAGGAGGGAGTCTGAGCTGTGCCAGACTGGATAATAGGGAAGGGTTAAGGGGTTAGGACATGAGTCTGGGATGCCAGAAACCACTTTGAGCCTCCACTCTGCTCAACTGTTATCTCCTGTCCCCAGCAAGTGATTTGGCCACTGAACAGCAGGCAGAGCTGGGGTCGAGCCCAGCGTTCTCCTCTGAAAAGGCTTCCTGCTGCTCGGGATGAGACAGCTTCTTCCAAACCTTAAACAAAGTTTTCCTGGGCAGGGATAGGAACCTCCTGCAGGCCCGTGGGAGCTCCGGCGCTGCTCCGTAGCAAAGGGCACGGCAGCCTCGCAGCTCTGCACGTTTGCACAGGAAAAGAGCATTTCCAGGTCAGGAGTGGGAAAGAGGCAGGTTTTCCAGACAGATAGGACAGTCCCCAGGGCTCCTGGCTGGGGGACGCTATCCCACAGTGTCCCTCCCCTCTCCAGCAGCCCCTCTGCCAGGGCTGTGCCCCTCCGGAGCTGCCAGGAGGCTTCACATGGATCCAGGATTTCCCTGCGAAGGCCAAAGCTGCACACCAAGGATATTGGAAAATCCAGAGGGGCAAACAACTCCAGCGCTCCATCAGCATCCCCAGGGCTTTCCTCCCACCCTGTTTTACCCATCCTGAGGGGCTGGGGCAGCCCCAGAAGGGCTCAGCCCCGTTCCCCACACCCCCGGGCTATAAACAGGTTGAGTTTCCAGCGGAAGGAATGGCTGCAATGCGGAGGAGAGCTCGGCACTTGCCCGGCGCTAACAGCTGGCCCGGGCTGTGCTCCTCACCACCCCAGACCCCATGCACCGGCAGGATTCCTGCTGCCAGCTCGCAGGCGGCAGGGCAGGAATGATCCCGGCAGCCTCCCCATTCCTGTGGGCGAGCTGGAGCCAAGTTTATCCCCGACACATCTCCACCGGCTTTGCTGGATTTAGAGCCCAGATAAGTTTGGGGCAGGACCTAAATTCTGGTGGCTCAAAAGGTCAGGGAAGAGACACTAATGAGGGAGGAGAAGCCATGTGTGAGCACGGGCGTGTTTGAGCAAAGGGCCACCTCCCAAATCACACACTGGGAGCCGGGTTCTCCATCAGCACAACCTGAAACAACTCTGCCAACAGCCCCCGGCACCATTCCCCCCAGTGAGCCACTGGTGTAGAGCTGGGCCACACACTGGGCGCTGCTGGGCAACGAGAAAAAGCTGGCAGGCGATAAAATCAGGATACAGCAGAGCTCCAGGTGAAGCAAGGGGCTGCCAGGGAGCAGGGAAAGACTGGGAATGAGCACAGAGCTCCTGCCTAACGCCAGACCCACCGTGTCACTGGGGAAGGGAACCTTCCCCCGCCGAGTCACAGCCCCCAGAGGGACCCAGCAGCTCTGGCTGATGAGCAGGAGGGGCTGGGGGAGGTTTCCATTAGCAAAGAGCCACCCAGGTGCCAACAGCAATTCATCACAAGCACTCAGAACAAAGCAGGCAGGCGCTGCTGTCGCTGCCATGGCAGGCACCAGCGAGGGGGATAAAACAGCTCTTCTCCAGCAGGGTCAACCTGTGGAGAGGCCAAACCCTGCCCAGACACGGCTCCCACAGGTGGGCATCCCCCTCCTTCCCTGCCATGAGGTCCTAGGTTTGATTTTTGGGATGGGCTGGGGTGCAAACAAGGAATCTCCCATCAGGGCACCCCGCAAGAGAACGGGGAAGCCGAGACCCTCTGCTCCCTCCCCTGTCCCCAGCAATGATGCCCTCTGGGACCCTGAAGGACAGCTCTGGCATCAAGTGTCACTTGCCAACACTCCCCGTCCTGCCACAGCTCCCTCCTTCAGAGCTGGCAAAGCCACGCTGCCTGGACACTGCCACAGGGGACGGCTGTCCCTGTCCCTGTCACCGTCCCTGTCCTCTCCCGGGCCGCAGGCCACTGGCACTGCTCCCCGAGCACTGACACCGTGCCTGTGTTTCCACCAGTCCCCAACTCCTCAGAGCTGTGTTTCCACTGCGGAAACGCCACCCCATCCTTTTACATCGGGAAGGGGAACTCTTGACCCCTGGGTCTTTGTGGTGCTGACCCAGAGCTGCAGACACAGCACTCCTGAGCCGCCCTGGGACTTCAGCGTGGTCCCAGCCCGTGGAGCCGGAGAGGCCCCTGGCCACTCTCTTATCGTTTTTGGCCAGCGTTTCTGTAGCACCTCCAAGGACAGGTCAAGGGCCAGGACCCCCGTGCTCCATCATGTCACCACCTGCTCCTCCTGCGCAGCCCCAGGCTACAATCAGCAGCAGCAGCAGCAAGAAGCAATCCCCCTGCAAACCTCCCCCTGCTCCCTCCAGGGACCTGCCAGCCTCAGCGGAAAGCCGGGACCTTCTCTGCAGAGCTGGCCCAGAGCCCTGGCAGGTTTATACAGATCCCAGATCAAAGCCCAGGAGCTCGGTGAGCCCGATGCCACAGGCTGCAGGCGGGAATCGCACACGTGTGGGAAGGCAGCTCTCCCCAGCAGGGTGGGGATCAGGCCCTCCGTGGCTTTAGGAGACTCCCGGCGTCCTCCCCAGACAAGGAAACCCTCTGAACCCGATCAGCTCCATCTGGAAGCGCCACCTCCCTTTGCACGGCCGCAATTTCCCCTAACAAGTGCTTACACCCCACGGCCTCCCTTGCAGGCTGCTGGTGTTTTCCCCATCCGACCAGCAAAGAGAAACTGGTTCCAGTTCGTGCCCCAACCGGCCCTGCTGGAGGAGCGGTGGGGAGCAAAGGCACGCTCCGGGCACGGTCCCACATGGATCCCGGGATGCGCGACCGGGGATTCCCTGCGACGGGCACGGGCATCCCCTGTGCCCTCCGCGCTGTGCTGCGGGGAGGGAATGCACGTCCCGTCCCGTCCCGTCCCGTCGTGTCCCATGTCCCCTTACCGCTGAGCCGGTCCATGGTCCGGAGCCGCGGCCGCCCCGGGAGCTGCGGGCGGGCGAATGTCCCGGGCAGCGGCCGCCCGGCGGGGCCGGCTCTGCCTCGGGGCGGCCAATCCCTTCCTCCGCCCCTCCCTCCTTCCCTGCCTCCCTCGCTGGGTGCACGGCAGCGCCGAGCACCGGCCCGGCCCGGCACGGCACCGGGGACAGCCCGCGGGGACAGCCCGGGGTCCCCCGCGTCCCCCCGCGTCCCCCCTGGGAAGGGTGGGGGTCTTGAGTGGGCCACCTCCACCTGCCCGGGCTCGGCAACTTCGCTTTAGGGGGAAAAAACCCGAATTCCCACAGCCGGTAGCAAGCGCAGCTCCCTCTTACCCCTCACTGCTTGTTTCCCCGTCCCCAAAATCCCGCCTGCATCTGCTCCCTCCTGGTGGCCCTGCGGTGCCCGGCTGTGCCCAGCGTCTCCCTGGCCATGCCACTGTCGTTGTCCCTCCCCGGAGACCTGGGCTTGGGAGACTTGTGGGACGTGTGCCAGTGTCCCAAGCGTGGCAGCAGGGACAGTGGCTCCTGGCACTCCCAGGACAATCCGGGCTGCAGCTGAGCCCTGTGGGGACAGCGGGTTGTGACAGCAATGGGATGAGGTTTCACACGTACCCAATTATGGTTTGGGAAAGCAGTAATTGAAGTATCAGATGTGAATTAGCAACTGGGCTGGAGAAATTCTCCTTTTGGGGCAATTTCAGCCCAGGACCACCTGGCCCCTTTCACCCCCACCCCCCGTGCCCAGCTGGGAACCAGCTCCTGCCTGGATGGTGTTTGATGGTCTCTGCATTCTGGATTGAGCCCCAGTTTTCTCCCATAATTTGGGATCACCTTTCGGGCTGGGATTGGGGCAGAAATCTCAGTCCAGGGCTGCCAGCACTGCCAGGCTCCGGCTGCTTTGGGGCTTTGGGACAGCTTCCAGGACAAATGGTAGCATCTGGGGTGTCTCTCCCTGGTGCTGGCACACCAGCAGGGACCCTCACAGTGTCTGCTGCCCCAGAATGGCAGGGGATGGAGAGGCCGCCCTGGCTCTGAGAGATAAAACCAAGCCCTGCCTCAGTTTCCCCACCTTTGCCATGCAGGCCCTTGTGGAGAAGAGTTGCCGTCCATAAAATGCTTTGGAAATGAGAAGATCCTGCTGTTGTGTTAATTATGGTTATTAATAACATCCCCCAGGCTTCATCACTGGAACTGCTGCTGGAGAGAGAAGATTCCTACAGCCACAAACAGTTGAGTTTGATTTAGGGAGGCCTGGGTTATACAAGGAAAATAATTATAAATAAACCCAGCTCATTTACTGCTGCACTAAAGCACAAGAGCAATTCCTGGGACAGTGCTGCCATCCCCACCTCAGCCCCCAGCCCCTTCCTTACTGGCATAAAGCTCCCAGAGCTGGAGTTGCTGCTGATGGGAAAACTCCTGCCCTGAGCCCTCTGCACCCCGGCAAACCCCTGCAAAGGGAACCTGCTGATGGATTTTTGGGCAATAAACTGGGCAGATTTGGATGGCAGGGAGGGCATTGAATCCACTCCTCATGGGGGAACACCAGGACAGGAGGGTTCCAGAGGGAACCAGAACGTGGCCCATGGCACGGTGAAGGTAAATCCCTCTCTGACCCGGCTCCTGCTGGTACCCTCAGTTCCCTGGCCTGTTTTTGGGACTGTTCAATCCTGCTGTATGCCTGAAAATCCTGCTGGATGAGCAAATGGGAAAGCAGAGCACCACAGACACCAGGGAAGATGTTTGTGTGGAAACGACCTTATTAGTTTTATGAAAAAAAATTAACCAAAAAAAGAAGTTTTCCCATAGAGTTTGGGATACAAATATGTAGAGTTTGTAGGGCAGGGGATTTCCTTCATTCCCAGAGGGATTCCTCAGGCACACAGGCAGCTGTGATGGGGAATTCAGGAAAAGCCAGCAGAGGTCCAGCAGGTAGTGGGACCTGCATCTCCCACTCCTCTCCTCCGGCCTTTCCCCAGCTCCCAGCTGGAATATCCTGGAATACTCAGCCCTGGACAAACCTGAAGAGCAGCAAGAAACTGCACAAGGCAGGAGGTGGCTTTGGCTGTTCCATTTACAAAGGGCTGGGTTTGGGGGTGGAAAGTGGCTGTTCCAGCACCCTTGGAGGACAGACTGGCTCTGGAGCAACCCAGGGTTTGCAGGGAAAGTCACCAGCCCAGGAGGGATTGGGGCTCAGGCTCTCACCTTGGCCCCGTGGGGTCCTCACCACTTCCATCCCCAGCCCCAAGATCTGCATTTCAGATCCTGAAGTGCCCCCAGTCCTGGCCATGTAAAGGCAGGGAGGGATTTAAGGAGCCTGCAGTGAGATCCCACTTTCCTGCCAATGTGCCCAGAGCCTTTTCCACCCCTAATCCACAGCCCAGCTGAGCAGTAGGTGATGGGACACCCCAACCCCACCTCCCATCCCAAACTCTGCTCTCTGCCAGCCCCAGGCACTGTGGCTGCAGCGGGAAAATCCTCCCCCTCCCCTCGTGTCCCTGTGGGGCAGCACTGACAGACACCAAGCCTGGGGAGAACCCAGGGATCGATACAGAAATCAGGAAAAGGAAAGGAAACACAGAGCATCCAACGATCTGCCAGACTCCAATTCACTCTCAGGGGTGCAGAGAGGGCCCCTGTGCCCTGTACAGCCCCGAGAATCATACAGAGCTGCCATACAGAGATCTCTCTATGTATATATTTATAGGTATGTATATATTTATAGTGCACTGCGCTCAAAACAGCCGGGCCTGCTTCTTCAGCTCGTTCCTCTTCCACAGCGCCAGGCGGTCGAACTCGGCGATGGTCATCCCGAAGATCTGGTAGAATTCCTCCTGGGACAGGTGCCTCTGGCGAGAGATGGGAGGCTGGGCCAGAGCTGGGCACCTTCCAGGGCCAAGCAGGGGGTCTGGGGGCATCCCCTGCCCGCTGGGACAGTGGGGTGACACAACCCCCAGCACTGCTCCCTCGGCAATGGGGGAGGCCCTGCCTCCTTCCTGCCTCTGCCAAAGGCACAGGGGACAGCTCTGCCCGGCCAGGGGAGCAGCAGGAGCACAGTGACAGTGCCCTGACACTCGTGTGCTCCTGGGCAGACGTGGAGACGCTCCTCAAACGGCCACGAGCCCCACGCGCTGCCTGCCGGGGCCACCCTGCGGGATCGGGTCCCTCTGTGCCCTGAGGAAATTGTCCCCAGTGGAAAAGGCTCTTCTCACCTCTAACCGAGTCCTGTCCACATCTTTGGGCAGCTGGTTCCTCCCTCTCGTCTTCACCAGGAGCAGCTCGTAGGGATAAATCTGCACGGGGACAGGGAGACCGCGGGGCAGCCACGGGACACCTGGGGCACACTTGGGAACGAGGGCAAAGCCTCCTGCTGTATTTAACAGGGTTTGGGTGGCACAGCTGACCCCGGGGCTCGGGTGGGACAAGGAGAGGTGGGAATTGCTCTCAGGGTGACTGATCCAGCCGTGGTGACTCTGGAATAACCTGCTCACTCTGCGACACCAGGAACGACCCAGGCAGGAGCGTGAGCTGGAAAGCACCAGCACAACCCCCCTGCTCTGTTCCTCACCCCGGGGACAATCCTGCTCAACCACACACTTGGGACCTGGCAGGAGGGGAGGGACTCTGCTCCGACCCCACAGTCCCGGGATGAGGAGGATGTCGGGTGAAGGATGGGAGGGGATGAGTGCAGGGCACTGCAGGCAGAGGGCAAAGCTTCCCCCTGAGGAGCTTGGGGACACAAGGACACATCCCTGGGACTCCCACCTCTGGCTGGAGGCCACTCCTTGCAGCAGAAGGGTCTTACCTTGTACTCTGGGGAGAGAGAGAAGCGAGACATGAGCCACCGTGTCCCCTCTGCTCTCACCACCCTCCCCCAGAGGCTGCGGGGACCCCGCCTGGATCCCCCCATTCTCCCTCCAGCCCCCCTTTTCAGAGCTGCCTGCGGGGGGGTGGCAGCCCCCCAGAATCTCCGCCGGGATGCCTGCAGGGTCCCGTGCCCCCCTTACCTCGCATCCCCCAATTGACGGCATTGGTGCTGTCGTAGTGGAAAAGCTCCGCGCTGGGAGGCTGCGGGAGGGATGGAGAGAGGGAGGAGTGAGGGGGAGGCTCCTCCGGACACTCCGAATGGCACGTCCCGCGTCCCCAGGGGAGGACACCGAGGTCCCCACCCACCGGCAGGGAAACTGAGACACGAGGAGGCAGGAGCAGAACTCCTGATCCCAAGCAATCCCGAGCCCAGGATATAAAGCAAAGCTCTTCTGCTGGAAAGCGACACCAGCATCCCTCTGAAAACTGCCCTTCGGGAGTTTCAGGGCAGGCACTGCCTGGACATGTCACTTTAGACCCCAATAAGGGTGATTTTGGACCAGCACAACAGTGACAGCAGGGATGCAGAGAAGGGGGAGGACATCCGAGTCATGGAAAGGGAGCACTGGGAGCTTGGAGGAGCCTGGGACAATGAGGAATGCCTGGGAGAATGAGGAATGCCTGGCAGCAGCAGGGGGCACTCACCCTGTGCAGCCCGTTCCTCCTGTAGGCAGGGAGGGAGGCCGACTTAGAAATGAGGGGATCTGCAAAGAAGCCACCAAGGGGCATCAGGGAAGGAGCAGGAATGAGCCTCACCCCCCGCGACAGCCCCCACTGGGCCACCCTCGACCTCTGTGCTCCCAGCTCCAGTCACCCAGCTCTGTCTCCTTCCAGCTCCAGCTCATTTCCAACCTGGCTTCCTCCCGTGCTGATATTCCTCTCCCCAAAATCCCTTTCCTGTGGCAGCCCTCCCACCTCACCCTTCAGGGCAACGCATTCTCCTCTCTGTTTCCCCGACTCATCCTCTCTGCCCTGGTTCAGCTCTATCCTATCCCAGGCTTTCAAGGGCTCCTTCTTCGCTTCCCTTCTCCCCTCCCTGGTCCCAGCACCTCCCCCAGCTCGGGCTCTGGACCCCCGGGCTCGGGGGAGCAGCTGGGGAGGGCTCAGGTCACGCACTCACCGCTGTCGGCCAGGTAGTGGGTTCGGGGAGCTGCAAGGAGAGCAGAGCCGGCTGTCAGGGAGGGCCAAGCACCCCAAGCCATGCAGAACTGCCCATTCCCAGCCCCACAGATCCTCCCTGGGGCTCCCAGGGGCCCGCAGGGCTGAGGGGCTCCCTGAGTGTCCCCACACAGCTCGGTGAGGGCAGATGTGCCATGAGGAAGGAGAGCGTGGAGTGGACAGGGCCATCTGTGCTGCCAGGCTCCGAAGTGCCCCCCAGCCCCGCCGTGGCCCCAAGGACAGGGCTGGGTGCCCTGGGGGCTCTGTGCCAAGAGCAGTGCAGTGAGGCAGCCCTGGTTAAGCAGGTCTGGGGTGCCAGGAGATCCCAAAACAGGTCACAGCAACCCTGGCGTGGCTGGGCTGCCACGTTCCCAAGGGATCCTTCAGCCATTCCATGAGGTGCTTCCAGGCTGCCCAGACACCCACCGGGCAATGCCCTGTCCCAGCTGGGGCACAGGGAATGGACGGAGCCCTCCAGAGAGGAGAAGACCCTCCCGAGCCCAGCTCCACGCCCAGCACCTCTCATCACCCCTTTCCTTCTCCCAGTCTTCCCTCTCCACCCCATAAAATTCCCGAGGGGCTGTGGCTGTGCGGGGTGGGACAGAGGGACGGGCAGGGACAGCCTTACAGCCGTTGAGGGAGCCCTCGTAGCCCGCGGTGTGCAGGGCCTCTCTGCTGCTGGCCGAGCTGCGAGGGGGTGTCCAGGGGTCTGCGTACGAGTTGGAGCGAGCCTTCATCTCCTCCCTCAGGATCAGCCTCCCGATGCCACTCTGGATCTGGCAGGAGGGGAAAAGCCACCTTGCACTCCCCTGCCCAGCCCTCTCTGGCACATCACGGATGGGCACGGCATCCCCTGGCACAGGCCTGGCATCTCCTGAGGGTGAGGTGCTGGGGTGGGGGTGCCTCGGCAAGGGGATGCTCTCCCCCTGCTGCAGAGCCCATGCTGGGGGTGGCCAGGAGGGGACAGATGGCCGAGGGCAGCAGGGATGGCGGTGGCACCTTCTCGTGTGGCAGAGCTGGGCTGAGCCTCCTCCCCAGAGCCAGCTGGGGACAGTTTGGTGCTGGCTCTGTGCCCAGCAGGGCTGGCACTCACCTTGTGCATGCCCCGGTCGTAGCCATCCTCCTCGCCACCTGACGAGAACCTCCGGGCCCGGGGAGCTGCAAGGAGACATGTGAGGGGTCAGATGGGGACAGAAATGGGGGCAGGCAGGGAGGAGACAGTCCCCAACTGCATGGGGACATTGGATCCCAGGTACTTTAGGATTTTGGGGTCACCTTGGCAGGTATCTCAGCCCAAAGCCACTTTTGTGTCCAGACCCAACTCAGAGCGGGGTTCCCTCCCAGATAATTTGGAGGCAGGAATGCGTTTCCCGTTCTCCCAGCCCCAGGGGCATTTGTTACCTTTGGGTGAGCCTTGGAAGGACCAGTACTCCGACTCGGAGTGGTAGTAGGGGTCCGGGGAGTAGGCAGGGCTGTACTTGGATGACTGCGCGATGTCCTCGCTGGTTTTGCTTTTCGTGGCTGTGGAGGGGTTGTCTGCAAAAGGAGCAGGCAGAGCCAGGGTGAGGATCTGCAGGGATCCACCCCAAATGAAGGCAAATCCTCTTCCCTCCCCGGTGACTGCCAGGGATTCGTGTCCAGGACAGCACAGAGCAGAGCTGGAAATAATCAGCTTTCCAAGTGCTGACACCTCCTCGAGACAAGGCTGCTGAGGCAGCCGGTGGGGACAGTGACAAGCAGGGGCTGTCGCTGATGTGGCTGGGAAGGGACCCAAATGGCTGCGAGCCCACGGTGCCACAAGTGCTGGCTCCTGCACCGTGCTCATCCCGGTCCCACCAGGGCCACCAAGCTCCCTGTGCTGTCCTGTCACCAGGAGGTGAGAGAGGGGATGGAGGAAGGTTCAGACCCAGCAGGGACAGGGCTCTCTGCGTTCTGCCAGGGGAAGGTGGCAGCAGGGGGGGAGCAGAGGGGATCTGCAGGGCTTGGTCCTCATGGCAGGGACACACAGAGTGCTCGGGTTGGGGACAGAGCCTCAGCAGCTCATGGGGGAACCCATGGGGGAGTTCTGCTGCAGCAGGACAGTCACAGGGGAAGGAGCATCAGGGACAGGAGGTGGCAGAGCTACCCCACCACCTCCGGCAGGCGCGGGGGACCCAGCAGGTACTTACAGCAGCAGGAGCAGCCAGCAGCGGGCGGTGGGAATGGGGCAGGAGGGAAGGGAGAGCCCGGGGAGAGAGAGGAGACACAGTCACTGCTCAGGGGGAGCTGCTGTCCCTCCGTGAGCAGAAGCGAGTGGGGACAGCGCAAGCCAGCCCCGCTGAGAGCCACCAAACACCGAGAGCCATCAAACACCCTCCTCATCCTGCAACACCCCCGTTTCACCCTGGAACAGCCACCCAGGATGAGCTGTGATTTTTCTCCAGGGCTGCATGTGAAACTGCCAGTTGCCTTTTTCATCCCTTTTCTGAAGCTGCTCTGACTCCCTCGTCCCCTCTGCCACCCCACCACTGCCCTGCTCCCCCTCCCCCAGCTGTCCCTGGTGTCACTGCCAGCCTTTGCTCCATCCCTCGCAAAAGGGACGTGGTCCAAGTCCCCCAGTGAACCCCCGCTGCTGCCCAGAGGGGAAGCAGGAGCAGCCCACCGAAGCCCAGCACCCAAACCTTGACGCCTGCCCCAGCTCCCACCCAGCCCCTGAACACGCCGGTCCCCTCCCCGGGGGGACGCGGGGACAGGGACACAGCAGCCAGACCGTACCGTGGCGCTTGTAGATGGGGGGCTTCCTGTAGATGTTACTCTCGCCCGCAGCTGGTGGGAGAAGAGAGAGAGAAAGGGAGGAAAGAAGGGGGAAGGGGAGGTCAGTGTGGGCGTGCTGGGAGCGCGCAGGACACGGGTCCTGCAGGAGCCACCACCCCCACGCCACATTTCCATCACACAACCGCCTCCGGGCCCGCGAGTGCCCCGGGAGGGCTCCGGGCCGCCGGCACGGGCACAGGAGCACGGCCCCGGCTGCCCACGGTGACAGCACATGCAGTGAGCACCCAGCGACAGCATGCACCGGGGCGGCGGGCACAGCCTGCCAGCCGGCAGCGAGGCACCCGCGGCGGGTTCTCGGGGTGCCAGCACCTGCAAGAACCGCCTGCGAGCTACCTGGGGCGAGCCAACATCAGCCAAAGCCTCTTTCCGCAGCAGAGAGAGAAAAGAGCGAGTCGGGAGGGAAAGCGAGCTGGAGCCTGGAGCAGGCGGAGCAGGGAGGGGGCCATCCATAAACCACCGAGCGGCAGGGCAGGGCAGGGCAGGGCAGGGATGGGAGAGGAGCTGGGGGAGCCTCTGGGTGTCCTCACGGTGCTGTCCCAGGGCATCAGAGATGCGTCGGGGAGGCTGCCCCGCTTTTGGGGCAGGGGGAGATGCCAACAGCTGAGTGGACGGTGCTGACCCCGCTGAGGGGTGATGGGCAGCTCTGCCTGCTTCCCAACCCACTCTCCCTTGCTGCCCGCTCCGTCCCCGTCCCCGTGGGCTCTGCGTGGCCGGGAGCGGGTGGTGGCCCTTACCTGGTGGCCCCCTGCAATCCCTGCAGAAGGGGAGCAGGCATCTGGCAAGCCCAGAAGACTCTGGGGGGAGGGAGCGGCGGGCCCTAGGGGGAGTATAAAATAGTCATCTGTAGCGGATGGGTGTGGAAACACCTCTGGCACACACGCTCGGGCTGGTGATCCTGGGGGCAAGGCAGGGGAGGGGACAGGCTCTCACCAGGGGACTCATCTTCGTGTGGGGAGTGGAGGGAGGGCAGGGAGGAGGAAGAGGAGGGATGTTGCAAGGATCAAGCAGACTCCGGGCGGCTCTGGGACCTCCGGGTGGTGACGGGGGGAGAAGGAGGAGGGTTCAAGCCGTAGGTCCTGTTTATGGATGGCCTCTACCAGGGGTAGATCCTGCTGCCAGCTGGCTCTAGGCAGGCGGCGGAGCTACGCATGCGACACAGCGGGGACGGCACATGCGGGCATGCCACGGACACGGCGCTCCCCCGGCAGCGGGGCGCTCCGGAGCCTACCTGGGATGTGGAAATGCTTGGGCGCTTGGTATGAGGTTGGAGTGGAGGACCTCACATCTAACTGGCTATAGTAGGGGGAGCTGCGCCCGCTCTCGGTGCCTACGCGGGGCCGAGCAGAAGCAGCCGTGAGTGACCGAGAGAGAGAACAAGAGGCAGAAGAAAATGGGTGTTAAATGCAGCGGTGTTAGAACAGCAGGAGCGGCCCGTGTCAGGTGTGGGATGTGACGGGGACGTGCGGTCCGGGAGTGGCAGTGATGGAGCGGGGGGAGATTTCCCGCATCTCCGGAGGCGGACGGGATGCAGAGGAAACCGCGGTGCGGGGCCGGCCCGGGACAGCGCTGCCCCAGCGCCGCCAGGAAAGCCGAGCGTGCTGCGGAGGCTGACGGTGAGGAGCCCTTGAGGTGCAGCGGGACTCGCAGTGACCTCAGAGTGTTCCAGTCCTTCCTGCACAGCCCCAGAGGACAGGAGACACGGCCCAGGCGCACTCTGCTCCCCTGCCATGCTCCGGGCTGTGCGTGCATGCGCGTGTGCAAGGACCTGCCTGGGCACAAGCGCTGCCTGCACACCCCTCCCAGAGCCACCAGTGCAGCTGAGGGGTCTTCACCAGAGCTGGAGGTCACCTGCCTGCCACCCCATCCTCCACGAGCCTCAGCTCATGCCTGAGCTGCAAATTCCTCTCGGCCTCTCCTTGCTGCTCGCAAGAGTTTGGAGAACCAGAGGACGTGCAGAGCTGGGCACTGCTCCCACCATGGGCCACCCCAGGCCTCCTTGCCAGAGGAGAAACCACAGAAATCCCAGGGACATTTCTGTGATCCTCACTCCGCTTGGTGCTGTGAGCTCAGCTCAGCCTGGGGTTGCAGCCGAAATCCTCACCTGAGCGATAGAAGTGGTGGGGGGACCTGGGGATGGTGGGGGACATGCCCTGGCGGCTGTAGGTGGGGGAGTCGATGTAGCCGGGGCTGGAGGCTCGTCTCTGCCGCGTGTCAAAGCTCTCGTAGATGTCCTGGAGGTGGGCAAGGTGTGGAGAGACCGGGGTTAGACTGGGGCAGGAGGTGTCCCACGGATGGGGGTCTCATGCCTGGGGCAGCCTGGGAGGGTCTGTGCTCTGTGTGTGACACTCTGCGTCCTCTGAGGCTGGAGGGGTCCCCAGCCTGCCCTGCCTCCCCCCTGCCCAGGCACAGGCAGCAAAGCCCAGGCTTTGGGACCAGGTGACAGTGTCCAGCCAGAGTTTTTTTGGCCTGGAGATTGTCCCTTTCCCTGTGCTTGTTTCCAATTACGGGTGTTTCCCTCCACGGGGCAGAAGCTGCACCCTGGGGCTGTTGCAGGAGGTAGGGCTTGCACCCTGCTCTCTTTGGGGCCTGAAGGACAGGATCCTCCTGGATAGTGTCCTCCCTGTCCTCCCACACCCTGGGGCAGCCACAGCCCAGGGGATGATCAGCAGAGCCCCTGGGCACAGGGACATCCTGTGGCAGCAGCAGGTGACAGACCCCCAGTGTCCACAGGGACATTACCTGTGAGTATGGGGAGAGGGTCCCCAGGGACTGGAGGCAGCAGGAGGCAAAGTGAGGAGGAAAAGAGAGAGGGAGAGAGAGACAGCACATGGTTAAGAGGAGCAGTGACAGACCGGGGTCCCACAGCAGCTCGTTTTCCCCACGTCACCGGGCAGTGAGGGGCACTGGTGGTACAGCTGGAGCTGGACTGGGGCAGGACGCTGGGCAGGAGCTCCTGGCCAGGAGAGGAACTGGCAGGGGGAATCTGCAGCTGCCACCTCTCAGAGACCTCTGTGGAGGGGGGAGGGCACAGAGGGCCGTGGCCACGCTCCTGGGGGGGCTGCAGGACACCAGGCTCGCGACAAAACCTTGGCGTGGGGACATAAGAGATGCTGCTGCCAAGTGCTCTTGCAGGACCATCTCTGTGAGCTGCTCAGACCTTCTCCTTCCATGGGCTCCCTGAACTCACCCAGCAGCCCCAGCTGGGCAGGACAGTCCTGTGCCGAGTGCTGCCTGAGCGTCCCCTCATCACACTTCCAGGAATGCACTGCCCAAGCCCCTTCCCGGGCTGCAGGGCCAGCGCCCAGCAGGGCAGCCCTGCTCCAGAGCTGCTCCGGAGCTGCTCCAGAGGTGATGGGTGCATTCCCTGCCCATCACTGCTCTCACACAGCGCTGTCTGTCCCTGCACGTGTCCTGAGGTCACTGGTTTCTTCCTGACTCTACAGCAGCAGCATCACCTCACCTCCATCCCAGACCCTCCCAAGCCTCTGGGAGAGGTCCTGCCCCACTCCTGCCTCCCTGCACTATTCCCACTGGGATGAGCAAACCCCCCCACAGTTCTCCCCCAAGCTGGGGCCCGTTCCTGTGCATCCCAGCACAGGCTTTCTGGGCACTCGGTACCTCCCCATAGCTATATCTCTCCAGTGTCTCATCCGACGTGTATCTGTGATAGGGCTCGTAGGAAATGAGGTCAGGACGCTGCACTTCATAGATGGCTTTAATCTTGGGAAGAGCTGCCAGGTCTTTGTAATTAAGGATCTCATTATCCACTTTAGCCTGGGGAGAGGGAGAGACGGAGACAGAGAGGCGGAAAGGAAGAGGAGGAGAGAAGGGAAGGGAGGCTGGAGCGCGCAGTGTGGAGCCAGCACAGGGCAGACAGAGCCCACTGTCACCCCAGCAGCAGGGACAGGTAAGAGGAGAGACCTGAGAGGCTGCAATGGGGAGGGCAGAGGAGCTGGGAGGGCAGGACTGTGCCCCTTTGAGCGCTCCTGAGCTGTGCCATGGCACTGGTGGCACGGCGTGCTGCTGGGACAAGGGGACTTGTCCGTGCTGTCCCCGAATTCTGGCCTTGTCCCACTGAAGAGCAGCACGGGAAGTTGCTGTTCCCATCCCTGGGGCCCTGGGCGAGGGGCAGGGCTGGACTTACGCAGATGACACGGTTTGGGGAGCCGATGCTGGAGCCAGGGGGGGAGATGGAGGTTTCCGACGTCCTTCTGTGCTGTGGAGGCAGAAAGGTGAGGGCAGGTGAGAGTATGGCAAGGAGGGACCCCTGAGCAGGCACAGTGCTGGTTTGGGGGCTGGATTTGACTTTCACAGCCTCAGCCATGGCCGCCCATCATCCTCTGGGCAGCCACTCCAGGTCTGGGCAGTTCACTCCCAGCAGGGACTCGGGGACAATGTCACCCGGGACGTGCCGCCTCTCGGGATGCCCCTCACCCTGCCGCCTACCTTCAGCTTCTTCTCTGCTCTGGCTGCCTGCTTGCAGATGGGGTGCCACACTTCAGAGCCTGCAGGGCAGCAAAGGGACAGTGGTTCAGCCCCACACACGGTCACCCCCCTGCCAGGCCCCCCTGCCACGTCCCTGCCACCTCCCGCAGCGCCACGGGGATGCGCAGGGCAGCGGGGACTGGGACAGCAAACTCGGGGGTGGGTTTGGGGTGGCCCAACCAGTTCCTGCTGGTTAAACTGGGGTGACACTGAGCTTAGGGCATCCCAGCACCTCCATCCTTTGGGCTGGAATGAGCAGAAATTGGGCTGTGCCCAGGTGTGCAGGGAGACAAAAAGTTCCCAGCTCAGTGTTAGGGAAGTTTTCATGGAGATAAATGATTTTTGCAGGGCTCAGGAAGAGCCCAGAGTCTGGGGGGCAGTGCAGAGGGGGATCTCTGGCACTGCTGCACAGAGAGACCTTTCCAAGTGCCATAAGGACCCGAACCCCCCACTCCC